>JAANDG010000259.1:0-189818 GCA_036852015.1 Pelodera strongyloides
AAAAGATTAACCTTTTCCTTAATGCTGAAGTCCGCAGAATACATTTGTTCGATGAGCTTCTCAGCTGCTAAACCCAATCCATAACCGGAAAGGATTGGGCCACAGACGAGAACATCCTCCACGGCATCCAACTTAACGGAAATACAGGAATTACAAGGTCAATAGTGACAAGAACATTCACATTTAGCAATGAACCATCAGGAGTGTAAAGACGATAGAAAACGCTGTTTTGTATATATATTCGTATACACAACAAACGTCAAGACAACACTCTACTCTAAAGTTATGCACAAAGCGCAAGCGAGGGCTAGTCTTAACTCCCCGCCCAGTGATCGCTCAACTTAGAGTTTCATGTTAATGCAGTAGCTTTTCTATATATATATATCATTTCATCGCCAAACACCCTCCAAATTGAACCGAAAACTTTGGCCAATGTAGGTATTAATAATGAATATTATTAGGTGTGAAACGTTTTGAAATTAACCGACAGCGTATATTCTGCTCAAATTAGATAAAAAGAAAGAACCCAATGAAACATCCCACATATGGGCTCAAAAATTATAAACATAGGACACGGGTTGAGCGAGAACGATTCTCGTCAGGGTATCAGGTTATCTGATGTTTAGCAAACCCACAGAGCGAGTGTCGTTAGTCGTTAGTGCCCTGATTAGGCCCGACAAAGTGAAAACAAGACATACCTCCATAAAAAATTCCAACAGCGAAGGGACGTCCGTGCGCATTATTCTTAACTTGATCAGTTGATCGCAAACTGAGTTTATTTTATAACTAAAAAGGTGAGATAAATATAGACAGATCATACGATAGCACACGACTACACACTGACACGACGATAGAAAGAAACAAAGCGTCACGACAGAAAGAAAGAAACACGCGTGTTGAACATAAACCAAACATGTATGGCCCAACTGGACATCTCCACTAATTACCTAACAAAAACACAGGCAATTTCTTAGAGGAAACTTCGATTTGAGCAAATGAGATGGTATAATGGCATACAAACACATTAGTTATCAATTAATTCACTTGATGACAGACTTCTTAGCGGTAAAAATTATTTGATATCTTTAGTTGTTAGTTGTTACAGCAGACAGCAGCCGGGTAACGCAACCTGAGGCGACAAAAAGATTGCATACATATACGAAAAATCCTAAACGTAGGTTTTACGGCATAACCTGGAGGAAACTCAAAAGCCGACTTACATCAGACCCCTAAGTGATATGCACTGGACACAAAAAAAAAACGAATTTTGCTGTTTTGACATGCAAGAATTTTGTGTAATGTTTTGACATAACATAACATTTATTAGCATACCAGACGGCTATCGCCGCCTGAGGCGACTTTCAATGTTTAAGTTGCAGGAACAGTGAGCACACTTGTGTGAAACGTTTGCAACGTAACTTGAAAAATCACGAAATAAGGTACGATTTCGCTTGCTCAACACTGGGCTCCGATTTTCCTTTTATAGCCTCTTAGATATTCTAATCTTCGTTTCGTTCACACAAGCAAAGGCCAAGTAAACCTTCTTTATATAATAAGATCTCAAATAGAGGAACATTCCACATGGGATGGAAAATGACAACGAAACATGTAAAAGGCCCAAATTGCAAGCCTAGTGCTACTACGCTAGCCAACGGACCATGTTCCGTTCCACTTGGACCCAACGGCCTATGTCCCGTTCCGGTTTACCGGCACCGCTCCGGTTCACGATCCGGGAAATTTTACGGACCCAATTCCGTAACGGTTGGTCCCGGCACGGCATGTTTTAAAGGTGTATTATCAACAGTTTTTATTATTTTTGAAATGTTTTCTTTATTTTTTCTTTCCTTTGTTTTTGTGTACTGTTCCTTTATTCTAGAAGTGTATTTATCTATTTAGGTGAGCACCACGCATCATTTGCGTCAAGACAATCATTTAGAATGATTTTGTGAATGGGATAGCGGTCGACCGCCATTTTTAGGTATTTTGTGACAAAGTATAATTTAGGTATTTTGTGACAAAGTAGACTTAGCCTTATCATTCATCCGTATACTGTTTGTAAGTTGCGAGCATCCAGCAGCTGATGAATGCGTTTGGTTTGCAATTTTTATAGGTACTCGTTTTCTATGGTGCTAGACATCCTAGACAATTGTACTTCCGTGACTTATTTGTTACGTTTGAACATGCTACTAAAAAGTTGTCCAAGGTCCAATAGCATTGACAACGCCAGCCGCGGGTGCCCGCACATTGTTCAGGTTCTTGATATTTTTTATTCAGGTTTGCGTAATCTGGAAGATGGTGTTCCCCAGGCGTTGGTCCGCGTCTCTCTCTACGCTTAGGTATGTTTTACGCGGATACGTTCTCGATCACATTGTCACACCTATCCAGGATGCTCACCTTTTGACAAATGCTTGTCAATGTTCGAGTCGATGTAATTGACATGGTCCCGCAGCGATTTTGAATCTAATACGGATCTATTTCAAACAGCACGGGTCTGTTTCATTTCGTATAGCACGGGTCTGGGGCACTTTCGCAGCAAGAACATCTCAAATGCGTGACTCGCATGGGTTAATGTAGAATTGACATCATGTAAATGACTTAACATAGACATAGACGAGCATTATACATTTTCGCATGTGCGATTCACGAACATGAAAACCCATGAGTGCTGGAGTGTGTGTCTGTGTCGTCCTCTGCGAGGTGAACAACTACACATGCTCAGTGGTAGACGATTACCTATTCAAACCTTTAATCGCGTGAGTATGGCTTGCGAAAAGGGTGTATATGAGGGGGCAACATCTTAGGATGGCGAATTGAAACGTGCCCAGAATGGATAATAATATAACATTTGTTTAGATTTTAGAATTTTAATTGTGATGTGAGTGATATTGAGTGAAACCTAATAGACCGTAGAACGAAACCGTCGACTGTGCTGTGGGGGACGGGGGAGTGTGTTGAATTCTAGTTTAGGGAACGAATATTCCCACTTATAAAGTAAACGTCGTTAATTCAGATTTGCGCTTCCATTTCCATGATGAAATTGTGATATGTGATGGTGATAGTGATAGTAAGGAGGACGGGAATAGTAAGGAGGACGGGAAAGGAGAAAATAGGATGTCGATCGAAACATCCATTCTTGTATGAAGGTACATTTTGATTTTATGCATTGGCACAGTATATTGTGGTTATGCATGTGGACTAATGCCTCATGCCTGGTGCATTTGGTTTATTAGAGCTCGAGTGCTTACTGTCTGGAAAATACCGCATACCACTTTATTTGCTTCACTTCAGTGCAGCATATCGCTAGTTGTCATTTCTCTTATCGATTGTTTGAAAAATGGTGTTGTAGCTGCGGCATGTGTTAGAATTTAGAATGTAGAGTGTAGACTGGAGAACACGGCGAAGACTATGTCTGTATTGAATATAGTGTCGAAGTGCGGTAGTCAATTCCCCAATTGGCTCCCACACTGAACCTGCCATGTACTAACCTAGCGCGTTATATTCCTAGCAATCCTAATCCTAGCACGTTATACATGTTTCAGATTTTGCGTAGACAATGGCAATGGGAGTGCTGGATTTGGTGGAACACTGGAACAGTCACAGCGACGCTGTCACAAAGCGCTATGCTACGAGGTGCCTATTAATTTTTGTTTTTTCTACGTGTTTGTTACATTTATTGCGCTTCTTACCGTATATCTAACACGTCCACGTCGTTAATTTAGTTAAGATTGGATATGTCTACAGTTCCATATGTGTGCATATTTCTGCATATTTTATATCGGTTATTATAGAGAATTTATAAGCACTTTCCTCCCCGTGGCCGTGGAAAGTGCCCCCACGCCCGTTCATTTCACATTCTATAGAAGGAATAGGATAGGAATAGATGCCTCGTAATCCGGTACTTTCAATAAAAATTCAAACAATCCATGCGCTTGCGCGGAGACTAGAATATACTTTCGTGATAAAAGGAGATAATACTTATCATGTATAAAACATACATATCTCAAAGGCTTAAAAAGTCGGAAATGAAAATGACGGTCACGATAGCTCTATTCCTCTATTGAAAGTGAAAGTGCTTGCTTATGAACGGAAACGGGGCACTTTTCATGGGGAAGAAGGTGCCTATAAATCCTCTAGCACGACATTGATTGCTCTATTTCATTGATTAACATAATACTATTTAAGGGACAACTGACTGGGACTGACCTACGGTACTCACGTTGATTACCGACCGAGCTCCAAAAAGCTGTTGTCGTCGGATGGACAACCACTGGCCGCACTACCGCTGTGCACCTGATGCTGCAGAAACTGGCAGCAAAGAGACTCTAGACCAGAAGTTAACCTATCCTGGATTACGTCTTGATAGATCCTTTTGGATTAAGTTTAACCTGTAATTTGTCGTTGCCAGTTGTCCTTGTTTCCTTTTAGTTTTTACTTAGTTTTTTATATTGTAGTTGCGAAAAGTTTTTCCCTTCTCTTTTATTTTAATCCTTAAGTTGTTTACAATTGTCAGATTGTAATGTGTTTTTCGTCTTTGACTGGTGGTAGTTGTCACTCCTTTTATTTTGAGCCAAACTTTAGCTTTCGAGGTGACCGACCTCTAATTCACCTAGGATTAGTTTCAGCCCGAGCTGTTTTAGTTAGTAAGCTAGATCATGGTACTGCCCTTCTATTAACCAGCACAAGTGTAAAATTCCGTTTTTTAGAGTAGCCCCAGGCGACTTAGCGCTGTGTTATGTTCCAGTTTGCTGAAATTCTGCTATCTATTTTTAGCTAAGGTATCTTTTTTTTCCTCGCTAATTTTGCTTTGTACAACGTTAGGTATGAATCCTCACCCTTTTTGTTATCTACCTTGAATTGCTAGTTGAATAAAATTTTTTATCATAACCTATGTTCCGTTTCAGTATTTGTGACCCATGTTCCGTTCTAGTAAAAATTTCCTATGTTCCGTTCCAACTTTTGTACCCTATGTCCCGTTCCACTAACTGCGTGCTACTTTCCGTTCCGTCTATTTGCGCGCTATGTCCCGTTCCAGTAACACGTGCCAGGAACGCATGTGGGTTTACGTTCCTGGCCCGTGAAAGTGGAACGGGACATAGGCCCGTCGGCTACCAGAGTACGCCTAATTTACAAAGTGCATCTTCTAAACTTTGCACTTCGCGATAATAAGTAATTCAAAATTGGTAAGAGCCTACGCAACCGTACACTTTGTTCCCAGCTTCAATAAGTTTTACAACAGACTGTCGGAGTTTTATATTATTGCAATTGAACAAAATAACAGTGAAACAAATGGGAAGGCATATGTTGTTAGAGTGTGCATATGACCGAGAAGGGCAATGATGACTAGAATACATTTTAGAAAGGCAAAATTGACAAAAAAATACAAAAAGTGAGGTTAGATAGATTGTGCTCCGTCCACTGCACAAAATTAGGTCTTCAAAAAAAAACAATTATTGATTTTTCTTTGTCCACTGTTGTGACAAGTTTGATGTCTGCAACAGATTACGGTAAGTTTGGGGAGATTTAGTATTTAAAAGGGAAGTGCGCATATTTCAGCAAACTAGGTAACAAAAACGTTTGTTTGGTGCAATTTCGGCAATACTTCGTCCTTGGTAAAATTGTAGAATAATAACCCAGTGTAGTATGCTGCCGAAATCGGGAACATAACAACCCACAACAAAGGGGTAGTATTTTTTCGAAAAAAAAAATTGTGCACAAATACTACCCTAAAATGTAAAAATACTACACCCAGTTACGTATACTACCCCAGGTGACGAAAATCCCTAAATGGTGTAGCATATTCCCTAAATTGGGGTTGTCATGTGAAATGTGAGTGCCCCCGAAAATTTTTCGCAAGCTACCCCCACATAAATAGATGGGGAGTCACGTAAAATATTTAGGGGGTAGCCATGTAAAATAGTTTGCGGGTAGTCATGTGAAATAAGTCGGGGCAGTAGTTTACTAATACGTTTCATTTGTTTTATCTAAGTTGGACAACTTTTCGCAACTCTTTCCTACGTTTCACAAAAGTCGATGAAGTTTGTGGTATGGTCACCACAGAAGCGATGCCCGATGCCATATGCTAAGAAATAAGGGCAAAAGGCAAAAAATTGGAAAAACCAAAAAATACAGTGCGAATTCGGTGAATTATCCCCAACGAGAAATTTGCATGTCTTCCTTTCGGAAGGAGTATCCCGAACGCGCCCTAAGCAACTACGTGGTGTCGTAGTTGCATATAGTAAACTCTCCTGGATTGTGGAAGAAAATTAACTAATTTGATTGAAAATACATGTACCAAATTCGTAAGTTCGTATGTTCGTAATTCTCATCGTATCGCAAGTTATTTGAAAGATCGTATGGGATTTTTTGATTTTCACTCCACAGTATACACTCCATTAAATTTTCCTCTTTTGACTTGTCTTCCTTGTATTTATATTTCGTCTCGTCATTAATAATTTTCTTGTCGTACTCTGATACACATATTACTATTTTTTATACCCTGTATATAATGGCGTTATTCAATGTTTATACTTCTTCGCCTTCGGCGCATATTCTACGTTTTCTGTCAATTCTTTCTGAGTAAATCGACCCTGGATTCGACATGCTTAAGTCTATGTGTGATGATTGTATGTCTGAATAAAGTGGTATACATTAAAAAAAACTCCAACAACTACTCAAGTGTAACCTTTTTTATGTATGTAGATAACAAAATAAATACATATACATATAACCATAACCATTACTCAAGCCTCACCATAATAGATTCGTATATCTATGGAATACATTGTTCTGACTTCTGAACTTTGGACGGTCGAGTGATAATAATGTTAGTGTACAATCGACCGTCCGAAGCGTACTCGGGAACATAGATTAGTATTTGTGTATAATACACCGCGTGAGATTTACACCGCATGAGAAGCTGAGCCTCTTGAATGTGCTCAGCCTGTGTGTGTTTTCTCTCTTTTCATGTTAATTTACATTTGCTACTGTTTTTCGTTTTCTAAATAAAGAGTTTAATATAATATAAAAAAATAAGGTGTATAATGTTTTCAGAGAATGGTAAAGCTGGCACAGGCCAACAAAAAAGGAGTATACCAAAGTGACAGAATGGAAATTCCATCTTTCAATTTTCAAACTTTCAATAATTCAACACTGATGTGTCTTTCCAAGCTGAGGCCGGTTTCACCAACATTTCAGACCGCAAGTAACTTCCGTGCGCAAGTAAGTCCGCGCTACTTGCGTCGCGAGATGACATATTTAAATTTCCGGCATAATGCATGCACGCTTGGCAGATTGCCATGGATTGACTTACCGTAGTATGCGTGTTTTAGAAAAGAGGCCAATAGCGGACGTAAATGTTGGTGAGAAGCCAAGTAAGAGCGCACGGAACTTCCGTTCAACGGAAGAAACTTGTGACAAGTTTCTTCCGTGCAACGGAAGTTCCGTGTACCCTCTAAAATGTTGGTGAAACCGGCCTCAGGTCCTCACAGTTCTTCGCTTTTCCTCAGAGATTTGAGAATAACAACATTTAGACGACGCATAAGCTTTACGTTTGTGTTGCGAGAATCATGAACGGGAAAATGTCAAATTACAGTACCCTAGATCATTACTTTCCTCAACTACCGTATGGACTTTGTAATCGTTTACAATTCAGCATTACTTGCGTGCCAGTCGGATTTTGAGCTGGGCGTATAAGATGGTTGTGACTAAAATATGTACTAAAACCTAATATTACAAACGTTGTCATATATGCTACGCACTTCCAACTGGAGCTATTCCAACTGATTTCAATAAGTGTAGTTCTTGTCTTGTAGCTATTATGCAGAATTTAATTAATATTGTAAAATTACCTTGAGAATAAGTCGTCAAAGAGACGATTGTAAACTACAGATTTCACATATTCAATAACACAAAAATTGAAGAAACCTGAGCACAAGTGAATCTTCTTGTATAGGTTGGCCGTTTCTCGGTTTGTTTCATAACAGAGGAGTAAGTCATCCTTTTACACCTCTTATGTGGAACTAATGGGGATGGTATGGCCTCTTGATGAGTTGGGTTTGAAAGGGCATTCTGAAATATACTGCTACCCACGGCCTAAATAACATTCAAACTCTTTGGAAATTTTTTTAGCAGCTGTAGAAAGCTTCCATTAGTAAGTGGTTGGTTTTTTTTGTACCATTATAGTGCGTTTTATGAATAAATAATATTACGTAACATTGAGTATATATTACTTCGTAAACATTGAGTATATATTACTTCGTACACATTCAGCATTTAGAAATAACTTGAAAAACACAGACGAATTACCGTATTTCAAGCACCGCGTTTCCGCGTTCCGTGCCATACTAGTAACATACTAGTATTGCTTTAGGAAGCAACTAGTCGCTTTTTAACATTCATACTAATCCTCCCTGAGAGAAGAGATCGATTTTGCATTAATACTAGTCAAATGCAAAACTAATACTTATTTACAAATTTTCCCAGAAGATCAATGCTCTTTTGCAACTAAACTAGTACGAACTTCATACTAAGTGGTTGGATGGCTTTTTTGCATATTGACCGACTAAAACGCTTTTGGACTTAAAAAAAGTTATTTCTTGAGTTTGCTTCTTTTAAATCATTTGTAGAATGCGCCCTTTGGATCGCTTCTTCTGAGTTTGTATGGCATGTTTGGTGTCTCCACGACTGAATGAACATCAATGCTTTATTTATATGGTGGTTTGTGTTGTCATTTTAATCGCACATTAGCTTACTCCTTTTAGGATGAGCTCCGTCGAAGTGCAACAAAGGCTTGCTGCTCGTAGAGCTGTGGACCAACTAACTGCCCAGCCGACTTTGCTTATGCATCTTGTTCGAGAGTCGACTTCTTCTGCAGGAAATAGGTTCTTTTGATTACTCTCTAATATTTGCCCGTATACCCAGTTAATTGCATTTTGATTTTGTCCGTCAGCATTTTCCATCGAAGCATCACATTTTGTTACTGCATTTGGCTATTTTCCATTGCGTAATACACATTGTTTACTTGCTTTCAAGACCTTAAAGTCGGAAAGTCACTTACTCTATTTGAGAGTTATTTCTCCGTCCATTGCAATCCCTACCTATTTGCTCATGACAACGCAAAATAGAACAATATATTTTTTCCTGATTCTTTTGATGGCCGATACTATAAACTACCTACACTACCCAACGTTGTTCTGTTGTTCATTTCTGAATTCCTCTGATTTCAGTATTGGAACATTGGCGTCGACGTCCACATATGCAATATGGGAGCTGACGAAATTACGCGAGCAGCTAAAGGTTAGGAAAAGTTTTGAGAGATATTCTTTTTCATTTTTCGGATCTTCTTTTTGTGCGTACCTCGCCTGGTGGGCTGAAAGTTTTTTTCGGGTTTTGTTGTACAATTTAATTATATATGAAGTATTGTTTTTCATTTTTAATTCGTCCGTTCAGTCTGA
The DNA here is from genome assembly GCA_036852015.1 of Pelodera strongyloides. NCBI lineage: Eukaryota > Metazoa > Nematoda > Chromadorea > Rhabditida > Rhabditidae > Pelodera > Pelodera strongyloides. The sequence continues at coordinate 9,453 of JAANDG010000259.1, forward strand.
GTTACGATCGTACAAGTACTCAAATGACAGAGGCTCTCTACTACAACTATGTGATGTGAAATTGCTACGGGAGCTTTTCCCGAAAGGTAAGCGAAGTGGTTCGCTTGAAACGGGTCCACTTTCAATCAAGCTTCGTATTTTCTTTGTGCGTCAATCATAATCACTAAATAATTTTGTAAATAGTTGAAACCGAGTTTTTTTTCAGAATCAATGAAAGAGAAGCAACAACGAAAGAAAGGCGCTGCAAAATTTTCTAGCCCGAATCCGAATAAATCATCGACTGTAGTAAGTTCTCATTTGTCTACAATGTATTCTTTTCTTTTAAGCTAATTCTAGCCTCCTTTTTCATGATGAGATGTCTGCTTGCTAGGTTAGAGCCTATTTACGATGTACGCATTGTAATAACATTGATGATGACAAAGGTAAAATACTAAAATTTGTAAACCATTTCAACTATGATATGAACTATGCGACTTTATGAACGACCCCCGGTTCCGAGTCCCATGGACCCATTTTGTTTCTAACCATGTAAACCAACTTCTAAACCGTAGCAATCCATTGTCAGGACAGAGTCCTTGTCCTTGATCATGTAACGGTTATCCAACTTCTGATTTGGAATTCATGTAGTTGTAGTTCATACGTCCCTGTCATTGTAAAGATTCCTGCCCTGCTACATTGCTCTTCTCTTCTGTGTATTGTTAGAAAGTGTATATTATTATTACCATCTAATTATTTCTATGTGTTTATTTAAGAGTTCGTCATCCAGTCAATCCTCACGGACATCTTCGTCTCTTTCCTCCAAATCCTCCTCGTCATATCGATCGGCACAATTCGAACCAATCCGAAAACCTGAGGTTTGTTCTATTTTTTTTCCTTTGCCATTTTTGTAAGATATAGCTTGATCGGTCCTGACTGATCCTGATCCTGAAGAACTGATTAAGATGAATACCTGTTCCGCATTTTCAACCCATCAACTTATTTTTCAAAATTGTCACAGACACGACCGTAGATTGTTCACAATTACAATTGTGTATTGGAACGATTTTGGTTTTTCGTAGTGTTGTTTTCTTGACCTCAAAAATGCATAGCGGTTCTGATTATATCTTTATTAATCTTCTTTCTATGGCTTTCGCTTGCTTTCCCCCGCAGTTACTTTTTTATTCTTGCCTTGCGTTGGTTTAATCTGTTCTCGTTTTGATCTTCCCAATTTTAGTTGCCGGCATCGGTCCCCCGCCTTTTCGACAATACTGAAGAGGTGGACAATAGGAAACATGCTGATCTCAATAAGGATACAGTCATTGATGGCAAAAAAGTGTGAGTTTTAATTTGTTGTTCTTTACTATCTCCATTGATATTCTAATCCTTCAGCTTCATTACTTTTTTCTCGGTCCTATTTGCGCAAGGGAAAACGCTACACGCTACCGACATGTATTATTTCGCACGTAGCCTCCCTTGTAAACATTTGAACAGCTATGCTTTCTTAGTGGTGTTTTAGTCATCTTGTATGTATGTGTTTTTCATATACTGTATATGCTATGCGACAGTTTTTATCCTCTGCATTGAATCTGAATAATTGTCATTTAGATTTGTGACCGACGCCCTTCAAGTTGTCCCGGTTCCTACTTCGACTACGGTAGAACACCCAGTTACGGTAGCGGAAAGCGATACTTCGTCCCAACCGGACTCCGCCCATTCTATGCAAATCCCGAATTCTACCGAAGAAACTTCCCCGGAATTGGCCAAATTGGCACAGGATGTGAGTATATTTAAACCTTTTTTTCGTGGTCTTTCCTTTTCGGTTGGTGTTTGCTAATCTATAAAGAAGGATTTTTATGAGGATACAGAGCGGTAGTAGTGCAAGTACAGTTGACTTTGTTTAAATAAAATCTATGCAAAGGCCCAGGGACATTGAATTACACTATTTCACAAAACGTAAACTGAGTGTATGCGTACAATCAATCGCAGAAGTTTAGCCCTATTATATTCGATTTAGTTGACAACAAATCTTATGTCTGACCCGCAATTTGTGTCCGATTTCAATAGTGGAAATGTGGATATGAGTCGGGCGTTGGTCGAGAAAATCAGGAATTTAATGTCAAACCGGAAACCTGCTGTGAGTAATTTCGGCTTATTTTTTTTACGAATTTGTCATTTTTACACGTTTTTATTAGTGTTTTGTACTGTTTCGTTGATGATAGTTGACTAAGCTTGTGTCGTTAGTACATTGGTCGTAGTCAGTGTATTTATGTAGAATGTGACCGTTATTTCTATGACTTTTCAGACTTCAAGTTTGATTCCGTCGGTTCCAATAAGTGGGGAGAAGAGGGACGTCGCAGTGCAGATGTCGGATAGGAAAATCGTTGGGGTGAGTACAGTTATTAGTTATTGGGTAAGGGTGGTAGTGCTTCGCCTTTGTATTTTTAAAGCGAAATATCGGCCGGTTTTTGAACACCGCTACCCACATTATGCGCTTACGCAATGACATAAATTCGAATAAAAAATCGAGCTAAATCGAGTACTTAGCATAATACTAAGTATTCAGTTGCCCACGCCCACGATCGTTCAAACTGCCGTATTTCGCTTTAAATGTTCGCTTTAAGGAAGAAATCAGTACGTCACTTGTGGCTTTGTCACCTCCGTTAGAAATGTTCATTTTCATTTATTTATTCTATTCAATTTCCAGTGCGATGCAGCCACTTCTCCTCAACCACTCTCGTCGTCTTCCCTCTCCGACTACTCCCGTCCCTTTGATGTTCTCTCGCAGTCTCAACCCTCTTCGTCTGAACCGTCACTAGGACAGATTTCGGCTTCAGCAATACGGTAAGTCCCTGTACCTGTTTTATACTGTTGTTTTACTTTTGTAGAGGAACGGGAATGGGTCTAAATCCTTTTAATTGTATCATTTGAATTGTACCTAATACCTGGTACTCTCGTGCTTGCCCTTTTTGGTTGTGAATATTCTCTATGTTCTTATGTGGGCGGTTGTGTGTTGAATATGTTTCTGTTTTTGTGCCAATGTGCGCTGGCGAACTAATTCTCATTCGTTGTTTGGTATAGCTTTGGAGGTTGGAGTTTATCAGACTCTTTTTTCACAACTTCTTATCTAACAACAATTCAGAGAACGTCGTGTGGTGAATGTTCGTGTGGACGGCAGCATAGTCACACAACCCAAGGCACTCGACATTGAGTTTGGAATTGGGAATGCGGTAATTCTTAATTCTTTTATACATAATTTTCCCTTTCTGTTATTTTGCTGATGGACCATGTATGGCCACTGAATCTGAATGATTGCCCGACTAGAACGAGATATGTAACGACCCCTTATGACCCTTATTCTTGTTGGTTTGGCCTCATAGTTTGTGATGTCGATGTGTTGAGGTATTAATTAAAAAGTACTTTCTAGCTTCTAGAACAAGAAGAGTGTGTTCATTTTGTTAATTTGTTACTGCTGACTGTTTGCTTTATCGTTGTCTATCGTTTTTAATTTCTTATTCTAGAACCAATTCTACTTTTTTTTACCGAGAAAATGATTGTTGCAATTAATGATTCGTGTTTTAGGATTACGCAGCAGATACGGAGAATCCGAGTGTGTTGCAGTCTCCTGAGGAAATAGACCAGTCCCGATGTATTGAGCAGGGTATGTTATATGATATACAATTTTATTTTCGGAATTTTTGGAACTATTTTTTTTGTATATTGTCGATATTCGAAATGTTTTATCTGCACATTGTTGTATGTGAATATTTGCTGGGGCACTAGACACAAGGTTGACTGTTTAGTTTGTATGAAAGTTACTAGTTGTATTTTTTTTACTAGAAATCCAGGTTTTGGTTTTTGTTTTGCTTTAGTGTGCTGTTTTGGCTCTCAAAGCTCAAACATCTTTCCTCAATTCCAATTGCCTCAATTGACTGCGAGTTTATTGTTTCTTTGTTTAGTTATATCAGTTTAGTGTCGGCGAGGAGTGTCCCTGACAACGATGAAGTTTTTAGTGTGGTGTGGAGTCCCGCCAATAGACCGATATCTTTTATCGACACAGATCTATCGTCGAGTGCTCAAGGTAATGATATAATTTATTGATGTTTTGTTATACATCGTGGGTCCGCAGACCGCAGAGATGCTTGATTTTTTTAAAGCGAAATATCGGCCGATTTTTGAAACGAATTGTGGACTGGACAACTGAATTCGAACGTATTTATGCAAAGTTACTCGAATTTAGCTCGATGTTTTATTCTAATTTATACTCATTTGCACATGATGCGTAAAACGACAAGTGTCCGCGATGCATTTCAAAGCCGGCCGGTATTTCGCTTTAAATTATGTATGAATGCTTTGTTGGTAGAGTTATTGGAAGCTAGCAGAAGACGGTGATTTTAACGGTATTTAACGGTACAATATATTCTGGAGGGACAAAAACTTGTTTATGAGTGGGAATGGTGATTATTGAGTGAAATGTCATGTTGTTCCTTTAAGGCATAATTATGGTATAGGCCTCAGTTTGGTTTCCTTTTACCAGAAAAAGTAGTATTCGCACTTTTAGTTTATTGTTTCAGACAGTGAATCAACACGAGAAGTGTCAAAGACTTCATCTGCGTGATGTGAAATTTGAATAAACGTCCATGTCAACTTGAAGAGCGCCGGGCACCAGGTCAACGTCGACGGTCATCCTTGTAAAAATCTCCTTCCGTAACAAAAGTTGGATGTTGGGTGATTAACTCACTCGTCACTGATCTCATTTATGTCTTTCGTCGGTTTATTCGATACAATAAAGTTTTTTTTATTTCTAAATGTGGATTTGTTTGTTGTTTTGCCCCATCCTGTCAATGTACTGTAGTTTTATATTTTTCGCGACTGTTTTAGTATTGCAGCTTTGTAGTTAGGTGGTTACCATTTATATTGGTGTATTAATGGTATATATGTGATGTTTATTATTTTCGTTTGCACAACTAAAAACCTAGCCGTTACCCACTGCCTACTGTGGAATCGCTTTTACTTGCCTTTTTAGGGGTCGGGTCGTCGGGTGTGCGCGCATTTGAACCGTAGAGCGAGTACTTCAGAATGATCTCAGCATAGTGAAGCACCTAAAGGTTGGTTTCTTTACTGATCAATACTTATCAATTATTATCGAAAGTAAACTCGTTGCTTTGTCTGGTGATATGTTTTTATCTTTAATCATCGACGGATGTATTACTTGATCCAGTTCTATGCCATTTTGTGCCCCTTTTTCTTATTGTTCTAGTGTTTATGGTTTTGAACAACTACTTATCATGGTCCTTTTTGCTTTGTGATTCATATTAAGCTGTCAGCTGCTTATCGCTTTTTTTTTGCGGTACCGCGCCTTGTTTAATGTCCGCTTTCCCGATGACTACATTTAGTTTTTATCTTTTAATTTTTTATTAAGGTGAAATGACTATAGTGTAGCCATGAAGGAAATAGGCCTACGGCTTAATAAGGCGACAATTTTGATGTTGTTACGACCTCGCTGTGTTTTCCTTTGTTTTGTCTTTCTTTTAAATCCGGTCTGTGAGTCTGTGTCTACCTATACCTTAGCGCCTTCTTCGTGTTTCATGCAGTTTAGTTAAGTGTGCTCGAATATGTCACCATTGGTAGTGCGCAATGATTATTGTCAAGTTTCTCAGGATAAATTGACGAATTTCTTTCCTTTTTCTATTTTAAACTTCAACTCGAATTTTGAAGATAATCAATCAGTTTTTTACGAAAAGTGGGCGGGAACTAGTGAAAAGATTGTGAGAGTTTTTGAGTGGAATACTGCTGCGCAGTATTGTCGCCGAGTCGCTTTTTTATTTGGATTTAAATTTATTCGTATTATGTATTGTATTCGAGCAATCTTGCGTCTCTTCGTAGTGGGGCAAGTGGGATCTCTTAATCTCTTTATATCACTCAGTTTCTCTTTCTGACGCACGCAGCTTTCTATTTTGTATCCATCCATCCCCTATTTTTACTCTAGTATAATTTCTCTTATTTTTTCTCCCACTCAATCTCCCTGAATATCCCAATCCATGAAGTCTCCGTCTCGTCTCGATTGACGTCATTCCACAGCGGAGTCCGACTGGATTTTGGCGATTTGCGTATGATTGAGAGAAATGGGACATGGTGGAAGGGGGATAGAGAGAGGGGGGGAGAGAGAGTAAAGGGGAGAGAAGAGGGAGGGAGGGAGTAGGGCTTCCCCACTTTGACGAAGCACACCGCCAAAAGAAAGACAAGTTACCCTGTTTTGTGTCGGGAGAAATATCGAATATCTCTAAATATTCTCACTCAATTCTCTTGAGGTGTAAATCCAAAATCCATCTATCAAAAAACCTTTCCCTCCCCCTCTTGACTCCATTGCCCGAGGTTGCTTTCATGTTTCATATTTTGATGTTTATTATGAGTTTAGCTATCTATTGTAGGTATAAATAGAAAACATTTAGTATTGTTGAAATTTTGAATTACAAATTGTAAGTTTACGAACTGCAGTGTTAGATGTTGGTTATTTGTGGCTGCATTATTATCATATCTTGTATTTTTATTTTACTATTGCTTTCTTTTTACTTTGAAACTTGAAACCCCAAAAATGTATTATAGTCCTTTTTTGTGGCACTGCCCGCTCAGCGAGATTATATATACTTGTCACTTGTAAATTTTGTGTTCTTTGTTTGGTTCTTGTTTCCTCTTATCAGTTTTTGTAAATGACATGAACAAAAAACATAAGCCAATAAGCCTGTCGTGTTTCCTTATACTTGTTCTTGTTGGCAACATCCTTTATAGACTCTTGAACTGAACAACTGAAAACTTTCCGTGCTATCTGTCTTTAGTGTTTACGATTTTATTTAAAAGTTGTTACTAATTACACTAACTAGCTTTCTGTACGGTTGTACGGTATGCAGTATGCATACAATTTATGTAGCTCAACTACTCATCTCATCGCTATATTCTTTGGCATCAATATCATCCGTATTTAGTCTTGACTATGTTTGGAAACGTTGCATAAATATTAGCCCGAATATTCGTGTCTGAATTGTATTCTTTATTCTTTTACATAAATTAGCATAATTTGAATTGACTGTCGTTGTATATCGACGCCTGTGATGTGTTTTCGTTCACCAACGATGTTTGTTGTTGTTTTTAGTGAATCACTATATTTATATTATATAGATTTGTAAATTTTTAATTTCCGGACCACGGACCACGTAGTTTTTAGAAACAGTATTCTTTGGCCTTCATGTTTTATTTCCTATGTTTTGTGTTTGCATGTACTTCACCTCACCTTCCTTGACACTTGACACATAGCGTAGTACTTCGTTATGTTTTCAAAAGAATACTGCTGCTTAGCTGCACGTGGAATTATTTCAAAATATTGTGATACGAAGTATATGCGTAATACTGTAGTGTAACGATTTATATGCCCAACACCCTCTGTTTATGGTTGTGAACGGAATAGTGCACGTGAAATTATTTGCAAATTTACTGATACGAAGTTACGAAGTACGAAATATACGTAAAACCGTAATGTAACGATTTATGTGCCCATAAGGCCCAATGCTAGATGTAATATGTTAATTATGTAGCGTACTGTCGATGCATTTTGTTTGCTCCCTAAAACTAAAGACTTAGAGATACGTCAAGGAGTCAAGGTATTGGATGGGAAGGCAAGATTCAATTCTAATTTCCTTATTAATTTTTCAGAGATTCCGAGGTCTTGGTTAGTTGGCTCCTTGGTGCAGTGTTTTTCCCGCCTACAGTAGGGACTGAATTGAATGGAAGCGACCGTCTATGAAGCAGTGCGCAGGTATGTTCTGGTTTAGAATTGTTTTACAGAACAGAAAACTGTGTTAACTTAGGAAGTCATTAATACTGATTTATAATACTTCGTTAAACAGCATCCACTGAATAACTCGTTCACTTTCTCAAGTTGAGAGAGTTTTGAATGTCTTCTGAGTTCTGAGTGCTTTAACTCAGTTTGCCATTGTAAAGTATTAGTAGTACGCTATGGACTGCCAACTCTTATCGTATAATCCTATCGTTTTTCAAGTGAACTCGGTGGCTTAGGTGTGCTAGTTGCTATACTTTGAATGTAAGTTAACCTTCTGCTTTAAGGGTATGCGGCTGTGTAGAAGAAGACTGCGGCGGTAATTGCTCTAAACAATATACACCAATCACAGGTAGGATTATTTTCTTATTTAGACTTGTTTTATTTTTGTTTTGTTTGTTCGTCACTGATATTTTTGTCCTGTGTTTAGGTGTCGTTAAGTTATTTACCTTTTTTGCTGCTGATGTTATTATTCTAAGTTATAGTGCATCTATCCCCATTTTTCATTGACTTTGTTGTGTGTAGTGTAGTTTCATTCTTCATTCGTTTAGTTGGCGTGTACTTAGTGGTTTTGTCTAGTTCTTACAGTTTGTTTAATTGGTTCTAGTTTACCTCGAGTTCGCACCATTTATAGGTGGGCCGTACACTATAAGAACAAAACGAAAAACTACTTCATTCGGTATCCCTGTGTCTTACTATAACGCTTACTGTAGCCTTTGCAGAATACCCAACCGAACCGGTTTGCTCCAGCGATGAAGCTAATAATAATAGAGAAGACTGTGTGGTGGATAGTTTCTCCGTGAAAGACCAATCGATATTGAAAATGAGCTCTTGTGGAATTACAAGGTACATTTACAGTTTTTTATTTTCATTATGAACTCGTTTGAAATCACATATTCATCACCAAATGTTTTAGAGTTGTCTGTGTTTTATGCTAAAGTTGAAACATGTGGTTGATTATTTGCTAATTAATTAGCGAATAACCCATTCTTTTTACCAAAGGAGGACATAATAGGGTGCTGAAGTAAAATAGCTCAAATACCGCATAAAGTTGAAACTCGACCAGAATGAAACACCACCTAAATGCGCTTCCGCCATTTCTACTCTGTTCAGTTAGACTTTATGGAAAGGTAGCTACTAGCAAATTTATGGCCTGACCCATTGTTTTCTTTTCAGTCCCTATATGAATACACGCGCGGCCAAAGGGCAATCTTACGAGCCGACCAACTGCGAGCATGTGGCCAACGTTGTTTCACATGGGGTATGTCTTTTGTCTTTTTTTCACTTTTTGTAGTCTGTAGTCATTGTCATTTATAGAAATTAGAGTGCTTCTTACGATGTTCTGTATCGTGCAGTCATGGTGGGAAATGAGCTGGATATTGGTGCCCAACACTGGTACGAGTGCGGGTTAGGTACCGCTGGATGGCCAAAGTCACTTGGTGTAGCACCTTATGCTAACTATTAGTTGAAAAAATGGCCTTCGTATGCAGAGCGGTTAACGCTTAGGTTATGCGGCACGGTGCTCCTTACGATCTCCCCTAATGGTCCTAATTCCTAATCCTAATGTACCTTTACTTTTCCATTTTCAGGTTGCAATCTTGCCGAGCCTCATTGGATTTTCCTTTGTAATGGACGCCACTCACCGTGAGCTACAGTACTTTCTCATGCTGATCTACGGTATTTTCACGACGGTAAGCGACCTGTTTTATCATTTGTTTGCGCTCAGAATAAAATAGTTGGCCTTGTTTGTACCTTGCAACTTTGTATGCATACGGTAGCTGAGTAGCTGAATTAGCAACGTTCGTCAGTAACGCGCAATTGCCACTCAATACGCATTCCACTGTAGATCGTTTAATTGTTGGATAACTCATCTTGTCTTAGACCTAGACATCAATCTTCGACCTCTTGGGTTGCGTGAAACCTATCAAGGGATTCTTAATTCCTATGTGAAATAACGAGGAATGTTTTGCAAAACTTGCGAGTTTGAAGTTTTGAAGTCTCACTTTTTCTCCATTGCAGATGCTCTTCGCTGCCTCCACGATGTATCACTTTTTCGAGTTTCTCTATCGACCGACGAGACAGTGAGTTGTTATTTGAGTACTTTTAGATTATCTACCTTTTTCAAACGTTTATATTTTCTTTATATCGTCAGGTTTCTTCATCCATCGATCCATCCCCTTTACTCTATACTTTGGGACTTTGGGTCGATTGATGTTGTTTAATTCTTTTCCTCTATGTTTTCATTGCTGTAGTGTTTTCGTTATAGGCACACGAAACTGCGATACTACTTGCATATTGCCGACCGAGCCGTCATTTATTTATTTATTGGTGAGTATTTATGTTTTTATGTTTTGGGTTTTCTGAAGGACGTCCTTTTGCATTCACTGGCATTCGTTGGCATTCGTTGATCTATTCTTTACTTTACTTGCTTTAACCAAACTTGTGGTATTTGGGTCAATGATGATCTCAAACTCAAACATTTACTCGATCGAAACGTTTCCCACGATTTTCTGTGGATGTTGGAAGAATATTGTAGTTAACGTTAACGAAACTGTTTAACTTTACGCCAGCCATGAAATCGCCAGTGCCAGTGAAGTCATGAAATTATTTAGCCGCTTCCTACACTCCATGGCTGGCGTTGCGGCATTGCGGCTACCCGGGACTGAACCTCAAATGGATGATCTGGGTGTTTGCCATCGTTGGAATACTGTACCAGTACAATTTTCATGAAAAGTGAGCTATTAGTCTTTACATTTTTTTTAATTGCTGAATGTATTAGCTATTAAATATTTATTAACACATAAAGTGTGTGCATCAATATGTTGAAAGGTTGAAAAGCAACAATTCCCGTGTTTTAGGTATAAAACCATTGAATTGATCCTGTACATTGCGGTAGCCGGACTACCGTCGGTGGCCATTTTCACCATGGTGAGAGTTTGTTTATTTATCTTTTTTTAATACTTTAGTGCGGCTTGACGCTTGACGGTGTTGAATATGTTTGTGCGGTTATGGGTTTCTGTGTTAGTAGGAAGAAACTGTAGTGTAAGATGTATGTAAGTTGTAGTTGATTGAAGATTGATTGACAAATATAACCTATTGACAGATGCTTCCTTATAATTGTCAAATATACCTATTGACAGATGCTTCCTTATAATTGTCAAATATACCTATTGACAGATGCTTCCTTATAAGAGCATTGAACGCTTGAACCAAATCATCTCGTCATATGCTAATTGTCCGCTGATATTCTCATGGACACCGTACCAAACAATTACCTTTGAATGTTGCGCGGCCTTTGCGTTTGCCTACTGCGCAATGGAGAGGATGGATTAGTAGAAGGAGAGTGAACTATTAGATCGCATGTTTACATTTACATTTAGAACGATCGTTCGGGCCTCGAGCTGATGATTGCCGGTGGTTTGGTCTACATTTTTGGCGTCATCTTCTTCAAACTAGACGGCGTTGTGCCTTTTGCGCACGCCATTTGGCACATACATGTTCTCATTGGTAGGTATATCTATTTCGTCTTTTTTAGTTTTTGACTTGCTTTCTATTTTCCGTTGCTTTGTGTGATTAGTTTCGCTCAGTCAGTTGGGAAGTGACATTTTGATCACTTCTACCCTACGCAGTAGCTGTAGGCTGTAGCTGTTTCTCTTATGTGAGATCTATATTAGGTGGGATATAATCATGCTTTGAATTACTTTGCATACTTACTTAAAATATTGTGGTTGGGCCGCCTTGTGCTTTAGTTCGTGACGTTTAATTTAGATTTTTATATAATGTTTCAGGAGCTGCTGTGCACACGTATGCAGTCTATTCGACACTTCTTGGCCCGGATCCCAATAATCCCGTCCCAGATGTATCAAGAATCAACGACGAGCTATAAGGCATGAAAGTTTAGTTGCTCTTTGCCATTTACTTTGTTTAGCGCTTTAGTTGCGAGTTCTGTGTATATAGCTGTGTATGTTATGTCTTTAGAGCCCTTCCATAGTAAACGTTATGTTTTAAGCAAGAAGGCCTGTAGTTATTTGTTACGATTTCTGTTTTGGTCTCGTGCACTTGGATTAATATGAGCCAGTATCTATGCAATATTGTGATTTTTATTTTAGACTATTTATGGACGTTAAGGGTCACACAATTAGGTCCCAATTATGAATACGTCTTTTCCCTGATTATGCGAGTGTGTATTTCGCAGTATTACCCAAAATTACACCGCTCTACTTAAAATTCAAGCTTGTGATTTTTATTTTTATTTTATATTCTTAGGGTAGAAATTGTACTTTGTAAACCTAGATGTTGCTGTTCTACAGTATTAGCCAGAGAACTAACAAATCTGCTTGTTGGGTTACATTAGGCTGTTCTGGCATTAAGTACAGTATAGAACCTCCATACTGAAGTACAGTATGCTATGTCGTGTAATTATATAATTGTAGCGCTTGGTTGGTGTATTGTATTCCCCTATCTTCATCTGTATTATTGGTAGTCACTGTGTTTGACAGTTTTACGTTTACCCTATTCTTTTTTTTTAAGTTTATGTTTGTGATTGCTTCAGTGCATAATTGAGCTTACTGGTTATTGAGATTATTTGTTTTCATTATAGAAAGATCATTAGATCGGTTTTATATGTGTGAATTGTATTAACTCAGAAAAGCTACATAAATTCTTGAGCCGTTTGAGTGTTTGTCTGGTTCAACATTGTGTTAGCAAAAGGTAAGAGTTACTATACTCCTATAGGGTTGATTCCGTCATGGGATATTGGGTTGCACTGTACTTCTGTTCAAACAGACATTCTTTCTAATAACAACACTGACTTACGCAAAGCAATTTATAAAACTGTAAAGTAAACACATATTTACAAGCCAGACAAACTCAAATATAAGTTAATAAAGCGCAAGAGAATCGTACAGTGAGAATCGATATATCAATCATGAAATCAACGATGTGAAAGCAAATTTGAGAGTTAATAGTTGTTACTCGTGAAATTTGAACATAAAATTGTGGGGAAGGATAATGGACGTTTTTTTTTAAATGGATTCTGCTCAAGACAAACCTAGTATATTAATAGAGCAGTGAAATGAGTAAGCGATATTTACAGGACATTTCATGAACCATACAGAAAAGGACATTACGGCACTACGATCACTGCCAACCAGAACGACATTCCCTTTAAACATCATACATAAAAGGACATTATGGCACTACGTTCACTGCCAACCAGAACGACATTCCCTTTAAACGTCGTAGCCTTGTGCGCGCATCTTTGCCTGGTTCTTCACAAAGGACATCTGCTGACGGACTTTGTTTTCCAGCTGAAAGTGACCAAGTTAGGGTTAAGTTACACACACAACAACAACAGAATAACTAAACATCATTGGTTACTCATCTAGCACATGGGTTTCACTCTACCACTGTCAACTCTTAAAGCGACCAAGTTAGCGACATGGTAGGAGGTTTGTAAAAAGTTATTGGACAATTAGTACAATTCCCATGTATACTACGCGACGTCTTTGCATAAAATATGCGGTAATGCACTTGCCTAACATATACTGCACAATCCCCCATAATAACGATTTCTGTGTAACTCCAAAACCTACACATCCATTGATGTCTATCACAACAAGAGTGTAAAAAAGGTTAAAGCTTGTGAACAGTACATATACTACACAAATACACAAATCCCCACCTTTTCGCTGTCCCTCACTGGGTCCAAATCTTGTGTCTCTATTCTTCGCACCGCGTCACTTGCCCATTCCTCTACACGCTCCTCACGACCGTCGATCTGCAAATATTATGTTGTTGTTCTTTGTTGCTCTTATTTTAAACCTACATTTTTCGTCTTCCGACTCTTCCGAGCACTATTTTGCATGCTTCTAGCGTGAATAAAGATTTATATACCCCTTTTCTGGGAAAAAGGACTGCCGGAAATTTAGTATCTGACCAAGCAGCCAACTCTCGCACGTTCAACGATCACGTGTGGGTTCTTTTTGAGCCGAAATAGATCGTTTTCCATTTAGTTTTGGTATTCACATCACATCGGTCATCTGTTTGCGTTTTCTCTCCTAAGGATTCGATTGATCAATAAACGAATAAATTACATAGAATTAAAGCGTACCCGTTTCGGCGATGTTGACGGAGTCAAAAAGGCCGACTGATTTGAACTTATAGCTGGACTTGGACTTGCACGAGTAGCATCCCTTTGAGCTGCTGAACGGAACAAAACATGATAACAGAATTGCATTCAATCTCGTATATTACTGTATGTATTGCGTTTTAGGGACAGTATGTGCACAAAGGTTTCCAAAAAGTCACCCTTACTCTTACCATAATGCACCAAACGTTCTAGTTTCTAACGATTAAAGAGGCAATTGAACAAAAAAAGCCAACCTGCGCGCCCTGTAGCCGGAGTGCCATCAGGGGTCTTTTTCGGTGCCAGCACCTTAGCCGCCGACCTGCTTTCTTCCTTCACGACCTTAGCGCTCATCACACCTTCTTTAGTTTTAACGCGTTCCACTTCTCCTGAAGCAGATATCGTCCAATCCTGAAGAAAGTAGACTTGTTACATTATTGAATGTGTGTGGGTGGGTGGGTGGGTGTGTATGCAACGCGTGTGTGTGTGGAAGCTGTGTACGTCATCTGGTCTGGTTTATACTTCTGGTGCGAATACATACAACGCGAACTCCTATGTGCTGACAACATATTACACTAAACAAACCAAAAATAAAACCAACTTACGGGACAAAAAGCGAACGCCTTTCGCAAGAAGCAAAAAGGGCATTTGGTTCGATTTTTGGTAACAATCTGCAAAGGAATTTAAATCAGGACGGTTCATTTAAGGGATGGGGATGGGACTTCGAAAATTCCGTTAGTTGTTTCGTATAGCTGAGACCGTACTTTTATTCACCTTGGTATAATGTTTAAAGCTGCACTACGGATTGCGGTCGGTTTTTGAAAAGTACGCTGCGCAGCTGCATTCCTGCGTAGTTATGCTAAGTGATCTCCAGGCTCCAGCTCGAGTTGAGCTGGAGTGGAAGACCACGACACAGTTTAAAACGGTCACGCAACTATTTAAACGATTAAGTACTCTGATACACTAGAACTAGAGACTACCAGAAATCTACACACTATCATATTCGACCAGCCGGCTACGCCGCCTGATGCGTCTTTCCATACTTATGAAACGATTGTAAGTAGATTAAAATGTTTACGAATGAAGACATCTCATTATTTTACATGATATTCTAATTTGAGCTGCTGCATTCTTTTATATCCAAAGCGGAACAATTCATTCGAATTCTACTTTCGTAACTTGAGTGCTAGCGCACGCTACAGTTACTGTTTTATATAATAAGATAAGCTTACCGTACAACTCGTATCTCCAATGCATCTGAGTACGATCTTACCCTTCTTCAAAACGGTAAGGCGACGGCAGCGCGTCTAAATCATACAAAGTAATAGAACATCCGGTTATTGAAGGAAACTATTAACTACATTACGTACTTCACTCCCATGTATTATATTATAACCAAACGTACGCATAGACATAGCAGGACCACAATTTGCATACAATACATGAGGATGCAATCTTCCAACATACGTTTCCATGAAAAGGGCGTTAAGGTTAAGTTATACAAACCAAAAATGGGGTAAGCCACTGGTCGGCAAAACGCGCAACACACCAAAAGAAAACAACTTATGAATTTCCATATCCATAGGTAAACCAAAAAAGGGTAAAATTATAAAACTCACATAACAAGATTTACACGCAGTGGTTCCGGGGGTCTCACAAATTTTGTAGCGCGCGTCACTTGTCGAGGCACAAATCATACAGGAGCGTATTGGCGTACTCTTGGAAGCATCATCTTTGACCAAGGAGTTTTCCACGGACCTAGCTAAGCTTCCGACTCGTGCGACCGAGCACTGGTTGGATGCCTGGAACATGATGTTAGGTAATATCCATGGTGGAAGAAGCGAAAAGGCTATGAGTCATGATTTACAGTATTTTTCGATAAAAATGTTGATTCATGATACCTGATTGAAAATAATTACACTGAATTTGTTTTGTTTGTCATAGGATAAGCCACTCACTGGTCAAACATTAGTTTTCATGAAGTGAGGAACGAGCGAAATGAAAACGGTCTATTCTACGTTGGCTCAAAAAAAATTCTGTATCACGTCCAGATCATATTTACCAGAACGAAGTGCTATACTGCTATTGACAAAAAAAAAATATTTTTCGCAGTTTATGACATATGTTTATGTTTACCTGTTCAGGACTGCATCCTTTTTTGGTCTTTTATGTTGCTTGCTGCTGTGAGTTACCATCATATTTTCATTTTCCATGTTAAGCATAGACCAAGTAGAAAGCACATAAACAGCCAACTAACCACACTCTGTGATGATGAAACAGGCGTCTGGGTCAATTCATTCGTTGGGGCAGAAGCGGTAGTGGCCACAGTCATCGAACGGCGACGGGATCCTTTAGTTTGTACTGAGCCGGGCACGGCGTCCGATTTACCACAGGAAAGAGGGCTCTAAAACCACAATAATCCAGAAAAAAAATAAAAAGTTATTGGGCCAAAACAGTTCATAGCCAAACGGCTGCTAGCTACTCTTGCTAATCAACGACAGGAGTGTTTTCACCATCATTACATTCTTTACATTACAGTCTCATCAGAAGCGTTTTCACATCATTCTGTGACGCAAATCTGCAAACATTATAATACAAAAGTGAGAATGCGCATCGCAGCGTTTTTGTTGATGGGTTTGAGTCTGAAACTGAATGCACGTCTGAAAACATTCCCCTTCGGACAACAATTAAAAGAAGAATCAAAACTAGATAACTAACCTCCACTTTCGTACAATTTCCTTCTTCTTTCACTCCCTTCAAAGATCTCCTGGTCGTGCTACGTCTTCTCCCGAGAGGCGTCTTCTGAACGTCAGTAACAGGAGCGCGAACCTCGGCAGTATCTTTCAAGTCCGAGATGGTCGTAAGCGTCGGGCCATGTCCAGACTGCTCTACGAGCAAAAGCTCTCGTCCATCCAGGTCAACCCCAACTTCCTCCTGGTTCCGCTTCTCTTCAGTCGAAGCTTCTTCAACTTTGCCAACGTGAATTTTCCGTGACTCGCTCTCAACAACGGTCAGTCTCTTCGCAGTTCCCGGAATTGTCAAAGGGGTGGCAGCCTTCACTTTAACAGCGATTCTTGGTGTGCGACGGATGACCACTGTCTGCGAACGTATGCCTGCCTTGACGTCAGACATTACCGCACTCGGTTCCATAGAAACGGGGGTCGCACTAGTCTTGCCGGAGATAGGCGCACTAGCTGAGGGCGAGGCGGTAGCGGCCAACATCTTATCCTCCTCCGGCTCCCTTTTGGCGCTCAATCTCAAAGAACGCCTCCTCTTCCTCTCTGAAGGCTGACAGTCCGCGCTCCCCGACAGTGACGTATTCGCGGACGTTCCCTAAACACAAATTATTTGTTTAAATTGCGAAACGTATACCGCATGTGTATTCCCAGGTATTATATGTAACCTGCTCCCTAAAATTCCCATATTTCGCATAATACACTTGAATATAGTTATAAAGAATACGTTTTAAAACAGAACGATTGAAAACAATGAAAACTGAATGTTACTACGCATGACACATGCGCGAACTATTATATGGAAAGGCATACGTAGAAGAGTAGAAATACAAAGCACAGAAAAACGAAAAAATTAACAGGTACACTTTTTCGAAACTCACCAGAGGTGCGGTAGAGGGCAGAGGGGTTTTTGTGAGTTCGGTTAACTGAGCATCCGTTGAGTTTCCCTTATTCGGATTCCTCACCGAACGTTGACCGGAAACCTTCGTAGCATTCTCCAAAGCATCCTGGTCGCACACATGCGGACGCGGAGTCTAAAACAAAAAGCTTAGGCGCACTCTTCTAAACCGTCACTACATCAGCAATGGAACTTAACCAATGATTACCTTCTCAAACAAATTACCATACCAAACAGCTAGAGGACCATTTACTACAACGGCCCAGTTCATTTCAGACGATAATGCTAGAACACATAAAATTATTGATAAGATAAGAAGCAAACCACACCAGCGTCTCGTTTCCAAAAGTTCCATCAGAAACCAGTGTCACAGTGGGAGAATCACAGTCTTGCGGAGGCGGAGTCGCCTTACTACCCGGGGTACCTCCCGACAGCTGGATGTACTCAACTGGAAAATACTTTTCCAAAGTAGACGATGACCCTCTCTCCTCCTTTCGATTGGTAGTTTTCTCGGTCGTAGCAACTTCTCCCGTAGCGGAAACCGGGGGCACTTGTGCGGGCAGACTGGCACGCCCCAACTTGGTACGTTTCTGAAAACATGAAGTATATTAAACAATTAAACTCTTTATACAAAAAAAACTGTTTTAAAGGTGAATTAAATGGGAAAGAGAGAAACACACATACATGCTGAGCACACTCAAGAGGCTCAGCTTGTAGAACAATAATTGTGTTACCAAAGTGCCACAACGCATCCGAAACATAAGGGTCAGTGAAACACGATTTTGGGAGGTCTTTTTGAATCCTAAATTTAGTTAGGGGTTAGTGGTAATGCTGCCTGCTGCATAGGCGATGCCATGCAGCCAACTTAATAATAAGTAAAACCTACATTTTGATAAGGTGTACACGCAGTAGACATCCGTTTTCGCTTGCTTGTCTGTGATTGAGTACCGGAAGCGCTGCTATCCGGAAGCGGAAGTGCGATCCTAAATAATTACAAAGTTTCATTCCTTCAAGCTGAAAACAAACATTATGATCATGGTAATGACTAGTTCAACATTACGACAGAAAAGTGTACAAAAAAGACAGCTATACAGCAAGCCTACTACAAAAAATCGTGCTTCCGAAAGATTAAAAGTGAACCAAACAGTGCCCAACTGACAGCATTAGACTAAACCAAAAACACAAACTGTTTTGCAGTACATAGTAAATACAGTACAGGTACAAGGTACAAGCTGTAAACATTTCAAAACACACCCACGAGATGCAAGCAATTACAATTAAAATTAACTAACCTAGACTGATGGTTTGGCACCACGACGCCATTAGAAGCATCAGGAACGCACGCCGTCCTCACATCAGATTCCGTCGTAACTCTTTCTTCACCCGCACGAACAACATTCGACTCTGTGCCAATGCTGTAATTCGACGGCTGATCTTCTCCAACTTCAAGAGCTAAACAAAAGTATACAATTTAATAAGGTAAAGATAACGCAAAAGAATTTGACCGAGGGACATGACATTAAAGCATATAACACGTGGTTTGGAAGGGTATGCTGGTCAACTCGATGACGAAAATGACGAAAAACATGGAATACACCACAATCTGTGTTTACATACGATGGTTAGGTAAAAGTTATAAACAAAAACCAACCTTGCACGTCCACTTGTTTTGGGAGCTCTTTAGAGCGTGTGTCGCGCTTCTTTTCTGATCCGAGGGACGAGGGCAACGTTCCTAAATAAACTAACAAATTATCATGTCGTTCACACAATTGCCCAATTGTACACAATACTGACCATAACATAATAACTTAAAATCGCTGCGCTGCTCCTTGGGCACATCATAGGTAAGTTCCCTCAGATTGTACATTTGCGATAGCATTGACAGTAGTTTTGGACTGCTTATATAATATCACACTATCATGTATATCTATCAATCCGTTCAGGTTCAGCGTAAGTAAACTAGTAAACCAACTTGACCGAAAGTCCTAACAAGTGCCATTGCACATGAGCAAAAACTTTACGAGCTCAACTGGCACATAACATAAAGCAAAACTCACACAAGAGGCACCATATTCAAACAAGCAGTAACAGTTATGCAGCAAAAAGTACCGTAACCGTAAAGGTATCGAGAATTTTTTACATGTATAAAAAAATCTAACTGTGAAAACCCTACCCTCAACAAATTGACGTAGGACCATTTCTCCGACAACCGTTCCAGATCCATCAGAAGAACAGGGCGATGTTGGTGCTGAAAAATCCGCCAACTAAAAAGCGATCATCTAATACACCCGAACCCTTTCACCAACTATTAACTCAAAGGAGCCCCCCCCCCCTTTCCAGTCTACTGAGTCTACTTGATAAAATGGAACAAATTCAGATAATACCATATAATAAAACAAAACAAGAATATTACCTCCAACAATAAGCCGTGGAATAAGTTCTCCAGCATAGCTGGCATCATCATCAGAAGGAGGGGGAGGGGCTGAAAAAAAAAACATGGGAATATGAAGTGAATAATACATATTATGAATAATACGTATAATTTTACGGTTACTGAAAAAAGGACCAGTAATAAAACAATAAATAACAATTCGAGTACAGTGTACAGTATATAAATATAATTGTAAACACAAAACACACCTTCCACAAAATTCTTAGGAACAAATTCGCCGGCCTCGCTTTCGTCCTCGAACGAATCTGAATCAGTTTCATCTGTTAAAAAATGAACTGAAGAGAAAGAATCGAACCTTACCGTACCTTAGATAACTTAGAGAAATTAACAAAAAAATAGTCTTAAATTCTTAAATGTGACAACACCAACACAAATACAATTATTACGACTGGCACCAGCAACCCAATACCCCAATACTCATCTTAAAAACGAAAACGAATTTGGATGAATTACCACGTGAGATTATACATGGGGAACAAGAATTAGGAAATAGGGTAACCGTTTTGTCATGTAAGTAAAAGTTAACGGTAAACGGTACTAAGCACTAACGATTCACCAAGAATTTCGAACACAGTTTTAGTCCTACAAACATAATAACTAAATGCAACTAAACCTTTGTACCTATGTACATTTTAGCAAAAAAAAAACATATGTACAAATAAATATAGTACCTTCTTCCACGATGTGTTTTGGAACAAATTCCCCAGCGTGACTTCGATCATCTTCGAAGTCAGAGTGTGAATTGGGTTCTGGAAAGAGACAACTACATTACCGTTACCGTGGACGATCGTACAAAATTAGCATAGGATACCTAGGATTTGCTTATCATATGCAAATTTTCCAAAGGGGCTAGCATTTCGCTTTAATCGTTATAACAGCTAACAGTCGGTTTTTAAATAGTATGATGAATAACTAATTCCCGTGCCGTGCACAATATACAAAAGAGCATGCAGTTGTCAAACATACGTTTCAATAATCGGATTCGGATATTACAAAGTTTTTAGAGTAAAGAAAGAAGAAACGTTTAAAATATGTTACGCCGACAATAAACAATTGCAAAAATCATATCACAAAAAACACAAAGACAAGACGTTTGCAAACAAGGAAACAAGTCCGACTCGAGCTTATTGGATGGGGCAAATTGCTACATATTATAATGAATACCTTTTACAATATGGCGTGGAACAAGTTCGCCTTCGTGACTTCGGTCGTCGTCCAAAAAGGGATCTAAAAGGGCATCGAAATCATATACCAATAATCTCATTCTCACAGAAGGACGAACACGGAACTAGTAAGCAAGCAGTAACTTAAACAAAGTTCAGAAAAGGCCTGAGCAACCAAACATAATATAACCGTACTAGATAATAAATCATAGATAAGAATACTTCCAAATTTACCTTCAAGTTGTTCACGAGAAACCAACTCCCCGCAATGACTTCTATCGTCTTCCGAGTCTGAACAACAAAGAAAATTGGAAAAATGCCTTCATCCATTAAACTGAACTAGATAGACCAGTCCTTAGACCCCCTTATAAACCAAGAAATAATAAAATCACAAGTCGCAAAAATTTACGTAGATGTTGGTGTCTTAGAGTCTTAGATATTAATGAATACGTTTCCGTAACGTAACATACATAACAACTTTTTTCTCCGAAGCCGAAGAACATAGTTCTTAGTTCTTACTGCAGATGGAATAGAGTGAATACAAAGAATACTTGACGTGTTCGTGTTAAGACCGACAAATATTTTTGAGAACTGACATTTACATATTGTAATACGAACTATACCTGGATGTGGCACGCAGTTCCTTGGGTAATCGCTGTTATCAAACTGCACTGCAAGGCTCTCCTGTAAGATTACATTATAACATACAATCGACAAACAAAGCGAAACAGAAATCAGAGTCTTGTCTCCTAGTCTCCCCGGCTATGTTGGTACGTAGGAAGTTGGGAACTCCAACTCGCGTATACAGAAACTTGGTTTAAAAACTAGAAACTTAGGAGCTGCCAAAATGGTGAAACAATAAACTATCGGACAAATCGGACTCGTCCACAAAAACGAAGAACCCCTTTTCCCTTTACATAGGTTAATAAGGTACTTAAACTTAGAAACCGGAAAACATGTTATGTGAGGACAAAGTATATCAAATTTGCAACAACTACAATCTCAAAAAGAAGCCAGAGAAATAGAGAACCAAAAGAAGAGCCAAAGTACTCAAACCCTAACCTGTGAGGATGGAAGTTCACCGAAATGTTGAGTTTGTAACCATTCGGCTGCTTTCTGTTCGCGGTTCATTCTATCTGAAACGGGGTACCTAGACAAGATCAAACCCAAAATTAGTTCTGTTGTAATTTGTAATACACTTTCTAGATACTACATACTACATACTACGCAACTGATATTCACAATTCACCTATAATATGCAAATGCACGCTATCAAGCTTTGTTGAAGCTCACAAAATATCGACATCTCGACCGTTTCAAATTTACCGGACTAACCGGACAGAGAAGTTGAAGTCCGTTTTATTGCGACAAAATGATAAACAAACGCACAAGCCAAAACAGAGAGCGACCAACGGATTGGATTACAATACACGCAATTCAAAACAAACATAATTAAGAAAATACCTTCATTATATTCAATTGGGAGGCGATTTTCATACTCCAGCCGACGATTGTTATATTCCGGGGCTGGAAGACGATTGTATGCCGAGTCCGAAGCGGTCCTCCCACGCATCGGGCCACCATATCCACCAAAGGGCCCATAAGGGGGAGGATACAAATAAGGCTCATGGGGGTGGAAATACCTATATCCTGCACCGCCTTCTCCTTGTACAAGGGGTGGCGGGGGACCATCTGAAAACGGGAAATAAACAAAAACAATGAACCTTCACTCACACGAGCAGGTCACAAACAATTAATTTCAACTTCCCATTCAACTTTACTATGGTAACAAGCTACATCAAGTCAATCACGGCAACATTGAGTAAAAAATGAAAAAAACATACATGGATGAGGCATGTGCGGGTCACCAATGTAGTGGTATTCAACTGTCCGGTTCTAAAAAAGAATATGTTAACAAATGAGTCACGGTAAAGGGCAAAGTTAAAACACACAGAAAGAACCATGTTCCATTGTTGCACCGAACTACGGACAAAAAAACGGTTATACCCCATAGTTTGTTTGGAAACAAGTTTCCGAAAAGATTAACTTCAGTGTGGATTGTCAATACACAGGTTCATTAAGATAACCAGAGGAATAATTCATGAAAACACGTATAGGGACATGTAACGATAGAACTATGGGAAGCGGACTGGGAGCACAATGATACTACTCCGGCTCTCCAATTAACTGCAAAAAAGCGTACCGTTGTTTCTTTAATGGTCTTCTTTCGGGGGACGCGATCAGGAGTCGAAGGACCAGCCAACGCTAGAGCCCACTTATCTCCCTTTTCTTCGTAATTTTTCTCGAAGACCTGTAAAATAATAAGGTGAATAACTTCAGATCGTCTAATCATCAACTGCTTAGCTTCGCGGCCAAAACACTGTATCAGTGAAGTGATGTGTTTCATTCAGTACATAAATTTGCATTGGCACGAGCTGTGCCATTCCGTGGCCAAAATGGGAATAAAAAAAACATACTTACCTCATTTAAAAGCTTGCAAATCTTCTTTCCCTTTCCTGATGCTTCTTCATCGATTTCTGGAGCCGAAATCGGAGCGTTGCCAAATTGCTCGCCCACTCGCTTCATGTGGTCTAGCTGAACGAAAAGGACATAAAACCTAGACCGGAAAAGAGGCCAAAGAAACCATGGTTCTTCGATTCTTCGGTGACATGTCTTCAGTTCCAGTTCGAGAAAAGTCAGTCTAACATGTCCTAACAAAGAACAAACAGAGTAGTCTTGCGAGTGTGTTCAGTTCAAGCATTTGCAAGATTCACCCACCTGCACTGTGGATGTAGATTGGTCTTACAAATTAAAAACGCATCCATACAATAAAGAACTCACCCTTGATGAAATTTGACTGTCCTTTGTGCCAGTTGGAGCGTAAACCTTTACCCCACTGGGTCCGAATTCGATCTAAAAGGGCACAAGGATATAGGCAATCATATAGTCCACGATCATCATACAGCAATACAGCTTCATTACAACCATCCAACTAATTGTAAGAAGAGCACATATACAACAAATTACTCACCTCAACGTCATCGGAATGGTCTTCTTTGGCATACTTTTCAGCAATTTGGTCAAAATTGAACAGTAACCTGAAACAGTTTCTTTCTTAGGACAATATAAAACTACAAAAAGCAATATAGTTAAATTGGACAACACCATACAGGAAGCTATTGAACACGAACACATGCCTACAGCCTACATATGATCTGAATTAAAGAAAGAACGAACCTTGCAGTGGATTTTTTGAATCCCTTTTTGTCAATAGTTTCCATATAGTTCCTATACTTCTCCCACATCTTCGACCCTGGAAAACCTTTTACACATCCTCGCAGTATAATAACAAGAAAACACAACCAAAAACAATGAGAATAGAGTACCCACAACTAATGTGATAGTGTCATAAAGGATGTAGCTTGGATTGTTTGTATTCGGATAGATCAAATAGAGCAGCAATCGAAATCACGATGAAAGATAAAAATGAAAATAAATAAATAAACCGCTAAAAGACCCATTTGAAAAACAACAAACATATGTTCGAGATGTAGGCAAGATTCTTGCTATTTCCATCTTTTGTTTCGGGAGGATTAGTATCAGTGCCATTGAAGTGATTAATACATTACAACAAAAACAACCATAGAAATAAAAAATAGAAATAAAGCCAGTAAAAAATCTTCAATCGTGAGGACCAATTGCCATACAAACTCGGAAGAAGCGATCTAAAGGGCATATTCTACAAATGATCTACAGAAGCAACGCTATTAATGCTTTTTAAAGACAAAAACAACGTTTTAAGAGTCAATTTACAACAAATAGCCATCCAGCTACTTAGTATGAAGTTCGTACTAGTTTAGTTGTGAAACAGCATTGATCTTCTGGGGAAATTTGTAAATGAGTATCAGTTTTGCATCTGTCTAGTATTAATGCAAAATCGATCTCTTCTCTCAGGGAGGATTAGTATGAATGCTAAAAAGCGACTAGTTGCTTTCTAAATAAATACTAGTATGATACTAGTATGGCACGGAACGCGACAACGCAGGACGCGAAATACGGTAATTCAGCTGTCTTTTCAAGAGACTACATGCTAAACGACCAACATACATAGTATAGTGAATATCCCATTTATTCTATTCATATCCCATTACTAGGCAATTTATTACAATTATACAAATAATCAAATACTATATGTGTTATATACACTATGTGTATATACAGGAAATCGGTACAATTGCCGAAACCACAGAAAACCGTCGTTGGCCGATCACCAACTGGTCATTTGGTGACCAGTCTAGAGTACGACGAATTCGAATTCCTCATTTTAGTCTTCAGGAATATTCAAAATTAAATAACGAATTTTATTCTTGTTTTCAAAATTTATTCGTGTTCAAATCGTCGACGATAAAAGAAAACAAAAGAAACCGTGAATAAAAATTTAATAATGGTAATAGGAAATACAAAATTAATTACGTTACCCATTGAACCTTATCGCGGCGAAAAATAATACGACAACCCGAAAAAATAAAGTTTTCGTATCATTGTGTGACTCTTCAACTGATTAGCGAGAAAATAATTGAATTAACAAACGCATAGAATTAATTTCATTAGTGAAATGCTGAATATATACAAAACCATGACAGAACCCATGGGTAGCGCCTTCGGTTGCTCTTGGTTCATTTTACACATAATGCAAGTCAGAAAACTACAAAAGTGCATCCGTGACTTGACCGAAACAAACCAAGGCGTACACCATATATAGCACCAATGTCCTACCGCTGTAAGTACAAATACAACAAAACCAAACAACAAAACCAAAGATAGTTTTGCTGTTTCAAATACAGTTACAAGCAAAAAAAAGAAAAAAAAAAGAACACGTTTCATAGTTATGTTTTGTTCGAATATCGTCTGTCCTCTTTTCCACCAAAAGCTCGGAAGGTTATGGTGTCTCTGTATAAATTAAGCATCAGCAAACGGTCCGACCGATCCAGAGTCATCACGGAAAACTGGCTATAAAGGAACAATTTGAAGTCGCGTATAGGCGGTATAGGTCGGCATAGCGCACTTTGTGCGACTTTTTCTATATGTTCAATGAACAATCTTATATAATCGAATAATTTTACTATTTTCCTGTTTTACTATTTTCAATGCTCCATCCTAAGCATCACAAACATAGGGCGGAAATTTTCGGAAACACAGGGTTCCAAATCCGACTGTTTTTCAACGCCCCCTCTAATGAAAAGAGTAAGAAAATCTACGTCGAACTCCCATAAGCAGATCCAATTCGGGTGAAATTTTCATTGTTTTTAATCAGTTAATGAGAAATAGCAGCACGTTTCTGAAACGCATCGTGGACAGCTGAATTCTTATATATTTATGCTAATTTGCTCGAATTTAGCTCGATTTTTTATTATAATTTACGTTCATTTGCATGAGCTGCATAAAAATGCTGGTCGACTCGATGTGTTTCAAAAACCAGCCGGTATTTCGCTTTAAGAGCATTTCCCTCGAAGTGAACGTATGAAACTGGCTGTCTGTCCAATTTTGGCGCGTAGCAACTTTTTTTTTCCATAACTCACAATCTTTTGCACTTCTGCATGTTGTAAAATCGAAAAATCGGGCACATCGGGGCTGTCTTGCCCAAAGTTTTGTTCACTTTTTCAATTACATTTCCTTGGTTGTCAAAGGCGTCGCAAAACTCCGCAGTTAACACATCCTAAATAAGAATTTAGATATTATAATATCCCAAACTTGTGCGCCGCGCCTTTTCAAGGCCGTATAAGCAGCAAGTAATAGTAAGCGATACACTCGAGGCTCTATAAGGCTATAAGGATCCAAGATATATTCGGCTTCTATAGTAGCAGTCGTGAATGTGCTTCAATAACCTCCTAGGCAGTTCCAGAAATAAATAACTGTACTGGAACCGTAAATCTAGAACTGTCCAGTAAAATTACGAAAAACTTTTCGTCCGGAGTTCCACTGAGAGCCGATGAGTTGCGCGCCGCACCATTTCGGGAAACAAAATGCGCGCCGCAAAGGAATGGGAAACAAAATGCGCGCGGAATAGAAATGGCGCGCAAATTGTTTCCCGAAAAGGTGCGGAAACGGTGCGGAAATGGTGCGGGGCGCAACTTGCGCCCCGCACCATTTCCGCACCTTTTCGGCAACGTTTTTGAAAGCGCTCGGAGGATCTGCCGTAAGTGCAGTTGTTGTACTAATATTTTTCCGCAAGCACAGATCGCACATGTGTTGTGAGACCGAGTGGTCTAAGGCGCTGTTCAGAGAAATTATCTAACAAGAGTGTAGGGTTCGAATCCAACACGATGCTTTCTTTTTGCAGTTGCTACTTATCCCGCACCGTTTCCGCACCTTTTCGGCAACGGTTTGGGGGTGTTTCCCGCAACAGTTTGGGGGTGTTTCCCGCACCAAAACGGCAACCAGAGTCGGTGAAAAAACTTTTGCGGCGCGCATCAAATTCTTTTGCGGGAAACACCCCCAAACTGTTGCCGCGCGCAACTCTTGAGTTTCGTTGTCCGGAGCATAGGTGCATAGGAGCTACATGAAAAGACCGACTTTTTTTGCTGGCTTGGCACAGTAATATACAGTAAGAGAGATCACCTTGAATATGCTCATCAAAGTATCATGCCATTGTTTGGAGGTTTCAATTCGATTCACGAAACAATATTTCCTGTAGTGGAAGGCGGCCTCGCCCCGCTCCCACTTTCTCAGTAGTTGGTTAATTGCACACAGCATCCATCTCTCGATGTCCATCGGAATCTCGTACACCTAAAGCATCTTTGATTACGGTATCACCGAGTTTTTTTGCCGGATCAGTGCCGTTTCGTGAGAAGTTATGTTTTGAAAGAACAACAATTATGAAATACGACATCTTTCGAAAAATAGTAAGTTTCAATTAAATAAAACCCTACAAATTCGGCGTTCAGCGTTCAGTGTGCTATAATAAATCGAACCTGATTAAATTATCTAACGGAATTTTTAAAATTATGCTTTCTGGCCAGCGGTGGATAATTGTTGTTCGACCTTGATTTTTGATTTGCATATACTATTCTTTTTTTATCGTCCAATAAACCATGTGAATAAAGTGCCCACCGTGAAACTCCGAAACTCAAAAGAGAGTAGTTTGTGGAGTTCATCGTGCGTGCACTGGAGGCCACATTTACAGAAATGAATGAAAATCTCCGGCGGTTGATTACGCACAGTGGCCATCTTTTCCAAAGTTGTCATCAATCTTTTGGCTGCTGAAATACACTCACTTAATAATAGTTTATTGATGAGGTCTTAATTGTAGGAAAAGGCTATAGGCTATAGCCTCGGAAAAAATGTAGCTCATTTTGTTTTCTGCATTGATAAAGCAAACGCGGTCAAGATAGGGGAAATGTTGGTGCAACTCTAGCCTAGCGCAATGTAATCACATGTGACACAACAGTTTGTTTGTCATATTTACTGAATTACTTTGAGCATAACTTTACGTGCCCGTTTCTTAGCAGTAAATAAAAAAAGCAAGCAGATACTTACTTATTTCGTGCAGGAAAAACCTCGCTCTATGGAAGGACACATCCCGTAGACGGGCACTGATGTAGTGGGACACTAGATCCAGTGCCTGAATAAACTACCTTGCGATCCATACTAGGCTTTTATGCACAACTTCGCCGAAGGCATACATGCACGCACGCCCGCAGATACACACACACACTCATCACACATACATACACGTACACATACACCTATACACATATCCATATACATATCCAAGCACTCACACACTCACACACACGGACGTACGCACACGCATACACACACAAGCATATACACTTTCACAAGTTCCTCACATAATGCATTATACTTACTCTCGGATGTTGCACAACTCCGCGAGTCTTTCTCTTCCGCACTAGTGCTTCCGTAAACCATGTTGTTGTTAGACATCTGCCCCATCCTGACTGAACCTAAATTATATTCAGAATGTATGTGTGAGACATTCATCTGTTCTGGGTGAGTCTAGAAGTGTGTGTGATAATAGTACCTCGGACCAAAAATTCTAATGTGACCAATGTTTTCAATTGTAAAAGCAAAACAAAAACAAAAACACTCTATTAATAATCTATGCTCGCTGTGGCTATATTGCGAGTATACATTATACTCACCCTGCATCCATTTTCCTCGAATTCACATACCATCACCGTACACTTTCTTTTGTTCAAAGGGAATATTTGATCGTGGAGACGGCGAAAATCTTCCGAAACTAACTGACAATATTCTACCGTACGCCGGTCCAACATTTGGAGTATCCTTCTCTAAAAACTATTTTAAAGGGGTTTACTTAAGTAGAAGTTCCTGCAGAATGGAAAAGGAGCCGTCTCCAAATCACCTTGGGCAAATCCGGAAGTTTTAAAAATAGTTTAAATATGGGCGTCTTCTTTCTAGGTTTCCTAATGACTTTCTTGTGGTAAAGTTCGCTTAGAAGTTTAATTCCATTCTTGACTGGTGGTTGAAATTCTTTCTGTAAAAAGGTAACTGTACACATACATACGATTCTTCTGCCACGGAGAAACGGCCATGTATTCATGCTAATCGTGAAGATATACACCTTCTACGAAAAAGGCTAATATCTGTGGATGTGCAGTGATTGTTCAAAAGTGGTATTGGCGGAGACTACTCCGAATAGATGATAACCATCATAAGTCTCGAAAACTACTAAACTTACTTTGGAGTCAGTTATTCAAACGCGTTTATGTCGTTGTTAGGTCTGCAGATGATCCAGACCCTCGTACCGTTATGGATACAACCGTAATTGCCTCTCCATGTATGCGATTCGCAATTGCAAAAATGACAAATGCCTGTCCATGTTCGAGTCGATGTAAATGACAAGGTCTCGCAGCGATTTTGAATCTAGTATGGATATACTTCAAAATAGTACGGATCTATTTCAAATAGTACGGATCTGATACACTTTCGCTGCAGGACCATGTCAAATGCGTTTTATTCGCATGGGTTACAGTAGGCATTTGACATTCATGTAAAATGGCTTGAACATGGACAGGCATTTGTCATTTTCGCAAGTGCGAATCGCAAACATGGACGGGGCATAAACAACACCTAGCCGACCTTGTCGGGAACACCAGCTACTTACTATAGGCCGCACCTACGGGGACTTATTTGTCATTTCCCAGAAATTACACCTTACTCTTACACCTATTCATACCTGAGACGAATACTTCCAAACGACAAGGATTATTACAAGAGTTGCAAAACACGGGGTTAGGTAAATCAACATTGAATTATTATTGGGTTATTTTTCGTTAGCATTGCATATTTGCATAGTACTATTTGGATGCAATTTGAATTTTAGGCGTAATTATTCGATATTCGAATTTGTAGAAAACTGCATTCACACAAAAGGGAAGCTGCGTGTCTATACGTCGCTGTTTGTGAGCAAATTGTTCGGAAGAGCGGCGTGTCTCACTTTCGATTGCGCCGCGAATCACTCGCGCGCCTCTTTTGACTTCGCCGCGTACCTTATTAAATGCCGCGGCGCACATGTACATTTATCTGGGAATATCAACGATTCCACTTGGGAACTCCTGGAATTTCTTAATATGTACTAGGAACAAATTAGGCTTGTGATTCAAGTTATCTTTTTTTTATTTGGGGCACAGAGCACCTGTAAAATGCTATAAAATTTAATTGCCTTCTTGTGTCGTTGGTCATGGAGATAAACGTAAAATATATATTACTTTTATTATTAATAAACTGAAAACCCTCAAAAAAGGTTCCGGGTTGACTTTTGCTTTCGTTCAGTTGAAAAGGTACTATTCGCGTGCGCAGTGGCCAATGCCAATTTATTTGTCTGTACTGAAAATTAACTACTATTTGCAATGGCGAAATTCAGGGGGTCCTTGCCAGTTCGAGGAAAAACATACAATAACCTGCGTTATTCCCTGTAAACATATTCGTTTTATGTGTTTTTCTTTTTTTTATGAACAGTTAGTTTCCATAGGACTTCTTCTGATTGCTAGGTGTTTTCTTCACAAAAAGCAAAAAGTCCTAGTGTTTTGAAACATTATGCATTTTATCTCTTCAGTTGCCGCGGGAAAGAGGCGCGCACAGTAAAGCGTGCAGAGTAAAATATTAATAGGCTTTAATAGGAGCACAAGGTTTAACCTCGTCGCTGAACCAATGATATCAATTTTCCATGTCCTGTATGAATATTTTTTGAAGTATTTGCTGGTAACCGAGTTATTCTCCCATACAATAGAGTTGACCCAACGATCCCACAGCATACACGGCCGTTTTTCGCATCTCATTTTTCACTTTCTAATTCCCACTGGTTCTCTTTCAAAAGCAATACCCACTAGTTCACGATTGAACTTGTGTCTCAAGTCTCAATCAACTTATTAGTTGCCGCGGGAAACAGATAGCAAACCTGTGAGCTGGGAGTGCGCCACGGAGCGCGCCGCGAATCATACAAAAAAAAATGTTTGTTAAATTCTGTGAAAGTGGGGATCGTCGCGAGAGACGATAATGCAATAAATCTGAGGTAATTTAATCTGAAATATTTGTCGCAAATATGTTGCCCGCTTCGCTTTTTTGTTGTGTGGCAGCATCATAATATAGTGAATGTTTTCCGAGAATGTTTTACATATAAATCTTGCAATTAATAACCTAATTAAATATATGTAACTAACTACTGCACAACCTTACACTGATGACAACGACCAACGTGACCTGATTCACGGCCTTTTTTTATTGCAATTGGGAAGTTTTTTTTGTAATTGAATCAGTACGGTAACGTAAGCAATGATTAGGGTGAAATGCACGATTGCAATATTTCCGTATGCATATACTGTATTCATGTATGTATGTTCCATGAATACAGTATATGTTGTGAAAAAAAGAATTAGTTTTTTAATTGCTTTTTCCTGTACCCCAATTTTTTGTCTTTTCTAATTCCAATTGAACTTTAATTTCCGATTATTTCCATATACCAAGCACGCGTATTTTACTGCCAGATTATTAAAAATATCTTTACATATTTTTTAAAAGTTTACAGAAAAAGGCAACACTTTTTTCATTGTGTTGTGGTGTTCGAATTTTCGCGCATCACCAATTATGAAAGCATATATGATAGATTGGCTTTCAGGCTTTAGAAAACATCAGGTCCAATTTGTTTCTACTCCTCTAAAAATTCACTGGCATAAACTTGAGTAGAGCAACTTGTTACTTACTACGTTTAGTAGTTTACATCCATGTTTACGTCACGTGACCTGAGGCCATATTCACCACTCGTTTCCCCATGGGAAATTCCCCCGTCTTTTTCTCTGCGTGTCTCACATTAGAATGCTATTTTCTGTCCCCAGGGAATATTTCCCCGAGGGAATCTGAGTGGTGAATATGACCTCAGGAAGTTAATTGAGTCGAACGCTTATATCCGTATGGGACCAACGTTTTCATTTGTTTTTTTTTTTTGGTTGTGGCAAGCAGGTTCTGTTAATTTCTCTTAGTTTCCTCTCTTTGGATTTAACGCTATGGCTTTAAAACCTTTCAATTGTCGCAATAAAGTTAGAATAGCGCACCGCAGGCGTGTCAGCTTGTAGTACACACCTTCTGGTCCACGCCTGGCGCACCCCCCGCGCACCCCAAGAGTTTGCCGCTCTGATTTGGCAAACGGTCTTTTTTCGCTGGGTGAAAAAAAACGACGGAATCAATATCCGCAAATAGGTATTTCCCATCTTGAGTAACTTTTCGTTTCGTTAGTTTCGTTCAAAAAGCCGCAAAATCTAGAATTTCTTTTTTTAGTAGAATATATTCTTTCTCTAATAACCAGTCTACTATATAGTTCCGTGTTCCGTACAGTTTTCAATTTTCTCCCCTCTTTCCTGTTTGTTTACTTGGCTTTTTGTACTCCATAAGCAATTCAGTTACTGTTAATTACTTCGTGTATGCAAAGAAAATTATATATATAGTCCTATCCCAAATCGAACAGTTCTAATTTAGAGCCGTTTTTTTACTCATATTTGACTGCACAAAGTAACTTGTCTTTCTTCGCAAAAAAATCTTTCTTTGTATTCTCAGCTGTGCGTATTTCTTCCATATAACAAGCAGAAATATTATAACAGACGGTTTTTGAAACTTAGGGTGGGCGATGTATGCCCATGTAGTGCATTCAAATAACGCAATACTGTGCGAGTTTTTAGCCTATTTATATTCATTTTCATAAACGTGTGGGAAGGCAGTTCTTCAGCGTATGTTTCAAAATCCGCCATTAGCTCGCATTGGCCCATACTAAATTGACTTCGCATATTGCACTGAGCTTCAAAATATGCTATTTTGTTAGGGCATCTAGAATAGCAAGTCAGACATAAGTTAAATAATAATTTCCTTTATGTTTTATTTAGTGGGCACATATTCAGTACTGATGGCTGATCTATGCTCGGAAGGCTAATCACTCTCGCGCAACCAAATTACACTAAATACTAATTAAATTGTGATTGAAGTGAGCAAAGAAACTATTTGCGTAAGGGTTTGAGTAATATTAAAAAAATATAGTTGCGCCGGGCGTAACTACTACTCTCGCCAAGCTTTGATCGTCTTCCAACCAATATAAACTTTAGCAATCTTTTTGACTTCTCCAAGGGCTCCAAAACTTAGTTTATGTATTTTAGATTTTCCTTGGCTGACATTTTGTGCCGGAAATCGCACATGATGGCACATTTGCATTTAACGCGTTTAAGTGCAGTTGTTCGTTCACAAACCACTTGTCATACTACTTTAAAATTGTTTTAAATCGATTTTGCAGGTATGTTAGCTATTGAGATAATCTATATATCACACACGTGTATAATAAGTTTAATATCACTAATATTAAACGCATTTCTGCTGTATGCTGTGTTACGGCGATCGCCACCCGAGTTACAGAGCTACAGAGTTGTGTTATTAAATATTGTTATCGGTGATTTCCTCGTCGGGTTCGCATTCTTTTTTCTACAACCTGTACCGGCTAGCAGTTTGAAGGAGGTGAGTTTTTCTGAATGGGGCAGGGCGAAGGTGGGACGTTTCTATCAAATGAGTAGGAAGTTCGAACCCAGCACCCGTCATTTACGTATCTTTTTCGGAAAGTTAAAAAATAGCATACCAACAATAGACTATGGGCTAGCAAATGGAAAGCTCAGTTTACAAGTGAATAGCAAGATATTAAAGTTCCAACGCACGCGCCACACATCTAAACATCAAGTAGGTAGACTAGAGCCTACAGACTACAGAAAACACCCGATACGATTAGAAGAATTATTATCGATTTTCTTCTATTAATAGTCCATCCTTCAGATCGAGAGGCCAGCTAATGACTCTGGTATATCCTATGTTATAATGGGACCGGTGGTCTTTTTTATTCACCCTGCCAGGAATCATATGCTAACTTGTCTCTTTTTAGGGTAAATGATATATACCTTTAATTTGTCTCTTCTTACGCTAGACCATGTCCATGTAAATTACGGTACAACTAAAATTGTATTCAAGGTCATGCAAGCTATGTAGCACACCAACTTATCAACGTTTCAATCAAATCATGATAAATCTAAAATGTGATTTCAGTTTGTTTCAATATAATATGGCGGCAGTGCCCGCCTCTTTCTTCTATAGATATATCACGTTGTGTCATTCAAGGCTTAGGAGACTATCAAATCAGGTGGGGATGAGAGTCTTTAGTCTTTAGTAAGAAAAGTTATTTAATAAAAAATGTTTTTTTTTATACCTTCGTCTTATTTTACGGTTTTTACTCATAATTATAGTCATTGGGCCGGCGCAACCCTGGCCCGTGGTGTTTCACCAATTTCTTTTGCAAATACATATTGGTGAACCGCTTGTGCGCGTGAAGCGCGCTGCAGGGTCGCACGTAAAGTTCCCCCTAGACGCGCGCCCTTCAGTTCTTTAGTTAAAGATACATTAATTTTTAGATGTGCCTAGCTTGCGCTGTAGTAGTGATAATCGTTTGTTTGACCTCGTCTGTGTTTATGTATATGGGGGATATGCCGAAAGAAGGAGAGGCAGCCAAGGTGGTTTGTATTCCGATTTTTGTTGTAAATCTTACTTTTCTCGCAAGATCGTGCGAGAGTACTTGCCCTGGCGAACTGCCAGCTACTTACTCGAGAGTAGATTCTATTTAGCGTTTATTTAGACATTCAGACTCTTTGACATTGCGCATTTTGATATACCGAACATGATGCCTTCGAAAACTGAGTGGTTTATTAAATATTTTTTTCTGTTGTAACACAGTTTGTCATATGCACGTATATATTTTAGGTCAACTCCTGGTCTGAGTATTATACACATTTTGGTGATACAAAAGAACCACTATTTGGTAACCTTATTCATATGGATGCACATGTCTACGTGGCTCTCATACTGGGTGCTATTCTTATAACAACCGACTACACCGGACTTGTCACGTTTGCACTCTTGATTATTAGGTTGGTTGACATTGCAGTTAGAAATGCGCTTTCAGCGCCGCGCGCGCTATCTGCGTACTTTTGTTGAGCCGCGGTAATCTTGCGCACTCTTGGTTACTTCATCATTTTATCTCTTGATATAGTAATAATATGTAAAGGAAGAAAATACCAAAAACAGGGAAAAAATATTGTTTCAGAAAACTCGGCGAACTCCAAAAGCGACACGCTATTTCGAAAAAGACAGCTGAAATGCAAAGTGCGCTGTCTCTTTGTCTAATGGTGCAGGTTGGTTGGTTGATGGGGGATTAAAATGGTGTAATACCCTGTTTTATATGCTGGACAGCTTCTTGCCTATGTAGTTATATGCAAATTGTTCCTAATTATGTGTGGGAGGCGCACCGAATGGTACGGTAGAGAGGTTACATGAACACACTGTTCACAGCCACCTTCCTTATCGCTTTAAAGTAGCCCCTTTGGAAGATTTGCATATGATAAGCAAATCCTATGTATCCTATGCTAATTTTGTTCGATCGTCCACGGCAATCGTACAAAATTAGCATAGGATACATAGGAGTTGCTTATCATATGCAAATCTTCCAAAGGGGCTAGTATTTCGCTTTAATCTTCTATATCTATATCTACATGTGAATTCCCCTTCGTAAGCAAATTTCCACGTTTTTACATTACCGTACCATATGACAGTTTCCGCCTTTCTACATATGTGATCAAAGTCCTGATTTTTGTTTCTAATTTCCTTTTTTCTTTCTAGACCATACAACTGTTGCGTAGTTTCACACCGGAAATAGCATCCAATTATAAAAAAAAGCCAATTTCATTAAAATGTGAAACAAAACTTTCTGACACGTTTCCTGTTTTTAATGGAAAGCCAATACGCGGAAATAATATTTTTCTTCATAAGCTACTATAAGCAAAAAATAGTTGAATTGACAACTGAAAGCGGAGAAAAATTGGCGTGACACGGTTTTCAAGCTGTGGCGTGACACGGTTTTCAAGCTGTGGCGTGTCACGGTTTTCAATTTTTTCCCTGCTCCATGTGCAAATTTGTGTGCCTTTCTGAACCTAGAGTCAGACAGACTGAACTGGAGCACAATTTGTTCACGGCAGTATAGTCGCGTGTCACAGAGGCGCGTCTGTCACAGTCGCCGGGTTAGCCGAGTCACAGTCGCGTGACTCAAAATCTCGTGTCACAGCGTTCTAACAATTGCCCTTCAGTCCTCGCTACCGTTTATCTTTGTTGGCATACCACTGGCTATTATTATAATCTCAATATCCACGGGTTTATACGATAAAGTTGTTTCAAGTATAGCAATGATGATATTCGCTTATCAGTTGATTGCTTCGCCAGTTATTACATTAATATTTATGCCCTCATATCGATATGGGTCGAGGTTGGTTGAAAATTCTGCATTAGCACAAAAATATTGCAGTAATATCTCTGTACTAATGCTGTGCTAAACGCAACGCGCATCAATTTAAAGAGGAGTCTCTCTTTTCTATAGCAAATCCAGAAACAATATCATCTATCTCATTATATAAAAGAGTAACTGTAGTGTGCGCTAATGCGTTACGAAAGTTCAATTTGAATAAAGTGTTGTGCTTTGGATGTAAAAGACCGCGGCTCAAATTAGAATATTCGCATGTAAACGATGTATGGCTTGATTAGTAAACATTTTCATCTACGTTACATACGTTGCATTAGTATGGAAATTAAGACCTTAGGCGGCGTAGCCGTCAGGTCTTATTATAAAAGGAACTTTTACTATTGCCCTTTATGCTTTGTTTAAAACTTCAGTTTCAGACGATGGCAAGCAATGTCGAAGAGTCATCAATCGCACACGGCTTCTAATCCAAAGTTGCGATTTAAAGCGACGATAATTGCAGTCAGCTGATTGGAGATTACAAACAGCGGATAATTAAATCAGTTGATATGCTAATATCAAACAGCTGATGGGACAATTGCAGTCAGCCGTATGATAATTAAACCGGACTAACCTAGGGGAAACCAGACATTGATCTGCCGCAAGTTCTGATTCTAGGCGCAGCCAACGTGTGCGAAGTCGGCGCCGCTTTATTATAGTTCTAAATCTTGGATGCTCAAAACTATATAATAACAGTGCAGTTAGAATAAAACTGTGATCCTTACTTATATTAAGTATTAACTGCCCCCTTTTGACACGAGGAACTTTTTTAATCGCACAATTATTTTCTTACATATTTATATTTATTTTATCTTATCGCTTCCACTTCAAATATATGTCTACTTATATAAGCCGTTTCTTAAAATAAAGCGAATGAGTGTGCATAATCATAACACAAAAAGAAACGGTAAAGGCAACAGTTTATGCATAAATTATCAAATTATTTATGACAAGAGGTACATTTTAAAGCAGAACCACGCACTGAAAAGCTTTGTTCAATAATGAGTTAAGTTCATTTGCCTTACATGAAAAAAACACTAGGAAAAGAAGAGCAAGACGGTGTATTTATGTAGAAGAACATAATAAACTTGCCCAGCTGAGAAACATATTTCAGTAATTGATGTTTAAAAAAAAATGATCAGCATGTCTATGAAATAAACTACCCATTACATAGGAAAATTGATTACAAATGAAAATTGATAACAGGTATGCATGTATGTTCCATAAACATTGATAAAAAATATGACTGCAAAACTTTTGTGAAAAAAGGCTCTCGAAAAACTACACTTGCCATATGCTGAAAACCCCTTTTCAACGTATGGGATAAATTTCAGTGCGGAAAAAAACTAGATCGAAAAAACTTTTTCATATGTCAGTTCTTGCTCAATGAGCCAATTCTAAGTGATAATATTGCACGCGCGCACGCCTTGCCTTGAGCGGATTTCAAAGATTTACATTTCTACATTTTTCAACTGGAAACTAGTAATGGAGGGTCATAATTAGTACAGTTCAAATGAACAAGATGCAGTTACTGTATGTTGATGCTTGCAACAATCCAACAATTCAACTTAGAGCGAACTACCGGCCGGTCTCTGAAACACATCGTGGACAACTGAATTCTTACGTATTTATGCTAATGTGCTCGAATTTAGCTCCATTTTTTATTCTAATTTATGTTCATTTGCATAAGCTGCATAAGAATGCTGGTGTACTCGATGTGTTTCAGACACCGGCCGGTATTTCACTTAAAATCGTTACTGCACCAATGAACATCTTATTGATGTTGTTCCTTGAGTCCAAGTCCCACATTGCCGGTGCTTTTCCGTCGTCGAAGTACGTCCAAATTGATTCCAGCTTCCAAGTCCGAAGAGGATGGCGGGCGCATGTCACGGAGGTTAGAGCGGGAACCCTGGAACAAACAACGGTCCTCATTTTTTGCAGGAGATCCAAACAGTCCA
The DNA here is from genome assembly GCA_036852015.1 of Pelodera strongyloides. Lineage (NCBI taxonomy): Eukaryota > Metazoa > Nematoda > Chromadorea > Rhabditida > Rhabditidae > Pelodera > Pelodera strongyloides. The sequence continues at coordinate 48,494 of JAANDG010000259.1, forward strand.
ACCCTTTAAAGGAGGAGGCTCACGAGAATGAAGTGCTCAAATAGTTTCCTTTTATCGACAGACGATGGTATTAAATTTCGAAAGACATGCTTTACAAAGGAAAAGCTTTTAATTGGAAGGAGTAAATCAATATAAAACTTTGAATTCTATAAAAATTTTACAAGTCATTTTGCAAGCCAGCACAAAATTTGCATGCCCACTATGGAAATCAACTATTTACTACGATCCAAACGATTTGAGCACTTCATTCTCGTGAGCCTCCTCCTTTAATGGGTCAGGCACTGGTTATGCTAAATCTGCGTTTAGAGGCGAGGAGTGTGCTGACATATCACCGGGAGAATCACGTTCATCACATGCAAAACGCGGCCAGAGACCAGAGTATTATTAAGCACAGTATCATAAACGTCGTCAATGTCCAACAACTTATGTGCTTTGCGTGCTTGGTCAGTGGTATTTATGTGGAAGGCGTCCGTCTTACTGGGCTATAGTGCCGCTCACATTAGCTGTGTGCGAAGTGCGAATGTTTCGTCCTGCTCAAAAATACCGTACCTGGTTTGAGTGTGACATTTGTTGCATGTAATCGTCCTCTATATCCTCCTCATCTGTCCTTGTAAGCCCTTTTCTCTTTCCAATTTTGGAAGATTGTAATTCAGTCAACTTTTGATCCAACAATGTGCTGAACATTTCATAGAGAGCATTCATGTCCGGCTCGACGGAAATCTGAAAAGTTGATTTTTTTTAATTCTACTAGTTTGAGGCTGGAAATGGTGGCACTGATATTTATCATGCTAATTATATTACTATCTTATTAATTCTAAAGCACCCTATTAATTTTACAGAAATGTGTAGAGAATATCACTGCAGTAATTTATTGCGGAAGCAATCTTTTTTGGAGGTACGGTAGAAATCGCAGAAAATAAGGACACGATGAATTAGACCTGTTCCTTTCAGATCTGTCCCACCTTTCTATCTGTAGACTCCGACGGCACTTGTTTTGCACCAGGTACAGTCAGGCGTGGGCCATACGTATTTTCTTCTCTAAAATAATTTCAGTTGTGTAAGTGTTTTATATTTTCAAGGTTAATAAAAACCAGGTAAACTTTCTACTCGGTTGGAATATTGTCATGTTATAACGTTTACGCATGTGGTTCCTTTTTTTAAACCACTTGCTCCTTTCCGGTACGTTAGAAGTCTTAAGGAAAGGTACCAGTTCGGCTCAAATGTGAAAATATGTACCTCTTCAAGTTCTCTATCCTCTTGTGCGCAGCTTTCTTCTGGTTTTCTTTTTCCTTTTCAGCAATTTGTTGACTGAGTTGCAGTGCTTCTTCCAACGTGATCTTCGCATAAGCCCTAAATAAATCATTTATCTATTATGTGGGTACAATGTTTGTTTGATGTTTTGCAAGAAGCAAGCCAATAAGCTGAGCACCGCCATCCGGAAACATCGACATGTAGCTTTGTTTCTGGTTGGAAAAAAGGAGCCATACTATATAACATTTAACATTAAAGGGATGGGCTCACTACAAAATCACCTTGTTTTTATGCTTTCGTTTGATTGTACAAAGGTAAAATAAAACAAAGAGCATAAAAAAAGTTTCTTGAATTACTCCCTATGGAAGATATTAGGTAAAAAGGGTGAGTATTGATCTTTCTTCCGATAACGTGAGTAAACAAGATCAACTAGGGAAGCTAAGAGATATGGCTGAAACACACTGTTTTGAGCAAAATAAACTGTAGTTTTCATCGTTTATTTTACGTGAAACAATGAAAACCAGTGTGTTTCAGACATAGCTCTTAGCTTCCCTAGTTTATCTTGTTTACTCACGTTATCGGAAGAAAGATCAATACTCACCCTTTTTACCTAATATCTTCCCCAGGGAGTAATTCAAGTAACTTTTTTTATGCTCTTTGTTTTATTTTACCTTTGTACAATCAAACGAAAGCATAAAAACAAGGTGATTTTGTAGTGAGCCCATCCCTTTAACATTTATTAGCATAAGCACACACCCATATGGGTGGAAATCAATAGAAGTACCAATAAACTGCAAATAATAATGAGAAGTAAAGTACAAATTAATAAAATAACGATGTATCAACAAGCAACAATATTAACAATTTAAGCATAACTGCATAACAATATAACAGTCAGAAATTCAACTAACAGTAACATAATATTAAAGGGAATATAAGTAAGGATGACCAAGTGAGACCTGCCCACGTCTAACTTGGAGGGATAGCACGAAATGTTATATTTTATCATTAGGGTTAATTGTAGTTACTAAATTATGTACAAAAACAAGTTACCTCACAATTTTCGTCGCATCAAAATCGCTCTTTTTCTCGTTTCGCATGAGAAACGGCTTGATCAGCTTGGCATTGTAGCGCTCGAAACTGAAAGAATTGGAGACAAAATGTAGAGTAAAGGCGATTCACAAAGAAATTGTAGGGGCGGAGCTCATCATATATTAATTGAGGGGGCGGAGCTCGATATAGATATTGAAGAGGCGGAGCTAATTTAAGATAAATTCGGAGGAAGTACAGCTAAACGAAGGAGGCCGGGGTCTCATTATGTACATAGGTCAATGGGTCATTTTAAAAAGTCCTCTTTTATTATATATTCAGTCTTCTCTGCCATAATTGGAAACTAACTTTTCTATAAACGTGTATTGTCCCTTTTGCCCGGCAATATCCTCCAGTCCTGACATCATGTAGTCCAGATACTGAAATTAGAATTTATTACCTTTGTACTTCACGGCCAAAGCACAGAACTTCGCAAAAAACTACAGTATGATTCCGACAAAATTTATATCAAAACAGAAATTCCTACCTTATTATACACACTTTCTGTCATAGTGGGTGCTCTTTGCTCGTTTCTTTCAATGTTGAGAAGACTGACAAGGGGACGGATGGTACCTCCCTGCAATGCATATTAGAGTTTTAAAATATTTTTTTTTTTATATTGATAGCTTCCCTAGTTGATGAAAGGGTATTGTTGCCTCCAGTATAAGTACGGTTATGTTAGTAGGATCAATCACCACATTGTTTTCGTAATAAGTTTTATGTTTTTTTTCTCGTGGAGAATCTTGAACAATATTTTTCTAGTTCCTGTAACTTTTTATCACTTTGAAACACATGATCTATATTTTATAATAAAAGTTCACCTGGAGGAACACGGTGAAATAAATGACAGCAATTGTTGCCGTGACGAACATTGGTTTTGCCGGAATGTAATCGGGCATGGACACGGCGAGACCGTAGGCAATTGCACCTCGCAGACCACCGTAGGAGAGGATGAATTGATCGACCTGCAATTCGATATATCATGTGACACACATACAAACAAACTAACAAACAAACGTTCATTTTTGTAGATAAAGATTGGTGAGAGTACCACCTTACAATTATACTGAGACAGTAGAATGTAAAAAACCCACCTTCTCAAATTTCTTCGTACGGAAGCGGTTCAGAAACGCGCATTGAACGATAACGCCTGTAAATTTCCTTATTACTTTATTGGGCTCTTACGAAGTGTAGTTGATTTGCACACTCATGAAAAAAGTGTCACATCGTAAAGTAAGGGTTTGTCGGTTCGCCGGCAAAAACTACATAACTACATGCCTCCTCCAGTTTTCAAAAATCAGAAGGCATACCAATAGTCCTGTAGAAGAGACAGAAAATGATGGTAAAAAGGACGAATAGATTGTCCCAATACATGGTACTCGACATAACGGAAAGACCGAGGAACATGAAGATAACCTGGAATAACACTTGATAGTTCATATGTCAAACAATCAGGGTCGAAACGGGGTTATCATTTATCATGCTCAAGAACATGATACACTTTATCTATCTTTACACCCTTCTTTACACTTTTCCATATACTACGATTACATTATTTACTTCCTTTTGAAATAAAAAAATAGACACATGAAGGGTGATTTGCTATATATCATGTCAGGTGATGTATTTCTTGTAGACGAAACTTTTCAATGATGCATTTGGCAAAATGTCCAAAAAAAATTGAAGAATCCGTTTGGAAAGAAATTCAGCAATTACGCTATGCCAAATGTGGCAACCAATATCGATGAGAATAACAAATGACAATTTGTAATTTTTATAAAAAGTTGTAACGGACTTTAACACAACCCAATAAACAATTCCGTACCGCTTCAGACGCCTGTGCCAGCATTTTCACAAAGTATTTGACGGAACTGCTTGCCGACTGTGAGATGTTACCCTTGACATACTGCTTCATTACCATCCCGCAGACAGCAATCCTAAAAATAAAGGTTCTCCTTAAATATTAAAGCGTAACATCACGCGGTTTGTGAAACTATCATGAGCAACTCGTTCTGGAGTTAAGTGTCACGGAACCTTGTTCGTGACTCTTATTCTAACTTCTTAACGAACTTATACACTTCTATTTCTATAATCGATATATATATATAATTTCACCTCGATATTCTTAGATTTTGTGTGTTACAACAACTTGCTCTCCAGTGATTCACGATATATGTACTTTTGTGTAAAGCGTTAGGCTCCGCCCATTATTCTAATCAACCATGTTTAGTTTATCATTTTAACTGGCTTGGTTCGCTCTGTTATATAGTCGATTGCCAGATTATAACGAACTCAAATATGTAATCGTTTATCTCTTCTCACTACGATTGTCCTTTATATCATAAATAATTTATCCGTTATATTCGCCAATGAACTACGGTCCGCGACATGGTGCACCTGACACCATTCGAACTTGGGCCAACTTTCTATTTTATTAAGTCCCGCGTGGCAGGACCATATTAACTTGCCCATCGTCATACTTCGTCTACTTTCTATTATTCACTCCATTCGTTATTGCGTCTTCTCTTTTTCGTCGTGATGTTCGTGCTTTAATTTCTTTGGCTGCTGCTCGTTATTGCAGACAAGACAAGTACTGCTTCAACCCGATGCCCGGAGGTCCTGTTTCCTGTTCCTGACGCCCCGGCGGTCCAATCTATGCAAAGATGCCCCGGCTGGCCCGTCTCTTTTCCTGACTCGCGGAGGTTCAAGTCTCACTGCGAAGACGCCCGACGATCCTGTTTTCGTCGCCCCGGAGGTTCAAATCTGATATACATAGATGCCCCGGTTGGTCCCCTCCTTCTCCTTACAGCCCCGGTAGCAACGTAGGTGCCCAGCGTGGCCTGTATTGATATACTTTAGCAGTTTCAGCCTTAGAATTAGTCCGGTCAAAACTTTATTTTGAAGACTTGCAATTCTACGTATTTTATTATTTAGAAGTATGACAATGTGGTAATTTAATTAGTTTGTTCATGTGTTTATACTAACCCCATATTCAAGTAATTAGTTTAACTCCGTTTGTTTTTATCATTTCGTTATTTATTTAGATTACTCGTTATAGTTATTTATTAATAATCGCTTATTTAGTGCTGCAAGGTTACGATTTTGCGTTTTTATCTTTCGCTGTAAAATTCCGTAATTTCTGTTAATTTTTTTTGTACCCCCTTTTAACTGATCTTTTGTCAGGGGGGAGTGTCACGGAACCTTGTTCGTGACTCTTATTCTAACTTCTTAACGAACTTATACACTTCTATTTCTATAATCGATATATATAATTTCACCTCGATATTCTTAGATTTTGTGTGTTACAACAACTTGCTCTCCAGTGATTCACGATATATGTACTTTTGTGTAAAGCGTTAGGCTCCGCCCATTATTCTAATCAACCATGTTTAGTTTATCATTTTAACTGGCTTGGTTCGCTCTGTTATATAGTCGATTGCCAGATTATAACGAACTCAAATATGTAATCGTTTATCTCTTCTCACTACGATTCTCCTTTATATCATAAATCATTTATCCGTTGTATTCGCCAATGAACTACGGTCCGCGACATTAAGCAAATTTCGGTGGATTTCCGGCACAGAGGTCACAATCCATGCACATAATAAGAGTACACGGGGTATCAGTTGTCCCAAAGTAGGCTTCCAAATCCGCACGGTACCGCTTTCTAACATTTGTTAATTTCATCGCGCTAGCATTCAGCTGTCAGTGCTATTGCGACTTGCTCCCATTCGCTATTAAAGCGAAATACCGGCTGGTTTTTGAAACGCATCTGAAACATCAGCATTCTTATTTAGTTATGCTAAAAGGGGTCTACTGGGGTGTATTTTTTTTATTCAAATTTATGATCATAAGCATATGAAGCATGGGAAAGCAGGGTGTACTCGATGCGTTTCAAAAACCGGCCGGTATTTCACTTTAAACAAAACAAAATAACTCACGCTATAATAGAAGATACGGCCCACCATTCTGCTGTCAAATAACACATATACGGTACAACAAAGATGAGTACGGTGGAAACAATCTTCATATCTTCAGTGTATCTGAATATTCATTTGTTTAAAAGTAATATAATTATATGAATATTCATTTGTTTAAAAGTAATATAATATGGTCTGTCTTTCAGCAATGTCATGGGAAGTGATACAGCCACTGGTACAGTGTATCCGTTTTCTACACCGCGTTTGAAAAGTTGTTCCTGTCCGCCTCAAAAAGTGACGATATTGTGCCGCACTAAACGTGGGTGCCAATGTAGAGCGGGTGTCTAATCCAGGTCACAGGTGTGCCATACGCGCCCAATTACCCAAATGTGCGCGAAAACAGAGCGGCACCCGGAAAAGACTTCAACATTTACCGTCGTGACCTACTTTGTGATAAAACTGGCAAAGAATGCGAATATAACTCCGAGGAGTGTTCCACCCAATGCGATAACGAAGAATGAACATCCGCCGGCAAAGTAGTCGATTGCCTGGAAGAAATATAAATATAAATGGTAATAATTTTTTTATGCTCCGACATGCTCGTTTATTCAGAAGGACCACGTTCGTAGAGCTAATAAATAAATAAATTCAACTCTTAATTTAGAAAAACGAAAACAGTATCAAATGTAAATTAACATGAAAAGAGAGAAACACACACAGGCTGAGCACATTCATGAGGCTCAGCTTCTCACGCGGTGTAATAACGTCGGCATTTACGAGCTGCATGAGCTTACTGCTTATTGCAAAATAAATACTTTTGCAGTTATTATTTGTCTGGTAACGGAAAAACAACCAAAAACGGAATCATTACCCTTGGGGTTTGCAGTTGTTAGATCTAGGTTAGCGTCCTTATGTGTACTAACAAGAAAACAGTGCACAGGAAAAATACATAATATAATTCGTTGTCACTTGGCAATCAAGAACACCAATGATTGAAGGCGAATTTTTTAAAACGGTAAATACTCGTACCTGAATATTGCCTTCACCAAGTGCCCGGTACGAATTGAATATATTATAAAGAACCTGAAATGTTTCATTATATTTCTTCACACTTACTTTCTTTGCATTCGTTCTGGGAAACGCGTCGTGCAGGTAGCCGTAAGCGCATGATACGGTTAGCTCGTTAGCTGTTAACGCACCGCGCGCTTGAGAACGCAGCGTGTGGATGTACGATGTACTCAACTTTCACCGGCCCGCATGCACCGTTATTCACCAAATTCCTTCATTTACGTTAATTTGTAAGTAAGTCGAGACCTTATATGAACGCACACATATATATATATACATTTCTTTTTTCAAAGTGAATATCTACAATGACGTATAGGAATTGGAAAAACACTAGCGCTGAACGCAGCATGCTCTACAGAAAAAAGTACGTTTCATAAAAGGTATATGCAGTAGGCGCGAGCAGGACGTTTGTTAGGGTTTTCGATAACTACAATATAAAGGTTACAATAAAAATACAAATACAATACAATACAATATACAATAACGAAGTCATACAAACAATTCATCTAACACCAAAAAGGTTCTCTTTTCTTGTAGTTCATTGATTTTGAGATTGTTTCGTAATTACTCAACTTAAACTTTGCTAATATGTGACCATGGAATAATATTAAAAATACTCACCACTGTGACTCCATCGTTGAAAAGCGCTTCGCCGAAAACGTTGACAAAAAGAAACTCATTGACGTTTATTTCCTCAAAAACTAAAAGACAACAATTAATTAATGAATTGAAAAGGGAAAGGTTGAACTTAATTTTATTCCATCTTGTATACAGTGCATCCCAATAAATCTCAATGCAACGTTATGCATCTCAAAGTATAGAGTGCCAGGTCCCACCGGTCGCAATTGCGATTTTTTCTACAACGCTTTCGCACACCAACTAACATGTATGCAAAATATAAGCAAGATAAACATCACACGTTTTTAAAGACTATTTGTTTTGCAATAAAATGCAATAAATCGCTACAAAAAAATACATAAATAAAGTACTGTAGATCGAACTAGTTATTACTTGCAATCACGGCCACAGGATCCACAGCAGAGATGAGTGATGAAAATAGATAAATATCCAAGAGACCAAATTTCATCGTGAACAAATCAAACCAACTGAGTATATAGAGTGAAGAACCTAAATTTGAATGATTTATTAAACTTACAAGATTTAGCAAGAACAATGCATCTTTTTGTATCTGCACATCAATTATATATAGTCAAAATGTTACAAAAAAATATATTATTCACTATGAATAACATTCGCTAAAGTACATCAATACTCAATAAAAAGACGTGGCATCTCAATTTGTCTAGTTTATATCGATTGGTCACCTAGCGTGGACCACAAGACTGTACAATATATGACCCATTCCAAGGGTTGTCCGAAGGCTACTTCAAATATTATTACCATAATCTATCAATTAGTGTGAAGTAAATTGCCCACCGATAGCTAAACAGTTCCATGTCGTGCCCACGATGGCGAAAAGAGTAACAGAGTCAAAGTTCTCGAACAAAGCGCGATTTGGCATAAAGTAACCTAAAAAGGATCCAGATGATTTAGGTATTCCTCACAATTTTGTGTACAAGTACAATTAGATTCCATGTTTTATGCTAGTTTTATGCGCAAGGCACCCCTTGTAATTAGTTTTGGTATTCTTAGTCCTTAGTCCTTACTCCTTACGTTACTAGTCTGAGTCTGACACATTATTTGTACTAACTACTCGATCAACACGACCACACATACTGTGAACGACCACACATACACACATACCTTCAGCGTAATGATTTTGTTCGTGCATTTAAAAAGCAACATGTTAATTTCTCAACTGACCCGCATCAAATATAATCGGAGGTAGTAGGTAGATGAAGAACACATGACTGTTTAGTGTGTAATATTCAATCGATACTCCTCTGTACTTTAGTAGGGCTCCCAGGGCGAGTCCCACCACGATTAGAAGGGACGAATCAGGGAAGTAGCGGGAGATCGGTTTGAGCAAATTGAATACTGTAATATTAGGATGGTGGAGTAATTGACCGTCCTACTGTAGCTAAGTTATGACGTCTACTTATTCATTATACATGTTTTACAAGAAAGAATAACGTGCCATACGCCATACAATATTTAACTGAAATAATTGGAACTTATATGACAGTTAGATTGTTAGAGATTCATTTGGCTTCTAAAATATCTACATAAAACCCACATATTTTGGATAAACTGGCAAGAAGAAGCCATGTGGCGATCATATACGGAGTGTTGATATGATCCCATTGATTGCGAATGATCTAGAAACAGATAATTACATACAAAATTAATAATTCATTGACGGGCAGTGGTTATCATAAGTTTACGCTTGTTCTTCAGTGTCGTGTAATATTACTTTGCTAATGTTTTATTACTGATATACATACTCATGCATCGCTTATTATTTCCTTATAGTTCCGGTATAGTCAAGGTCAAGTACAAAATAATAATGTAAATAAATGTTTGTACTGTTTTTATACCTCAAATCTCTTCGGTTGCTCCTCGCCCTCTGTATGTTCTGACACATTGACCGATGCAGAGGCCAGACAGCCGAGAGTGCAGAGATAGAGAAGAGCGCGGACTATCATCTACGATACTGTAACTATATTATGGATCTTGATTAATTTGAGAAAAAAAAAAGAGAATTGGGCTTCTGACTTCTTTCTTATATCAATTTTGTTATACTATAATCGACAATCTAGCATGAGATAATCTATAAATTCAACAAAAAATATGAGCTGTTTCAGTTCAAACCTCAAAGCACCGTCCCAGGTTAGTAAAGAATTCAACGAAAAAAATAATAGTTTAAATTCGATTTGCAAAGAAGTACGTTTTCAGGACATGAATATATATACAAAGTACATAATTAAACGTTTTTTCCCGGTATAGACATAATAAACACATAGAATAAACATTAAAACTGGTTCTATATGGATGTACAACAATAGTTAGCGTTTGCGCTAAACAACGTAGTTTATTTAATAATTGACGTGTTTTTGCACTACTAACCCAATTTTGGTTAAAGCGAAATACCGGCCGATTTTGGAATCGCATTGCGTACACCTGCTTTCTTATGCAGCATGTGAAAATAAGCAAAAATTAGAATAAAAACTAGACCCCAATTAGACCCCACTTGGCCATAAATGCAGAGGCATGCAAGTATTTGAGACGCGTTTCAAAAACCGGCCGGAATTTCGCTTTAATTCTTGTGTTAATAAAATAATATCGCTTAGAATATAAAAACCAGAAGGATTGCACACCGAGTTTCAAAGGGATGTTGAAGTAAAAGAGTAACTGCGACAAATTGATTTTTGACAATTTTTTCCATGTTTCACATGATATTTTGGGGAAGAACTATCTACGATTATGCTAATTTTAAGCTGATTTGCATAAACAGTATGGTGCTCGACCAATGATCGCAGCCACACACACACACGGTTATAACATAAACTTGTTGTACGTAAAAGTCAACTATATAACCTAGAATTCTTCCAACCTTCATATAAGAAATCAAGGAACTATGACATGACAGTTTCAACGAAAACCATCCTTCTGTCTCCTGTCAGCAAATGAGCGCAAATCAGTCATGCGATGCTTTTTTCGGTAAATACATTTGGTAACCTGGGCAAAGGCGGTTTTTCTTGTTTTGGCACTTATTTCATTATTTTGAGGGTGTATGTATTGCGCCGCACCAAAAATAGTCGGATGTGCATAGGTAATGCATCATTTCATCCATAATATAGAGTTAGAGTGTTATTGTTAGTCGCGCGATTCGCTGATCTAAAACCAAAGGATTTCCGTGATAATAGATGAAAAACATTGAATTTTTATTCGATCTCTCTCAACAAAAATTAAAGCATAATATTGTCATAAAAATGCCAAAAATGTGCTATAATATGTGACAATCATCAAAGCAACAACTGTGATCACAAGATAATCATTTATTATAAAAATGAAATAAACACGCACAAGAGTGGTCAAAGGTCAAAGTTACAAACGAAAACTAGTGAATACAGTGGATAACCAGAGGCCATATTCACCACTACAATTCCCTCGGGGAAATACTCCCTGGGGACAGAAAATAACATTCTAATATGAGAGACGCAGAGAAAAAAACGCGAATTCCTAAACGAGTGGTGAATATGATCTCAGGTAGATCGTATTATATCAACCGATTGAAACAACTGAAACTAATTACCTATAATTTCTCCTTAATCAAAAACTTTCAGGATTCCTGAGTTTCTTTGATAAAACCAAGAAAAATGAAGTTGAGAAAACGAGGCGTTTTGCAAAAAGACAAACAAATAAGATTCTTCAGAAAAATAAGTTAGCCTTCTCTAGAAAACTCCCAACTACCACTTTTTAATTATCACGTCCATCGGGTCTGTTACCAGCTTCTAAATCAGTTGTTGCCAGAGGACGAACCGAATCCTGAAAAGGTAGAAAAATTAGAGAAAATAACTTTCTAAAGTACCAGCGGTGCTCTACTGTTCTCGCATTACTTACCGTAAAAAAAGGTCAATGCGTTACCGTTGGTACGTTGGTAGCACCAAACATTGCCGAAAAGTTCTCCAGTATCTGCGAAAAAACATTTTGCGCATATGTCATAGATGCGAAATGAACACGAACTAACGGCAACGGACGGACAATGTTGCACGGTGCATTGTTGTTCATTTTTTTGTTTCGGTACCTTTCCTCACGCAGTCCACCCCTGAGGCCGTTTTCACCAACATTTTTGTCAAAAATGTACTTAGGTTAAGCACCTTTTTGACAGAAGTGAGCCTATATCCTATAGCATGTGGGAGGTACAATTAGAACAAAAGTTGGAAGTATCCCGATCAAAAAGGTGGAAGTATCCCGGTACTTATAGTATTTTCATTGTTTACAAGGTTGGCAAACTGCCAGCTACTTAGCTGTTGTTGGTGACATCCATCAAAAAGCGTGTTGCAGCGCACTTCAGTCCTTTTTGATGGTCAAAAATTTATGACAGAAGTAAATGTTGGCCTCTGCCGTTTTCAAAAAGTCATAAGACTCCCATTGTTTCTTACGCAACAACGAAACAGTATCAAAAGCACTACAAAAGTACACCGTACATTTGTCTCCGTCGTTTTTACTCCTTCGTATCCTGAGCCTGGTGCGATCCGATTAGAGTCCAATTTACTTTCTTCCCTAAAAATGAGCAGTTGTCAGTAAGTATTATCCGTATGCACAGTTTTGCGCATAATTTGTTTCTTCGTTCGCCGCACAACTCTTTTTTTCACATCTCCGACGGGGACCTCTGCCATTCCCGGTCTTGCATACGGGCCACTGATGCCCTTCTCCATCTCCCACACCCTAGCGATAACCTCAATGTTGCAAAAAGTGTAAAAGTCCTCCTGGAAATGCAAAACACCTCTTCAAGTCATCAATCCTCTTGGTTCCGCTTCCGTTCTCCGTTCCATTTTCGGTTTCCGTTTTCCGCTTTTCCGTTCCGATTTCGCTTTCCATCACTTGTTGACTGTGTACCAAAGCTTCATCCAAAGTAATCTTTGCATATGCCCTAAGAAAATATATATTATTTCGTAATGGAATACAGTAGGTGCTTTTCAAGCTTGTACAGTGGTAAGGTATAAAGAGACAGAGCTATGGCTTTGTACCCTTCATTATTTTTCCATGTCCATGTTCATTCTAAAGTACTTGAAACTAACATGCAAAGTTAGCGACATGTTGTCGACAGCGCGCAACTACATATATTTGCTATACGCAAGTTGTATTGTGCAAAATTGTCTACTCTAGGGCTGCTTCAAGAAATTTTCCTTTGTTTTTAACTTAATTTACTAATTACTTACTCTCGTATCTACAGTACCAAATTACCTGACAATCGTCGTGGCGTCGAAAGGAGTTTTCTTTTCATTTTTTTTTTTTTTTTTTTTTTTTTTTTTTTTTTTTTTTTTTTTTTTTTTTTTTTTTTTTTTTTTTTTTTTTTTTTTTTTTCGCATGAGGAACGGTTTGATATATTTGGCGTTGTAACGCTCGAACCTAAAATAGGTATGTTACAAGCATAGCAATTTATTTTTGAAGACCCGCCACCATGTTTAAAACTAGCCGTTTAGATCGGTTGGTATGAAAATAACGATGGCGAAGTTTTTCGTGGTCCAGCAGGCTCTCTTCCTATATACTGAGTCTTCGCAAGCTGATCATTTCATGTAATGCATAGCAAGGTTGCGTTATAATTTTTGAGCATAATAAATTGTTTAGCGAAAACGTAGCGAAAAACTTAACGTTTCCAGTATAGTGTGCTGTCCTTTCTGGCCAGTAATATTTTCCAGTCCGGACATCGTATAAACAAGGTACTGAATAAAAATTTGCATAAGTCGCTTTACAAAACGTGCAAGCAAATGGTACAAATAAACACTGCTCTGAACCTCGGACGCGCAGCGCAGCAATGCATTTGCGCGGACGCCGAATTGCAGGAGCGCGTCCGCGCAAAAATGTTGCTGCACTGCGCGCAAACGGACCACGTGCATGCACAATGCCTTCCCCTCGCACCCTTTTCGCACTTTTCCGTCCTATTAAAACCACACAAAACCAAATAAAAACCACAAAAAAAGGAATAAATTAGTTTATTTGCGTAAATAGTCTTAACACAATATAATAACAACTAAAACGTAAATATAGTAACTAAACAAACTTATATTCAATGAGGGGCGTATGGTAACAACTATCAATTCTGTAGGAGCCTTAATTGTACCGGCTGGCGCTAGGAATAAGTAAATAAAACAATATGTTACGAGATATATAAATAACACCTAACTAAAATATCAAAAAGTACGTAGCTGCAGGATAAATAAACTCTAACCATAGAACGATAGAAAATATAACACGCAGAGATTACAAGGAGTTCGTACAGGGTAACTAGTGCGTTGCTGAAGAAAAATAAGGCATCTAATAGCATGTCAAATATGAACAATAAAAGGCATTAATTCCAATGATTGCCAGTGTCAATGGGGCAAAATAAATCCTCTTCCTACTTGTGCAACCAAGATCAGAGTATAAAACTATAGAAATTAGATTAGATGTATAAATCTAGCTCTAGCTGGATTAAATGTCGTAGTAGACCAATCTGATAATAGCAGTAATAACCAGCAATCTGATAATAAGCTCCGGATGCACATTCTACTGGTGCTATTTAATAAATGAGTCTAGCAAATAAAAACTACTGCTAAATTAACAATTCGCAGGATAACATATTCAAATGATACTGATGTAGCGGGGACAACACAAGTGGCTCGAACTTAACAATATCTTATTATATAAAGGAGAAGAGTTTGTCACGGGTTTGTTTTTATGTGCACAACGAAAGCTGTTCATAAAGAAAATTCTTCGATCGAAAGTGCATACAAAATCTTTGTCGCTGGCGAGGTTCGAACCCACAGCAGCACACAACATCTCGATTCACAGTCCAACGCTCTACCAGTTGAGCTATGCTAGCTTATTGGACGAGGATCTTATAGGAGATAGAAGAGCGATAGCAAAGTGCAATAGCAAATTTGCATGACTTGCAAAAACCTTGAAGTCCCGAGCCACATTATACGTTTCCACGTAAACGTAAATGAACGTCTTTTTACCTTTGTAGAAATTCCTTTTTTTAAATAGGGTAACAATCGGCCGAAGGCCGATTCCTCCAGTCGGAGAAGAGCCCGTAGGGCTCTTCGAACGGCTGGTCGCTAATAAAACAATGAAATTTTTAAACACCGAGCGCTCACAACAAGTCAGGAGTGACAAGGTTTGTTGAGCAGCTCGGAAACCTCCATTATTGCTCCTCGAACGGACTCCTACCGCATCCCAGTGAGAGTTTTCAACGCCCATTCCTCATTCATGAGTTCTGTGGTTATTCCTTTGCCCATCCACAGTCAAAAACTTCGCAAATAAATCTGAAAATAGAAAGGAACACTACTTAATTACTGTTTATCTTATTTATTGTCACTCAATAGAGTATCTAGTGACCCTCAGTTATTATATAAGCCTAGACCTACATAATATCACAAGCTACATACTACTACATTTAAATAATATTATAATAAGGGCGTCTACGCTATAAAGCAAATAAGCCCTTATTACCTGTTGAATGTAGATTGCACTCGTCTCCAACAGAAGGATTTGTTTGCGACCTAAATTGAATACATTGTCGCCCAACATAATGGCTTTTAACATAAATATTTTGCACAAATTCGGCTCGGCTTAAGTTATACGCAAAAGCAACTATGGATTTAGATACCTAATAACAACATACAGCAGCACATACCTAATAAACCATTTCAATTGATCCATCCGAGAAGGTCTTCTGGAAAACCATTCCTTGGGGAGCATCTGCAGCGCTTTTTGTAGCCACAATTAAACCTAAAACTTTGAGAATGCAAAATCTTGAGGACATATTTACCATTTGATCTCCCCGAAGAACTGCGTTGATTGCTCACTAAGGAGATTAGAGATTAGAAAGCGAGAGTAGCAAGGCAAAATACAGTATTTCCCTGTCAGGCAATCGAATGGTGACCCTACCAGGGAAGCTGGTGAATTCAACCCTTGCAGCTGGCATAAAGAAACACAGAACGATGGGGAACGCTTAAATAAACACTATCCAGAAGACTGGATTGCACGAAGACTACATAAGTAAATAGGGCGAAGTATTACAGAAAATACACTACCTGGACGTCATGAATTTGTGCAATCGCCTTAACAATGGGAGGCCTGTGATATCCATTGAAATCTAGAACATTTGTGACTGCAGAAATAAATAAAATAAGCAGTTATGCGAAAGGGTTTATGGCGTCTCATAGCCAAAAAAAGGACAAAACCGGCACTTGCTTACTAAGCACCGTCACATTTTAGAGCTTTTAGAGCTTTCATTTTAGAGCTTCTTGTGCCCAAGTAGTAGCATTTGCTTATCAAATAATTACACAATGCAAGCACACTTGATTGTCTAATGCCTTTATATTTTATATTGAAGAAACTATAATACATACCTACTTGAACATGTACTGTGGTGCATTCGAAGCGCCGATCGAGGAACCGGTCCGTCCATAATGAGAAGCCATCTACTTAAAAAAATGTATGTATAATGCATAACAGCACAAAAAGGATATGAGCGCACTCGGGCAACATTCGTGGCAAACGCTGGACGCCATAAACTGGAACAATTTGCTGTAACTTTAACGACACACTAACAGTAAAGTTAAACATAAGAAGTAAACAATACCAACACAGTTTAACAAAATGTACAATGTACTCCAAAAATCAGTAGGATCCGTAGTTTGTCATCCATCGACCAATAAAGATTTATTATTAAGAATGCAGTTGTCCACGATGCGGTTCAGAAACCGGCCGGTATTTCGCTTTAAAGTTTGTTTTCCAGATGATACGAGTGATGGAGAGAAATAAGTCAGAAGAAATTGTTGCCATCACTTTTTTGTATTTTTCAATTTATTCAGACATACAATCATCATTAGTCAGAAGAGAAACGGAGAAAAATAAGTCAGAAGAAATGGTCATAATATCCCTGTTCTGTATTTTTATAATAAATTGCATGATTTTTTAAACTATGCTATTCAAAAACGAATATAAAATTGTATAAATTCATTTTATATTACAAATAATATTTTTTATACATAACAATAAACTTAATTAAGTGACGGTGTCCATTCTAAAAAGCGCCGGCCTCCCTGAGCGTACAGGGCGATTACGGTACTCCGCGACCGGGCTAGGGCGACAAACTACAGATCCTAAAATCAGTTCGAAAGAAAATTTGTGCACTCTCTGTGCACTTTTGCGCTCTCTGTCCGCACTTTTGCGGCAAATACAGTATGCTGGGTACGGTACTCCGCGCATGAAATAGAAACCCGAATTTACCGCGCACCTACCCGCGTACTTTGCAAACTGCGCGGAACGCGCTAAAGTACGCGCGCGTTCACAAAAGCGCGGCTAGCTACGCGTGCACTCCAATTTGCGCGGCTAGCTACGCGCGCGTCTGCGCGTCCGAGAACGTAGTGAGGAAACTTGGCAGGTGCGCGGCCTACACTGGGCCCGAAAAACGTGGGCCGCCTATACCTTGCCTACACCTCGCCCACAAAGGAGAAAGTGCGTCGAGGGAGACACAGAAAAGGTGGGCGGTTGATGCGCCTGATGTCGACCCAGTGTAGGCCAGGTGTTGGGGAACAAAAATATACACGTAAGTGGAAGATCGTCGTGCTCAGGCTCAGGCTCACCCTACGCCCGTGCGCGGCCTACACCAGGCCCGAAATTGGTGGGCCGCCGCTCCCGGGCGCACCTGTATTTTTGTAGGCCGCGCACCGGCCAAAGTTTCGCGTGGAAAAGGTCCGGCACTAAATATCACTATGTTATGTAAGAGTATTGTGTAAATGCAATGTCAGTGTTCCAAACTCGCGATTAGTTTGATAAATGGCAATTCTCTCTCGCGGGCGTTTTTTGTTCATTAACGATTTACTAACCCCAAGCTTCTCCAGAAAATAACACCATCTACTCACCTTATTATAAACACTTTCGGTCATCGTGGGTGTTCTGTGCTCATTTTTTTCTACTTTTAGATAATTGATTATCGGACGAATTGTACTGCCCTGTAATTAATATTGTTAAAAATAAATTAAAAATAAACACTCTTCTCTGTACATGTACTGAAACCCCAAGAATTTATGTATAATAAATAATAGATGTAAATATGACAAATACATGGCAGCACGCCACGCTAGAACTAAAAAAACGCGCCTGGAAAAATACGGTGACATATATGACGGCAATTGTTGCCGTGACGAACATCGGTTTTGCCGGGACCGAATCGGGCATGGACACTACCATTCCGTAGGCAATTGCACCCCGCAGCCCACTATAGGCGAGGATAAACTGGTCGACCTGCAATTCAAATGTGATTTATTGGGTGAGGGCTTTAAAGCTGTAGGACACGATTTTGAACTGTGTTCCATTCAGAGCACTTCCGGCGGCAGAAAGACAAACATAACATACATGGGACTACAGTTGTCTAGTTTCGATTCAAATCCACGTAACGTACAGCTTTAATGTAAGATATAGAACAAACACATAATTTGCCCGCTTTGTTGTTAATAGTGCACCTTATGTCGTTCATTGATTAAAGCTGGATATATCAAAAATACGATAAGCAATAGTCCATACACGTAGGCAAACATTATACAACACCTACGTTTTCAAATTTCCTCTTGCGAAACCGATTCAGAATTGCGCACAACACAAGAACACCTGAAAAATCATAACCATTATTTATAAAAAAACACAAAGAACGGTCGTAGGACAGTGCTCTAAAACTAAAAAATATGAATAATTTGATGTTCTGAAAACTCCTTTGTCTCTTTCAGGAGCCACATAAGAGTAGTGCGTCAAATTTTTGCGCACAATAAACAATTATTAAGTTTACTCAAAACCTCAAAACTGTCCCAGATTATTTGTAAAGCGTCCGCCAAACTACTCATTGTCAGCTTCAAATGTTAGAATTTTTGACGGTTCTCGTGATTTCCGCATAAGAAATCAATGTTTCAAAAAGAGTTGACTTGTACCTATGGTTCTATAGAGTAGACAGAAAATGACTGTAAAAAGAACGAATAGACTGTCCCAATACATTGTGCTCGACATAACGGACAGACCCACAAACATAAAAACAACCTGAAAAAAAACACACGTTACCAATTATACAAGAAAACGTTTACCATAATTATTTGGCGTAACGCTAGTTGACCGGAACTGAACCCTTGGCCATTTTGATGAGAGTCCGCCTTTACCTCTGCGCTACCGAAGATGCAACACCTACCGCTTCAGAACCTTGTGCTAGTATCTTGACAAAGTATTTGATAGAGTTATCAGTCGATTGAGAAATGTTTCCCTTGACGTATTGTTTCATTACCATACCACAGACGGCGATTCTGAAAAAGTGAAATATATATTTTGACAACTTTATTATAACCTAATATTTATAACTAGTATTCTTATAGGGAAAGTAAATTTCGTTGCTTTGATCTAATTAGTAAATTCGATCTCAAAGCAACGCTACTAGAAACCAAATATAAGCCAACAGGCATGCATCGCCACATATACCAGTGTTTCATCTTTCAGCAGCAAAATGGCGGATTGTGAACACCGCATACAAACTATGTGCCTTTTCCTAACGCTCCCCTAGCCCCCTAACGTTAATGGGGTTTGCAAGTATGCCCGATTTTCCTTGCAAGTATCGAAAAATTTACCGTATCTTGGCACTACACGAGCATATCTACAGGCAGTTTTTACGACCGATCGCCACGGGACCAATTGTTCAACAAAAAATGTCTTTGATGGCGGATTTTCTATAGTGCGGATGTGTCAAAGTTACGGTAAAGTTGTGTAAAAAGCACACGATTTTGCGAATTGATACTTGCAAGGAAAACTCGCGGTTTTTGGCATACTTGCAAACCCCATAAAGCGAACTACCGGTCGGTTTTTGAAACACATCGAGTACACCAGAGGCCGGTTCCACCAACATTTCAGAGCACACGGAAATTCCGTTTAAACGGAGAGAAAAGTTCCGTGCACTCTTACTTGGGTTTTCACCAACATTTACGTGCATTATTAGGATGTTTTCTAAAAGATGGCTACTACGGTCTGGCATCTAGCCAATGAATATGCAAAAGTGCATACAACGTGCATTTTTTCTGCTCACTCAGGTGACTCTAGGCCCGAAGGCGTGCCCTTTTCAGTGGAACAGGGCTGGCCCGTTACCGGCCTTAGAGGGTGCCCAGCCCAGGGTACGCCCTGGGGCTTTTGTGAGTTTTAGAGGGCATAATAAAGGGCCACAAACAGGCCATTTTCAACCGGGAAGAAAAGGAATATACACCGTTTTAGCTAACCCACCACGAACTTACACCCGGAAACACAACTTACAAGTACCTAGAACTTTGCAAGACAAATGCACCGGACAGGAATCGAACTTGCGATATTAGCTAAACACGTACTCCAAACTAGCGCCTTAGACCACTCGGCCATACCGCGTATGGTCGTCTCTGCTGGTTGCGAAATATTACGGCTGCTGCTTCACAAAAATTTAAATCCCAATTTTCGCGCGCTTTACAAAATGCAAGGCTACGGCAAAGTGCCATGTAAAGGGCACGCCCCAGGTTCGGACCGACATTTTCCCCGTTTGTGGCCTTATCCCGGCCTTCTACAATTGAAGGGCACGCCCTAGGGCATATTTGCTTAAATGCATGCCTGCGGGCCTAGAGTCACCTATGCAGTTTTGCATTCGGCATATCTCAGGAAGGGTACGGAGCAAGCGTAAATTAAATACCTTAAACATAAGGCAGGGTCACCCAAGGGGAACATACTGACGTTACTATGCTAAAGCCCAAGGAAAGAACGTAACTTGAGTTTAACAAGAAAATGTGTAAAAACGGGTTATTCGAACAGAGCTCTTTGCTTTTATGGGCTTTCGATAATAACTACCTTCTTCTATGTGTTTCAATTGTGATTTTTCTTATTTAGTTTTTGTTCTGCCCCCAAATACGCTATCTACCAGTTCAATTTATAAGAAATTATGGGTTTTCTTAAAAACAAAATGCAATAATGTATTCACAAAACACCCAATGTCAGTTACATGCTATATTAGCAGAAAATACCTTCCCGAGTGTTTTAAGATCAATTGCTTACTAAAATTATAACAAAATCAATCCTAGTATTTGTCAACCATGACCAAAAAAATAAGTTATCTTATTATATAAAGTTGGGAGCTTTGTTTGTTTGTTTGTTTGTTTGTTTGTGTGTTTGGATGATGTGCGTTACGCTCAGGAAGTAGGATTGGTTCAGTAGTTCATGTTCCCATGCACTGAGCCATCTCACATCCCGAGCGCCCCCTCACAATCGTCCAAAAAAGGCTGCATATACGGAATGTGTGTGGTGTATCGTTCGGGTGCGGTGGCGCGCAGCTCATTTTAGGAAACAACGAACACTCACAACTCAAAGAACTACCAAATCACAATCATTGACTACTTTTTATGAAATACTTTTTTGTAATCACTTCGTAGTCTAATTTTTCATTTACTCTTTTTACAAAGATTTAGTCGACATATTTTGCAACAAAGCATTGAGTAATTCTCTGCACATTTCCCTTATTTCCCATGAAACGAGCGTCCAATCTGGAGCGATGTTTCGGTCGAACGAAAGAACATTCAACAGAATTTCTTAATTTCGCGTACTTTTTGTTTAGTATGGATAATACACGGTGTCACCTGTAACGTTCTACGACATTCTTTAGTTTAATACAGTTAAGGAAAAGATCTGTGACAATTTTGGATTTTTTCTGCTTTATAGAGTCTAACGATCTGCAGACAGTTTAGGAGGAATACGTTCACCAGTTATATAAAGGGCACACGGGCACACTAAAACTATGTTCGATCCCATGTTTAACATTCGTATAGGTTTCAAAAAGTAAAATAGCGGTCACTTACATTCCGCTGCTTTTAAGCTTTGGCTATTTTTTTTTAGGTTATAGACTTATAGAGTCCAGCAAGTTGCAGACAATTTAGGAGAAATATAGTCAACAGAAACTAAGTTCTAACCCGTGTTCAACATTGGTATGGGTTCAAAAGGAAAAATGAGAGACTGGTGACTCTTTGCATAGACATGTTTCTTCCTAACTTATATAGCCCAGCGAAACATTGCGGCGTATCAGCCAGGCGATATTAAGCTGCTTTTAGGATTTGGAATTTTTTCGATATTATAGAGTCCAGCAAGTTGCAGACAATTTAGGAGGAATATAGTCAACAGAACCTAAGTTCTAACCCGTGTATAATATTGGAATGGGTTTCAAAAGGAAAAGTGAGAGACTGGAGACTCTTTGCAGACAAAAGGTTTCTTCCTAACTTATATAGCCCAGCGAAACATTGCGGCCTATCAGCCACGCGATATTAAGCTGCTTTTAGGCTTTGGCAATTTTTTCGATGTCTTAGAGTAGAGCAAGTTGCAGACAAATTTAGGAGAAATATAGTCAACAGAAACTAATTTCTATCCCCGTGTTTGATATAGGTGTAGGTTTCAAAAGGAAAATAACAAAACTGAAACCATTTCCTTTGTGAAAAAGTTTGCTTCTAACTTATATAGCCCAGCGAAACATTGCGGCGTATCAGCCAGGCGCTATTCCGCTGCTTTTACGTTTTGGAAATTTTTGGACGTTATATTTGTCCAACGATTTACAGGCAATTTAGGAGGAATATAGTCAACGTCCTAAAATAGGCGAACCAAAACTAAGTTCTATCCCCAGGAAACTACTCTTGCGATAAATAGTTGCTTCTACTTATAGATATAGCCCAGTGAAACATAGCGACCATCAGCGAATATTGGAAAGACGCCTCAGGCGGCGGTAGCCGACTGGTTATTCATAATCAGATATTGAATATATTTCGTATAACCTCATTGTAAACTAAATATAAGCTACTGACAAAAATTAGTACAAATTATGGCCTCTGAGAAGAAATTTCGACTCTCGACTGCAAGTTTCTCTTCCCATACATAAGCCTTACTTGCAACGGAACTTTCCGTGCGCACGTAACTTCCGTGCGCCCTGAAATGTTGGTGAAAACGCAAGTAGCGCGGACTTACTTGCGCCCGGAAGTTCCGTGCGCTCTGAAATGTTGGTGGAACCGGCCTCAGGATTCTTGTGCAGCTTATGCAAATGAAATAAATTAAAATAAAAAATCGAGCCAAATTCGAGCAAATTAGCATAAATAGGTAAGAATTCAGTCGTCCACGCTGCGTTTGAAAGGCCGGCCGACTTTAAGTTTTCAAAAAAAACCTACGCAATAATCGATAAAAAACCTACGCAATAATCGATGACGCTGTCCACCACTCGGCCATCAAGTAGCACATATATGGCACAACGAGGATAAGAACCGCAGACACAATCTTATCTTTGGTGTGTCTGAATTGTGCTGAATTACTGGAAAACGAAAACTAGACTAGATACAGATTTATTAAACGTCTCCCCATGCAGTTGTTTACTGTGTATGGTGTAGTTATGTATATAGAGTAAAATCAATAACATGGCTGTGCAAGCCAAAACCACTAGTTATGCTATTCTGTAGGCAACTACTACCAACATGAAGACTGAAGAATCTAGTGTGTATAAACATAGAAGAAACTTACTTTGTTAGGAAGCTTACGAGGAAAGCGAAAACAACTCCGAGCAGAACACCGCCCAAGGCTACCACAAAGAACGAGACAAAACCAGCAAGGTAATCAACAGTCTGTAATTAATTAATTAATTAATTTCAATTAATTAGTAATAATAACGATTTTAATTATAACATTGTTAATAAAATAATAATAATACCTGTATGTTGCCAGAGCCCAGATCACGAAATGTTTTGAATATGTTATACAGTACCTAAAATTGTATAAGTAGTAAACATTCGAATAACGAACTAATGCTTGTTATCAATATTTAAAAAAAAACGATGTATATATTATTGACAGCGAGGCAAGTTACTAGAATAAATATAAAATACGAATTAATATTTTTGAGATCTATGATTCGCGTTTATCTCGACTCATTGGCTGAGTGACTTATAACAACATCATTTCATGGCATGGGATATGTATTTGGAAGGTTCGAGACCGGAACCCGTCCACCTCACCAAATGTGTAAAAATTGGTGGCTGGGTAAAACCAGCGGAGATAAATCGACTTCTCGAGAAAATTGGCCTCTGGGAAGTTTAAAGGCCAGTTCGTTCGGCTTCAGGAATGAACCGGACCCCGGTGCACCATTTCTGCGGATTCGGTTGATATAACCCGGTACACTTTATCTTTTTTATCTTTTATTTGGAAGGAGATCTTATATGATATATCGTCACACACCACTGAAATCGCATCATTGAACAGCGATTCGCCGAAAACGTTTACGAATAGAAAATCGTTGACGTGTATTTCCTCAAAAACTAAAAGAAAGCAGAGTGATTTCATAAAAAAAACGAAACGTTTGTGATGTAGCCCGTGGAAGCCATTTTTTATTCCAGTGGGTATGACTGAAGCATAGTTGAAAAATTATGTAAAATAACCACCTGTCCACCTGTGGCTTTCTAGATAAAATCTTCTTTAATATCAAAATAATTTCAAAAATAATAAAAGTAAACCCAGTAAACCTGACCGGCAATCACCGCCACAGGATCTACAGCCGATATAAGAGATGAGAATAAATAAATGTCGGAAAGACCAAATTTTATCGTGAATAGATCATACCAACTGAGCGCGTACAAAGACAAACCTTAAATAAAAATGATAAGGTGTTAATCATAGGCATCAATCTTTTTTTAACTTTAATTTAAGTATAGTCATTTCCTCTATTCAAGGATAGCATGTACAATTAATTTAATTTAAAGAGCATGTTTTGTCTTATGACTTATATCGCAGAGTTTCCGGACGATAAATAGCCTGACCACAGGCGAAACGCGGGTGGTGCGCGGCGAGAGGTAAGTGTAACGACCGTAACTTAGTGTGATGCAGAAACATACATATAATAGGGTTCGCGGCGACTTCGCCCTATCTTCGCCAGTTTTTCGCAAAGGGATTCATTTTCGCACGTTTTTTTTACCATATTTTATGTCCACATTTTAATCAATAACATACCAATAGCAAGGCAGTTGAATGTCGTGCACACAATGGCCAACACAGTGATCGAATCAAAATTCTCGAAAAAGGCGCGATTTGGCATAAAATATCCTAAAAAAGGGATATTGATTATTTCGTTCTAAGTAAAAAGTTGAACACGTTTGCCATATGAGTAAACCATGATCTTTGAATAAACTAGTGCACGTATTTTGGTGCGCCTTTAACAGAAATTTGACCCACCCGCATCAAAGATAATGGGTGGAAGTAGGTAGATGAAGAATACATGACTGTCCAGTGTATAATATTCAACTGGTACCCCAGTGAACTTGAGAAAAGCACCCAGTGCGAGTCCCACCACGATTAGAAGAGAGGAATCAGGGAAATATTGTGTGAGCGGACCGAGCAAACGGAATACTGTAAAATAATGTATCTTTAAAGCGGTACTGTACGTGGTTTATAAAAATAATGGCGGACAACAATTATATTTATTATGTAATATCCGACGTACCGGTTGTGTGGAAGAAAATACACCTAACTATAGGTATCAAGATTATTTTTCAAAATCATATAGCTTATCGCTTCAAAAAATTGAATTTTTACAAAACGGGATTAACGCAACAAGTAATTACAAAATAAATCACTTACAAATCTTCGATAATCCGGCAAGAAGCAGCCATGTTGCTATCAGAAATGCAGTACTTACGTGCTCCCATTGGTTGCGGATAATCTGGAAACATTTTTTTAAATATTGTTTGTTTGTAAGATTGCTTTGTTTGTTTGTTTCTAAGATTGTTTGTTTGTTTGTAAGATTGCATTGCTTGTTGTCTGTTCAAACAGCTGCCCAAACTTATGTATCGTATAGTCATTGAAACCGTATTATTTCCCGCGGTTTGGAACGTATGCGCGACAACTAGGATACTACATTTTCATGGATTATATGACGAGAAAGGGGGTCTGATCTCTTCTGTGTGTTTTCGGAGCAAACTGGAATAGGGAATTTGTGTGTCCAGCATACATTTCACAAATCACGTGTCATACCGCTTTAATAATTTACCTCAAATCTCTTGGGTTGTTCGTCTATCGCTAAATGTTCTGAAGTATTGCTCGAGGCATAGACAGTGCATATGAGGAAACAAACACACAGAAGGTTCCGGACCAACATCTACAATACTAATACAGGTAAATATGTGAGTAAAAAAAATAAGAACATATAGATTCTACCAGATTTATTGTTTAATTATACCTTTCCCAGATATTACATATGAGAAATAAAAAATATATTTCATATTTCTTCTAATAAACTTATCAAAACTTAAAAGTAGACGAGTTTCAATAATACTTTTTACTAGATAATCATGCATACATAAATAAGAATAAAAAACATAAAGTAGAAATAATTTGTTTTATTAATTTACATGGAAATTATACATGGATGTATGTTTGCATGGATGGAAAACGAACTTTACAGACAAACTTGATGTTTACAGTTTACAGATATATTAGAAGATTATTAGCAAAAAAAACTACCTTTTACAAATCCAATATTGATCTTCAACTAATGAAAATCACACTTTGGCTATCATATTTCCCAAAAAAAAAATTTCATTTTGTAATTTATGACTTTCTACAAAAGAGAATGCTGCGATCGAATAATTAATTGCGCTACAAAACGTAGAAGGGAAACACATAAACTGCGTATCCTTTTCGGGGTATTTAAAGCGAAATAACAGCTGGTTTTTGAAACGCATCTCAAATAACATCTCACCAAGTAACTGTATTTTATGCTAAGTGGGGTCGAATTGGAGTCGAATTTTTATTCTAATAATGCTCGATTGCATGCAATGTACGGAAATGGAGTTATTTTTTCAAAAACCGGCCCTTATTTCGCTTTAACGAACAATAAGCATTCCAAGCAAAATTTAGCACAAAAAATAAAATGATATTATTTCACAGGCCGCTGGACAAAACGGTATCAAACATCCGAACATTGCCATAGTACATGTAAATTGAAAAGTTGAACTCTCTGAATATATTTCCCGTTTCATGTGAAATTTTAGGGAAGTATGCTCGGATCGTAATATTTTCCTTTCAGAATTTGCATATTGCGACTCACTCAGCGAGTGAACTAGAGAATTTTTTGTTTTCGCAACAGTTGTGTTCGATAAGTTACCTGTCAAAAGAATTATTAAACTACCAGTCGGCGCACGCCGCCTGAGGCAACTTACATGGAAATATGATTGGTTTAGTATGGACATACTCATATACAAAGCTTCAAACGTATCATAAGAACTTCACATAATAGGAAACAATAGCATACGCATACTTCGATATTGAGCTGCGAAACTCTTTTATACCCGAACGCGAAATTTGCATTTCCGTAACGCACATCCGTATGCAAATTAGGCTACAGTTACTCTTTTATATAATAAGATTTTTAGTAATCATAATTAATATGCTCCGCACTCCAGAGAAACACGAGGTTTTCCTAACGTTTCATTATTTGTCACATGGCATGAAACAAACCAGAAGCAGAAGACATCATTTCACTGTGTTTCACAATCCAACCAAAAAGTTTTTGTATATTGCTAAAATTGTTGCCGATGAACTTCGATTACAATAAGAGGTACCCATCACACAAGTTTTGTGAATTTTATAAAGCAACTAATTTGAAGTTCTCCAATAATAAATGAACAAAAGATTTCCTCATAGAAAGCTCCTTTCTTCAAGGTTAGGCTCAGTGTTGTTTAGAGCTTGTTCTGAAGCGGTCCTCAATTGAGTAGACGACGAGTTCCAGATGACGATTTTTGAATTTGTTTTCGTAAGAGGTCGAGAAGGATCTATATTGGTCGGCAGGTCTGTTTTTACTATACAAAAACTGTTGTAATCCGTTTAACTTTGTTTCTGGTCTAGTCACCAAATACATCGAATACTGCAAACCCAATAATAATGACCGTAACGTGTTACTAAGGCTTACGGTACATTGACAAGTTTGTTTTCAATTGCTTTCCCCCATTGTACTAAAACACATTTTCCAGATTGTGTAGTGTACCGCTGGACGCCGTTAGCCACACCTTAGCATCGGATAAAGGAAATGAAATACCGGTTCTAACTCGTTCGTTCCTTGTTCGTTATCCTTTCTTATGGTGTCCGGTAACATTGACGATACATTGGCATTAGCGTTTTATCACTCGGCTATGGCTTTGGCTTCGGTAACAAAGAAAATGCGAAAAGCAGCTTTCGCTTTTGCTTTTCGCTAACGCGAGTTCACTAATGAGACATATCAGTGTAAAGCAGAACACGGCCATTATTCCACTGCTTACCATTACTCATGTTTACGATTTAATCTTATTAAAGTGAAATACCGGCCGGTTTTTGAAACGCATTGTGTACTCTGCTTTCTTATTCAGCATATGCAAATGAGCAAAAATTAGAATAAAAACTAGACCCCAATTAGACCCCACTTTGCATAAATGCACAGGAATGCAAGTACCTAAGATGCGTTTCAAAAACCGGCCGGTATTTGGCTTTAAATAAAAATATCAAGTATCAAATTCTATAAATGGAGATAATCACTGCATCCAATAGCACACAAATGAATAATTTTGCAATGACTGCAGAGTTAGCTTGCGTGCATGTTTGTTTGTTTGTATGTATGTTTGTGTATTGTTATGTCTATGTCAGTGGGTGTAAAATAAAAAAAATTACATGGCTCCCCCTTACCCTGATCGATTAACCCTCCCCCACCCCTTAGAAACTCGGGTCACTTTTCCGCGTGTCTGCCCCTTTAATTCTTCCGTATCCGCTTTCTTAGTCTGACATTGATATCCTATCCGGACGCGGACGCGGACCCGGCTCTGCCCCCCGTTGTCTCGACATGTGTTCGAAATCGCCACACACATTGTTTGCGTACACTCCGGCGACTCCCGGGCCTGGGGCGCGCTCCCGGGCGGATTTCGGTTTTCGACCGCCCTCTAGTCCGCTAATCCGCGCGCGCAATAGTTTCCGCACCCGTATACAAACACACACACAAATGACAGCTTTTTGGATGTCATTCTTGGTTGGAGCCACATTTCCTCAAAAAATGAGCAAAATCGGGTCACTGGTGTTTATTGAAATAAATGAACAAAGTTTGTCGATTTGTTTCTTTGTTTGTTAGAATTCACGTTACATTATGATGCCGACAAAGAAGGCTATTTTCTTTTGTTTATTGTATATATCTTGTTTCACAGTTCATTTACATAGCTTTTGGTTTTGTGTAATTTGTGTACTCAATAAACCATTGTTGCACTCTTTTATTTTTCCAAGCATCTCTGTGTCTATGTTTGCATTTTACAATTTTAATGTACACATTCATACCAAGATCGTTTGTCTACTTTCTACTATTATTCATGTATATTACTAATTGTAAATAATCATTATGATGTGCCTCCCACTGTCAAGAGAGTTACACTTCAGCGCTAAAGGTTACCGTAATCAAATACCAATTTGACCTCACCTTTTCTGTTCTTATGCTAATCAGCGATATGCAACGCCATCCTTCGGGATCTTCGTTTGAAATAATAATAGAACATGCCTTTGTTCTCGCTTGGGTCTAACGCTATCTTCTTGGGATTTACCCTGGGTTGCTGGTTTCCTTGTGTCTAGTCTGAATCCACCAAATGTGACCATTGTCAAGCAAAGGCGTAACTGTTCCCCCCGAAGAACATGCTATTTGCTCCCGGCTGTTTCCCGCTAGGCTCCTTGTTCCAGGGCGCTTATCCCCGGCTTTTCCCGCTCTAATCTTCCCCTTCGGAAGGCCCCCGTTCACACCCTCGTTTCCTTGAGAAGAAGCCACAAGAAGCAATTTTTTCGGAAAATTTCTTTTCTGCCAATTTCAGAATCGTTATTTTTTGTCTATGCTAACAAGAAGCTAAGTGTACCTCAATCCTAGCGTTGCTACTTATGAAAGCATTAATCAGCAAATGTTATTGTCTACAAATACTGCTACAGTCTAGTGTTTCAATTAAAAGACCGCGCATCATATGTGTATCTCCTTTATTTACAAAATATTTATTTTTCCCTTTCTTTTATAATCGGGCTGCCTCCTGGATATAGTGAGAAGAAATACTTTTCCGTATCGTCCTACTATATGATAGTTTCCATAAAATTTTAAATATTAAAGGACTTAAGGTATTTCACTTGCACTAGGCCTGGTTAGTCCTGCAATCCCCCTTTGTATAGTGGTGTTCTCCCCCTTGTGTCGCCCCTTTTTCCACCCCTAAAATAAGAAACACAACCGAGGCTAGCCCGCTCGACCGCCCAGCTTCTTTACAAGATTTTCTACTTATTTAGGGAATCTTTTTACCGTCAAAATGAGCGCAAAGCTCATTCGTGCTGGTTTATAGCTTTCCTAGCACATCATACTAAAATCTTATATTGCCAATGTTACACCTAATAATTTACAGTAATTAGAAGATCAGGGTCACTTCACAGTTTTCGTATTTCAAGTCTAACACTTTTTGTCCGTGATTGCTCATTGCTGTATAAACTATAATAAGCGGCCACAAAATCAGCATATGTTTACATTTTATATTGTTTCAATTAACTATTTATATTGCATCAATTGCTATCAGATCGATTGTTTAAAAATATTTTTTAGTTATATTTCGTTGACGACGTCCTAAAATAAGGTATAAATAAAGGATGGCAATTCTTCAGAATTGAAAACCCCTGGTTTGTGTTATGGCAAGTTGTTTTGGGCACTTTGTCACCACTTGCACCCACTTACACGTATATATCGTCATTTGTAGACATTCGAATGTTTATTTGTGCATAACCGCAGCGTAACAGATCCGGTCCCAGTGCATGCGCTAGTGTTTTGCTGCATTCACGCGGGCCAGCTCTAATGCCAATATGGCACCGTGCTTTTTCCTGGTGCACCGAGCTGGGTACCGTTAGAGCACCGTGCTTTTCCTGTTTCAGCTGTTATTTGCAGTTTTACTGGTCAATCAATATAGGTCAGATGAATTGCTTGCTTATTGTAGCTTTAGTCTATAATCGTAGTCTACCATTCAGAGTAACTTTCAAACTAATTTGCATATTGAAATTGGTTCTCAAATGAAAGCGGCTTAGTGCCCAAGATTAGGATTTCCCGAATTAGGATTATGTGTAACATCCAAATTAGTATGGGGCGGTAAAGAGAGAGAGGGAGAGAGAGACAGAGAGAGAGGACGAGAAGTGGTAGATAAAAATACATAGCGTAGTTAAACTACAACTTTACGAGACCTTGTAAACAATAGTATAGAACATAGAGCAATCATCCCGCCAATTTTTCTCGCTTACTCATTTCTTTTTAACATTCGGTTACCAGTAAATGCTGTTGCTAAGGTTTCAGCGTGTTTCGAACTTCTTACCTATTTCATCCTATTGGCGCTCGCTAGCCACTACACCATATGCAAACATGATTGTATCCATCTTGCATAATATGGGGGTTGTTTTGTATCTTTTTGTGTTTTTCTTTCCCTTTTCTACCCGTGACAAGTCCAATAAATGTCACAATTAACATGTCAGGAACAAGCAGCGAAAGCTCACTTTTTAACCACTTTCCCCCGAATTCTACATGGACAATTACTATGAAATGTCGGTTTGTGCTTTATGTTCTAAGGCTTCGCCATAGCCATAGCGTCTAGAAGTTTTGGCCGTTAGCTCCACTAATGTCATCAATCATGTAACATAACACTGAGGAAACTTGGCCGGGGGGCGGCGCGCCCCCGGCCCCACGTCACGGGGCCGCGCACCCCCCGCGCGCCTCTCGCCCGTGTCTGGCCCATTGGTCTGGGAAAGTCTCCACCACCGAACACCGTGGGGCGGCTGGTGCGCCAGGAGCGCGCCACAGGCGCGCGAGGACACGTACAATGGAAACTGCAAGATACTCAGTGAAGGGGCATTTATTTACTACTACGCAGCGAAGCCGCGCACTTGTGTTTTTCAACACTTGTGCTCCGACAAACTGAGTGTTGTCTTATCCAAAAGTTGTTGTAATTTTATGTTGTTCCACTTCAATTTATGTTGTTCCACTTCAATTTAAACTATTGTCTTATTTAGTAAGTTTGTTGTCACTATTCTTGTTAATCATGTACTAACTAACGGTTATAGTAAAAATGTGTTTATAGGCAGTTTAGTTTGCATAAAGTATTCATATATTCGATAATTGTTTGCGGCATAATCTAAAGGCTGCTATCATACCGTAATCGCTTTAGAATAGTGCACAATACGCGCACTTTCGCATTACTTCTCTTCGTTTTCGCCACTATTTTTCTACTCCATCCTTTTTGCTTTGGTCTTCATTTTCTATTATGTTCCTTATTGTAAGACATCTCTTAGCCCTGTTTGTCTCGATAAAGCTCCTTTTGACCTTTTCTTCGTTGTAGTTGAAAATAATTGAAAATTTCTTAACTTAAAATGTATCAAATATAAAATGAAACGTCTCTATATTTACAGGGTTAATGGCGGACCCAAAGGCCATCGTGCGTGATAGCAACTGTATGGTCAGCTCAGGATGAGGCCAACTGTATGTCGTCTATATTTTTATCAAGTATCTTGATTAGTTTTTTTAAGAGTATTCAAGATTCACCGTTTAGTAAGTTGTTTGAACCTATGTATTGAATACAAAATGTATTGTAAATATCGGAGGCGTTGATGTGGAAATATGGAGATGTGGATGTTTATTTGTATTAGTAGGCACATAATGTTGAATCTTAAATGAAACTTTTATTTTGTTTAGACGACAACCGATGGTAATTGTACCGGCGCAAACGCAGACAATGTTCCCGACGATACGGTACAAGATTAATAAAAAATAAGGTAAGAACGTATCTTAACTATAAACATTTTTCATGTTTATTTTCTGTCCAGGGTTTTGTGGTTATCATTGTTTTTGTATACTAGTTACTTATATGTGCATTGTTTATCTTATGGATCATTCGATCATTGTCTTCGTACGTTAGTGCATCTCTTCGATTACGCATCCATGTTGCATTTCTTGCTTGTAAAAAGTTAAAAAGTGATAGGTGATTTTTGCAGGCTTCCGAGTCTTACGGCGGACTTTGGACATCGTGCGGTACTCCACATGTGGGACAAAGAACTATAGGGCAACTCCGGGACTCCGGCCACTTGAACACATCATCTAGGCAGGTATGGTTAATATTTTGTTTCTATGTGTTTTGCCTCCAAGTCATTTATAGTTGTGCAGTGCTCCCTACCTCCCGTGGGACGTGAAAGAAAGAGTGATTACGCGAATCAAGGATACGAAAAGACAAATTTACCCAACTGGGGTGGCTCCCATTCCATTCCATTCAAACGGCATACGACCAGCTCATTACCCATAATTTAGAATATCGCGGCCGCTTGTTAAGATTTCGCATTTAATTGAATTAGTTTAGGGTTACACTTACGCTATTGATACTTGTGTGTTTTTCGTTATCAATGCCATATCTAATTTTTAACTTCTTCTTATTTCAGTTGACCGGTGTATCGATGTCGGTAACGTGTCGGCTTTATTGCTACGCAGGGAAGGTAGCTGCATGGAGGGCGTACGAAACACCGTGAAGATGTTTCTTATCACGGAGGGGAAGATATCAAATGGATAGATACCCTAAGATGAACCTTAGTAAGCTTAGTGTTACTATGTTTGGCATACTGTATTAAATGTAGCTCGTTACTTTATTAAAAAATTAGCTGTGTAACGCTGCCCATTTCCGTTTATGTTTTAACTGAACGTCAGCATATAGAATGATTATTTTTTGTAATATATATACCTCTACTCTTATTGTAGTTGTATCTACTTTTTGTTTTGGATTTTTACACCCCCGCAACTCCATTATCATAGCATTATATCGTAATATTTACCAGTAGAATTTTAACTGTCACTATCATTATTTTGTACTTACAATTGGGTTGCCTATCCACTTTTTGTTGCGTATTCTTAGTTATTAACTTACCAAAATTCTCCCAGATGTATCACTAATATCGTTATTATCGTTTTGTGCTGTGAGTGAAGTAAAGAGTAAAGTTATTCTGTATATTTGTTGTTTGTTGATTACTGTGTGGATTTACCGTTTTAGTGTATTATTTAATATGGAATGGAAAGGGGGTGGGACATTTCACGCCCATTTTCCCACGGTCCGCGCGCTCCCGGCGCACCTACGGCCCACTTTTTGAAGCGGGGCCGCGCGCTCCGGGCCCCGTTTTGGTGGCGCAGCCCTGCCTGGGCCCCGCACATTTCAGCGCGCCGCCCCGCGACTTTTAGCGCGCCGCCCCGCACCCAAAGTTTCACGTTGTACCACCACTTTTCGAATATTTTTTTCTAATGTAGTTTAATATGATTTGTTTGCTTATTGTTTAAGAAAATTATATTTGTGAGCTTTGGCTCAAATGTTATAATGACACTACCGAGCTCCTTTTTTAGTGAAAGACTGTATATTCCACATATACTATCACTGTAGGCCATCTCTAAACTAAACGCGTCTTTTACTAACGTCTGCTAAACAAAAACTAGAAATTGTATAGTGACTATGCTTACAAACTAGAAATGTATTCTTATTCTTATTATATTTTATTTTATTTTTATTCTCTGTGATTTTATTATTCCATTTTTTTAGCACAATTCTTTGTTTTATTCATAAGAATATTATATTTTTTAGTTTCATTGGCGTTGAGATAGCTATACAGTGAGATTTTCCTCGGAACAATAATTTATATATTTTTAAAAATTCGTCTGTCTTGATGTTTGTATGCATTTTAGTTGCATTCGAGTGGCAAAACTCGACGGAATTGTTTAGCAAACAACATGAATTCCACCATAGAATACATATGGTACAGAGAACAAAATACACCATTTTTCGAAAACCATTTCAAAAATCATTAGGACTATTATAGTTATTTTAAACACTTTATTAGCATAAGCACACGCCCATATGGGTGGAAATCAATAGAAGTACCAATAAAGAGCATAATTATAGTTTTCCATAAATATATTTTGGTTCGCAATACATGCACAACATGCACTTCATTTTGCTCTTTTACTTACGATGTCACATTGCGTTTTTATGTAACAACTTTTTGTTGCTTTATTAGTATTATTCTACGTTAATTTACGTTCTAAAATGCACATTTACAAATCGAACATAGATAGTTCTAATTTCTACAAATAAAAAATATTTTCCCTTGCAAAAAATGTTCGGCCTAACACGGAAACTAGTTTCTATACAGGAATTATGGGTTACATTTATATACGGTTGTTATAGCTTATAGCATAGTCGTATGTGCTAGTAATTGGTCACATACCGTTAACATACCTAACGTTATGGTGCTGCCATATTACAACTTTATAGCGTAGTATTCCTAACAAGGACTAATATAAAATAGGCACTTCTGGTAAATGGAGAAATCTTCCAGTTGTTTTTCAAATCTCTACGCCTATACTGTGATACTTTATATTATTTATTTTGTGCATAATTTCTATGTTACATGTTACATGCATAAGTTTTCCATGCATAATAATAGGCCATTAGAAATCAAGGAAAATTGGGTATAATTATTATTATTTTACCTTGTTCTATACACTTTTTAGTTCTAATTATTTGTTGCCCTTGCTCTAAGTTTTTTCCCCATATCCGGAAAATATCCGTTTTCTAACTCAGATGTCCAATGTGCAATATCTACGTGCAAATTAACTTAGGCAGAGGAGACCCAGCTCGCTAGGTTTGGTCACAACAAATATTTTCCTAAATATCTATCCTCATAAACTCATAACTTACAAATGAAATAAAATAAAATCTAAATAAAGTAGAAATATAACTATACTTTTTCTTGCATGAAACTCTTTTTATGTAACTCATTTTTTTCCGTGGGCTCTATGTCTATGACATGCAAATTTTCTAACACCTTATACTCTACAGATTACCCATGGGTTCGGCGTTACCCATGGATTCGGCGTTGGTCCATATATGTTATTTGCCTATGAACTTATATGTATGTACTCATGCACGCCGTGTATGGAGCTTGCGTTTTCTTTGTACCCTATACGTATACGGGGTACAATACCCTTTCTTGCGGCGGTATATATTTGCATACCATGCTAAGCTTCTTCACACATTTTGAGGTTTTCTCGGTAGATTCCGAGCTCTAAACATGAAGTGCATAAAACACACTTTACTTTATAATATGTACACAGTTTTCATTTTCAATAAAACAGTTATTTTTTTGTTACTCAAAATATGTTGAAAACTTTTGTGTTCACGTTATTTTTTCGTTTTATCCATAAATTCGCATACATCGAGAGCACTTTTGTGAATTTAAAGCAAGAACAAAATCTTAACACTATCCCCTTGAAGGTATGAGCGCACTTTTATGTTTTTCCTTTTCATGCTCGTCCACTTACATCTTTTGTACTTTTTTGTAGATCAAAACGCCTTTTTGTAGATCAAAAATGCCCGTCATCGAACACTCTCAATTATAAGACACTTGCGCAAAAAAAGCCATAGCGGTGGTGCACTGGCTAAGGGAAGTATTTGGAAACTTTGGCGTCACAAAAACTAGTATATGACTTGACGTGCAAACAGTTATGGTTTGCAATTCCGTGATTTTAAAGCGAAATACCGGCAGGTTTTTGCAACGTATCGAGTACACCAACATTATTATGCGTCATATACAAATGAGCTTGATTTAGCATAAAAATAGACCCCAATTCGACCCCAATTCGCATAATAAAAAAATAAGAATGCAGTTGTCCACGATGCGTTTCAAAAACCATCCGGTATTTCGCTTTAAATTTATTGTTATTCGCTGCTGAAAAATTCTAGACCCATTTGCTCAACAAATAAACGTTTTATCTTTTTTGATAATATTACTTCCATTTTGTCCATAATTGAACGATTAGCCAGAATTGAACCCTCAATCACTTCAACGCGAGACAAAGCGCTTAGCCATTCGGCCATCAGGCTAACCTCGAGTGACACACTATGCCAAACCGGAACCGAGTAGAACAGTATGACAGGGCAGGGCATTATGCAAATGACTCATTGTCCCTTTTTGCATTTGCGGGACTGAATTGCTACTTTCTTTGTCAAGTTTTCACTTCTTGCCATTAAAGGGGGAGGTGGGATGGTTTTTACTTTTTGACAAACTGGGTGAAAGTTCGCTAACAGCATTAGCCGTCGACGGTTGGTGTCTGCCTTATTGTTAGTGTATATATACACCGCAGTGAATATTTCATAGTTCTACATTATTCTACTACATTATACGCGCGATAAACGAAATTTTTTCATCTATTCGTAGTTATCTAAAACTATTAGCATTAAAGCGAAATATCGGCCGGTTTTTGAAACGCATCGTGGACAACTGAATTATTCGTGTTTATGCTAATTTACTCGAATTTAGCTCGATTTTTTATTCTAATTTATGGTCATTTGCATAAGCTGCATAAGAATACTCGTGAACTCGATGTGTTTCAAAAACCGGCCGGTATTTCGTTTTAATCCATCGGCCTTCTTCTGTCCACGGTTATGTACCATCTTTTCTAGCATTTTCTGCTAGCTAAATTACCTGTTATCATTATTATATTTGTTAGATAGACGTTTGTTTTGCATAAAGCTTTATTAAACCATTTTTGAAACGTATGATGGAGGACTGTATCGATATAGCCACACAAATTTGCATATAATACATTAGGAGGATGGATGTTGTCACTCTCTTGTCACTTTTCTAAACTACGTTTCAGACATCCTATATTTTGGAGTTTTGTTGTTTTGGAAACTATAGGAGCCACCAGAGGTTTTCCTCGATTAAATTTAAAGCGAAATACCGCCCTTTTTTTGAAACTCATCGAGTAGACCAACCTTCTTATGCGTCATAAGCAAATGAGGATAATTTAGCATAAAAAATAGACCCCAATTGAATTTGACCCAACTTCGCATAAATACATAAGAATGCAGTTGTCCACGATGCGTTTCAAAACCGGCCGGTATTTCGCTTTAAAAAGCCCCTCTCTTTCTTGTTGTATTTGAGAAAGAAAGTTGGTTGTATTTAGTATTTTTTCCAAACTCTATTTTCAGGTACTACGAGACATGAGGCTGATTCTTCTATTATTGCTGGTTTACAACGTGCAAGGTAAAATAACTGATTGTCACTTTTAAAGATTTTATAATTTTATTTTGTGAATATTTTAAATTTCTATGCCTTCATTGTGAGCTTATTATTTTCAAACTGCCTACGGCTACAAACTACAAAGGACACGACAACCTAGAAACTACAGTATGCTAATTTTGCATATTGCCAGTTTCCTGTGATGAACACGATCCGGACGTTTTCGAACTTACTCCCACGCATGCCACGCCCATAAAGATGCTCCACCCACTCAGAGAAAATAGCGCGGGAAGTATGAGCACGCAGACAGTCAGACAGTCGAGTGAGCCTCAAGTACCTTCGGAAGAGGAAGAGAGTCCAGAGTTGAACTTTGACACAGAGGAAACAGCAGAGAGTGAATCAGAGTGGGTATTTTAGATATGCAAATTTATACAGTATACATAAAGTATGAAGGTTACAAACACCGTGCAGGCCTTTAGTCATGGTAAAAAGACGGTATTCGTTAGATAAGACTCGTGATGTGTGCTGAACAAGTACTGCATTAGATCTCCAGCCAAAAAAAGACGGCCAAAAAAAGTTATTAAATTTGTTGGCAGAAAAAGCTCTCTTATTTTTGATAATTATGTATTTCGTTTCAGTGAAGACACGCCCACAACGACAATGGTTTGTTGCACTTCGTTTTATTACATTTTTTTTTGTGTTGGAGCACATTATTATTAGTGCCACCAATCTGGCCAATCACTGATGTAGATAGTAGAAGTAGTAATAGTAAAAAAAATCCTAATTTAGGCTCCTGAAACACCTTCGAGTCGCCCTAGCCCTAGCGATGCTACTGAAGAACAGTCGGAAAGCGCCGAGGGTAGAATAATAATATAATAATAATAATAAATAATAATAATAATAATAATAATAATAAAATAATAATAATAATAATAATAATAATAATAATAATAATAATAATAATAATTTATTGACACATCTACTATTGTATAAATTATATCTTATTATATAAAGGAGAAGAGTTTATGGCCGGGTGAATTTATTTGTGATTACGTCCACAACGAATTTTTTCTACGTTTCAGGCATTTGGTATAAGTAGGCGACTGTTCGCATATTTACAAAATATGCACAATATGATGTTTTAACAGAAACGTTGGAATATACGCTTCAGACGTTTCATATAAATATGCGCACTTCAAGTATCGTTTAGATAGCATTTGATGTCGCCTCAGGCGGCGATAGCCGTCTTGTATAATATAAGTGTGCACCATATAAACCTATGATGAGAAGGTTGGCAAATTAAGCCACATATAAGGATAAGCTTGAGGTATGTAAATGCCTGTGCTAGACTCTTTGAAAGAGCTCATAACCGTGCAGGAAAGACGCAAAGCAGATCTTTGTGGGATGTTTCGGCCATTTAAGTTTCCATTGTTTTTGAAGGTTGTCTTCTTTCAGGACCCCTTCAGTACCAATGCTTCAATTAATCCTGGCAAGCAAATAAAATTAGGAAATGTAAGGGCACACCGGCAAAATTTTTATATTCATAGAACATTGCGATATGCACTAGAGTTATATTCAAACTTTACACGGCTTATATTGATCTGTGCATGACATAAAAGAATTGGCAAATATAGTGTATGATTCCAACAATGATCATCTAATAATAATGATATTATTTATTTCTGCGAAACAGCACATATACACAATAGAACAATCAACATAAAAGAGCACACAATATCCATTTCTTTGCAGAGACCAACAAACCCTCCTGCTCCTAAACCTTCTGATGACAAGAGTGAAGAGCAAAATACGGTAATTCTTGCTTTTATTGCTGTTGGTCATTTTCTTAGGTGAAACGACGCCTAGCCCTTTTTGGTTCTTTTATCGTATTGTTTTGGAACAATGAGCTGTAAAAGTCACAGACTCGGTTTCACTGATAACCTTATTCTTATTGTTCGTCTCAAAATTAGTTTGTCCATAATAATAGTAGGCTCTCAAACACATACCATTGCTTTCAGGACGAGATGGGCGAAAATCCATTTGGTGGCGATGGTTCAATATTTATGGTCGATAAGGGAGTTACGGTAAGAGAAATACTCCTGCTTAAATAGGCAATCAATAGCTTGCAAACAAACTACAAACTACACAACGAACTACATACTACAAAGATGCTATGCTATAAACTCCAAGTGACATTACAGCCTCTCTTCCCGATGGTCACACTTCCCACAGGCGGCCAGTCCGATGAAGAAGATACGCAGACAAATACTGAAATACAAGCTCCGCCCAGCAGACCTTCGGCGGGAATTCGAATTCCATTGACATCTACGGTAGCGGCTAGCGAGGTATAATTTACCTATCAGTGAGAATTTCTGATTTATTCCGTGGCTATATATATCAATAAGGAGGCAATTCATTTCAGAGCGATGAGAGTTTGAACTTCTCCAGTGAGGAATCTAAGGAAACAACGACGGTGTCAACTACAAGCCCACCAAAGATTACTTCACCGACGCAAGCAGCAACTTCAGCTACAGTAGGCACAACTTCCGAAATTGAACCGAAAACGCAGAAAATGCTGCCAACGGAACCGATTCGCCCGGTTACGGAAACCACAAAATCTATCGAAGCCAGTACTAATGTAAGATTTGTATCATCGAATCGACCGTCAGTGATCAAATTCATAATTTATTATGAGCATGTAAATCACCAAGCAAAAAGAAAAAGATGAACTGTATCCTATTGCTAGCAAATAATACTCTCTTTGCTTTCAAATATGCCGAAACCTTGAATATTTTCCATCAAAAAGAATTAACACTAAGTCTAGACTTCTAGAAGTGTGTCCGTTTGTGAGAACTCAAGTTACCGCTTTGTTAACTTTTCAGAAAACAAATCATGAAATTCAAGTATGGTTATTGTAGAACTCTGAAGCCGAAGCCTCAACTAATGTCGCAGGGACCGAATCAAATGAAGAGACGACAGAGAAAGAATCCGCAGGCGATGACTCAGAAGACACAGAGGAGGGAGAAGACACGCAGAGTAATATAAATATTTAATTTGCTTGTCTACTTTTTATGTTACTTCTGTGTTTGAGTATAAGACCAGCTGCTGACTTGAGATCCGAGAGCAAGCAAAACCAGAATTTTGTAAAAATCAGATTTTAAATCCATTGTTTAGTGTTCAAGACGCCCGATGATCTCTTCACAGTGGGTGGCAGCGTCAGCTCATCAACATCTGCTGCCAGTGCAACAAAACAAGAAGCGACGCAGCAAATTCCTACAACAACCTTCACAAAGACAGAGAACGCTACTACTGGTCAGAGTACAGACGACGAACCGGTGCAGACACTCAGCCCTACGCCAGGTTTCGTAAATCCACCATTGTTCCCTAAAAATGAAGATAAACCACATACAGTAACAGAAGAAAAGAGCAACGCTGAGTCAGAAGAAGGCGAAAAAGACGAGACGACAGAGAGCACAGAGGAGGTAGCTGATACAGAACCACCAGTTCTAGTACAAGAGGACAGAGAGACAGAGGAAAGGACTGAACAGGTAGAGAACGCTGAGGAACTCATGAAGGGAGCAGATGTACAGGAACCCGATGGTACAGAAGGCAAAGAACAAACGACAGTTCAGAGCACAGACAACCAGGCAGAAGAGAAGAATACTTCAGGTACGGTGTATTTTCGTTTTCATTTTTATTTATTTAACCAAAAAAACTTCTTGACA
The DNA here is from genome assembly GCA_036852015.1 of Pelodera strongyloides. Classification (NCBI taxonomy): domain Eukaryota; kingdom Metazoa; phylum Nematoda; class Chromadorea; order Rhabditida; family Rhabditidae; genus Pelodera; species Pelodera strongyloides. The sequence continues at coordinate 90,333 of JAANDG010000259.1, forward strand.
AATGCTCAAGCTAAAATCATAGCGGCTAAAACTAAGATTTAACATAAATAGTAAGTTAAATTTTCACATGCTCACTCAATCAATAGCCCGTATTCTCGGGTCGACGGGAATGTTCCGTTTGGGAGCTCATTCGTATGCAAATTTTTCCTCCAGCTAGTCTAGATAGTCGAGAAATTTGCATACAAAGGATTTCCCAAATGGAACGTTTCCGTCGACCCGAGAATACGGGCTAATAAGTCAATAATTATTTCAGAAACAATTGTCGCCAAACGGACGCCGTTTTCACTTCGCATAGTTTCCATCGAATTCCTACCCGATTTTCTGGAATCCGATTCAGGGAAATCGAGAAAACTCCGGGATCAACTGTTACCTGATGTAAGTATTAACAAGCATTGTCAAACACATTAGTTTGTGATCCAACGAGTCTGTGCGCCGGTGTTTTGCCGCTCACGCAAGTTTTTTTGCATGCAGATACCGAAAAATAGCGTTACTGCTCAAATTAACAATAACGAAAATCGTAAACCAAGGCCATAATTTACCTTGAGTGCGCTTTAGTGCTCTGAGTTAAAGAGCTCAGCGTTCGAGAGTTACATAAGGCGAGGCTAGCTAAACCCTAGACGACCAATAATTCTATCTTTTTTTTTCAGTTGCGGACTATGTTCCGCTCAATGTTCACTGACTTTGTCAACGTCGACGTCATCGACTTCGATGAAGCTCCGAAGGGAGTTATTGTCAATGGAGTGCTGTACACAAAGAATCCAGTGAAGAATGCAGAAGCTGTAGCTACCAGGTTGGTGTTCCTCAACAAACCTTACCCTACCTAAGATACCTTAAAGATTAATCTTCAGCAGCTTGAGCAAGTTGCGTGGATCTAATAATATATAAAGGATCATCGAAACAAATGTAACGGAAACAAGACCCAAGACTAAGGGTTCAAGTCAGCCTGCGCCACAAACGTGGAACAAACTACAGAAAGATAATCATATTAGCAGTTCTAAGAACACTAGACCATTCGTAAATAATATCAGTGAAGACTACATATTGCCAAAATTTTAAAGTAATGCCAGGGTGAATATGTAAATAGATTGTCTGCATTTGTAGTCTTCGTACACAGGGGCAAACATCGGGGTTTTCACTTTACTGTGAAGTTGTATATATTCTTCACTTTCGGCGACTATTCAGATTTGATGAACTGCTGGTCAAGCGTACCGCTATGGTTGGCGGAAACGAAATCGATCCACTATCTGTTACCATTGATGGTAAGCTTTTTTTTAAATTTCAAATCGAAGTTTATTTGGATTGTACGCTCAATGAACACGGTTGGACCCGAACCATTGTCGAATAGCTAGAATTTCGGAGCGCTACCGACTGCGCCATAATGTTCTATGTCCTTCAGGTCAATCTTCTCGATCGGTTCTTCCCGCGTCCACTTCTTCTTCGGGAAGCAATTCGCTTCTAATTGGCGCCATTGTCGCACTCACAGTGCTCGCCATTCTTGTCGTCGCAATACTGACGATTGCGGTCGGGTTTTATTAATTTTTCACTGTTGAATTTATCGATTGATAAGTGTTCTTAGAGTTGCAAACTAACAAACACGCACCACTTTTTCTTAAGATTCATAATTAATTTTACTGCATAAATCAACATCAACGATGTAATTTTTAATAGCACAAAATGTTTTGATTATAAAATTCATGAGGCATTAGTGTTAAAGAAATAAGATGCAGCACCACAGCTTTAGAAATGCGTGTTGAGAAAAGAAAAGAATGTACAGCACTTGTGAAAAACCATTTTTGTTTGAGCTAACGCGTTAACCCCGTGAGATACTAATAGTTATTCAGAAGCAATTGCTTGACAACTCCGACGAGATGCCCTTTGTCACAATAATTGTATGTTCTCGCACGAACTAATAATATGTTGTGCCATCGCATGCCGTCGCCATTGACTTTATATTTCTAACAAGACCCCTTTATGCTACAAAGTGGATAGCATTATGAGAACAAGGAACTTCAAGAGTTTATGACTGATCTACTAATCATGACCAACTAACGCCACCATCCTTGAAGTAGATATTATACTACTTCAAGTTATCTGTTTTTTTTTCTCCCTCTTTTATCGAGTGAATTTGAAGTGCTCTCTCATCAGGCATACTTTTGTCTGCTTTGCTACTAATATTTCCCCCGATTTGCATGAAATTTTGTGTTTCTCAACAAGAAAAAAAAGAGATTTCTCAAAACTTGACTTTCTAGAACTTTCACAATATTCTATATATGTATACATACTATAGTGGGTGATTTTGGCATTTTCAGTGAGCGACGACACCCTAATTATATGTGGTGCATGACAATCCCTTCAGAATATGTCTAATAATTGTATCTTTAACGTTTAGGGATTTTATACTTATCGATTGATTCTATTTTAGTTGAATACGCGGCGTCAGAGTTCGCTCAAATTGAAGGACGACCGAAGTGGGCGAATGGAGTGCGGCGGACTGGCATCTCCATACGCTGGGCCACCGCAACCAATGTACGGGTTTGACCTTTGACCTTGACTGTTGCCATTGACCTTTCACCTTGACTGTTTCCATTGACATTTGACCTTTGACCTTGACTATTTTCATTGACCTTTGACCTTTGACCTTACCACAAAAATCCAATCTTATCGGCATAGTATTAAACTAAAACCAAACGTCACGAAATGTCCATATTGCATGGCCACCAGATTCGACACGTCAGAGCATGAAATTAGGAGTAAAAGATAATGAATAAGTTGATACTTTCAACAAGATCATTGTTTCAAGAACTAGTTACTAGGTAGTCTGGGTATACGATGCTTGCGTTCACTCTGAGCAAACTAATGATTACCATTTGACCGAACAGCAGGGAAAACCGACAGTTTTTATATATATATCAGAAAAAAATAATAGTTTTTCTTTTCAGGGCTTTCATCGGTTCCTTACCACCTCCCTTGCATCCATCCTCAAGTACACATCTTCCTCAAATGGTAATGATTGGAGACAGTCAAATAGTCAAATTACCCGATAATTCATATCCACAACACTACGGGGACACGCATGGTATCCACGACGGTTACTACAGATACAAGGCTCACTACTAGACAGCGACCCAGCTACAGTACTCAGCGCGACGCGAACGCGCGCGGAAAGAGAGCGTCGGTAAGAGAGAGTGGCAGTGATGCAGACGGCTAACAAATGCACAGTGTTGATTGAAATATCATGATTATTTTTAATTATAAATTTTAGTAGACAGTGTGAAACGATAATTAATATCAACTAATTTACTATTTTACTTTATTATTATTTTTATTTCACAGCACTAATTTTGAGTAATCCGAATGTTTTTATGACAGAAATAACCGTTTTTATCTAAATAATTTAAATAATTAATTATACGTTGCATTGCACTGTGCTGTTTGTTGTGTCGAGTGTCACTCCACTCTCTTAGGGCGCATTCGAGTTGGACATTTTCCGGAAAAGAAAAGAAAACTTTTGGTTCGAGATGGATTTCACCAGAAAAGAATGCAATTGCCACGCATACACATGCAAATGATCGATTGATTTTAGTTTCAATTACGGTACATTTGCATTTTCGACAATTATTTTGCATGTATTATTTTTTTTCTCGGTGTCCATCTCGAACCACTTTTTTCTTTTCTTTTCCGGAAAATGTCCAACTCGAATGCGCCCTTACCACGCCTCTTCTCTATTGTCCAATATAAAACAACTAATTTACTACCGTACCTTTGTTCGAGCGGGTCTCGTTTCAAACACGTGCGCTTTTCGCAACGCGGCATGGAAAACTAATAGGAACTTTCTTCCCCGTGGAAATTGGTGCACGTTCATGAGCACTTTAACTTTCTATAGAAGAAATAGGTGTATCGTAACAAAAAATTCAAATAGTGCATGCAAATAAACACAAAAATAGGACTTATCTCAAATGCCTGAAACGTAGAAACAGAGGGTACGGTACATCTATTTCTCCTATAGAAAGAACGGCCACGGGCCCTTTCCACTGGGAACAAAGTGCTTATAAATCCTCTATAAAACGCGCGGTTTTTTGAAGGTTGGTTTTTTTCTTCTGTTTCAAACTTATGTAATTTCGGGTTTTATATGTAAAGAAATATTTTAAGTATTCAGATGCACTCTCCGCTGTCTAAGAACGACGACATGATGATGTAGTCGTATTGAAACGATAAAAACAAACGATCAACGGACCTCACCTTTATTTTTATTTTTATTATTAGAATTACATTATTTCATAGTTTCAGCTTATTTACAGTAAAATAGCAAATCATACCGAGCATTTATTTGTAAAACTCGTAATAAGAAACCGTAAACTTTCGATCATATGTCTTTCAAAAAGAACTCGTCTTTCACATTGCATTTGGAAATCGTGTGTGACATTTTTCACTATGTATTTGACTCTTCTTTGGGTAATGGATGCATACTAGGTAAATCGGCCGGAGCCCTGTACGTCCGTCCAGCGGTTTCAAGTTTTTCTTTATTTTTTTTAAAGCGACATGAGAAAGTTGTATGAGACATAACTTTTATATTCTAAAAATGACATGGCTTTAGCGTACGGCAGACTCAGTTTCTGATTTCTCTAAACTGTGGTGATACCGGACTCTGGGCCCTACCGTTCCTAATTAGAATATCTCAATTCAATCCTTGATATTTTTATAATATTCACATTATATTTGCCATTACTTAGCCATTGCACGACGTGCTTAGGTGCACGCATTTAGTACAACTATTTTTATTCAAGGCATACATGGTTTGTCAAAGACCACTTATGCCTATCTGTCGTTTTATTCGTCTATAATATAACGTCTAAAATGTTTCGTCTAAAATATTCGTGAAAAGCTCCCTTTATTTGCAATTGCTCAATTATTTGCAAATTATTTGCACCGCTATTTAGTTTTTTTTTCGTTCTTGTTCTTGACAAGTTTGTGGTCTCTGGTCAGGTAATTGATAATTAGCATACCTGAATTATTTGTCAATTTGTCAATTTGCACTGTTATGTTAGTGTAAGCCACGGTCGTGAGAAGTTGAATTTCGAAATATTATTAATAATAAAGCGAGATTTTATTTCTGCTTTTTTATTGCAATTTACAGGTTATTACATTCATTTTACTAACATTCGGAATTAAATACGGTCCGCAGGTATCATCTTTAATGGAAACCGTTCTTTAGTTATGGAATTCTTTTTTTCCGAAGGCAATTGAATGTGACAGAAGAAGCGCCTTAAATGGGTAATCAGAGATAGCGAAAGAGAAAGATGGAGAAAGAGACAGAGAAAGAGACAGAGAAAGAGACAGAGAAAGAGACAGAGAAAGGAGAAAGAGAGAAGAGAAAGAGAGAAGAGACACAAAGGTACTAAAGGCAAGAGATTGTAAGCTAATTAATTAGACACCCTTCCCGAAATTACATGAAGTAGACCATCCACGTGTTTATAAGTGACACTGCAACTGACACTTGACATAATTTAGAGCTATATATTCAAAATCTCAGGGTTTTTTGAAGCGTATGTTAGTCAATTACATTCAAGTATACTGTATTCAAATGGCCCATTATCTAGAGTCTAGTTTACTTGCGCTATAATAAGCGGAATATATAGAGCATGCTAGCATGCGTTTCACCAACGTGGGTTTTATATTTAACAAATTCACATAACAAAGACGGAAATGGTGCGAACGTTTAGTCAAAAATTATTTTCCTATAATCATCATTTAGGATTGGAATTTGCTATTTTATATTTCTATTGACATTTTGTTGATGTAATATGATTATTCTTATTCGTATTTGTTTTTTGATAAATCGATCAAAAATGCATTAGAATAAATTCGCAAGGCAGCAGAAAACCTCAGTTCTCTGGTCCTCAGGCGCGCAGCGCGGAAATGCGTAGCAGCGCCCGCGGGAAAAGATTCCAAATCGGCATTGAAAAATTCACAGAGAAACCTCTTTTCTGCGTCTCGGCCTTTCCCATGTTAAAAAGCCATCTCTTTTCCGCGGACGCGGTTACGCATTTGCGCGCTGCGCGCCTGAGAACGTAGTTGTGTCCTTTTTGGGTATATATGCATGCATATATATTGACCACACACTGCCCATGTTTTTACTTGCGAAAACGTAAATTGTTATACAATAAGAACTTTTTTTTGTAAAGCATTAATTGAATATTAGAGGCCATTAATGAAAATACTGCATAACAACAAATTCTTCATAAGGAATGGCCATATTGGCAGCTTGCTCTTATTTAATAGTTTCCAGGCGATACGCAACCGTCCCGACTCCTTGGGTCCAATAACCGAGACAATAAATTAATTTCGCGATAAACAATAACAAATAAGATAGCCCTCTCTATTCGCGATAATGGGGTTTCCAAGTATGCTGCAAATTTACAGTATTTTGGAAGTACACGAGAATATTTTTTTTATTTTTCATATTATATATGCAGGCTTAGTGCAGAAATACGGTAGTATTGACAGAATCACACCGATTTTTGATATTTGGAAACCCCAGTAATTATCGGTCGGCCCCGGAAAGAGGCGGGGCCATTGCGGCCAAAGGCAAACGGTTTGTCGTGTCAAAGCTCTAGTACAAAATCAATATCAACATGCAAATCATTTGAAATAAAGAACTTTTAAAAACAATTTTGGACCGTTTTATTGAAAAGCATCACAACACTTAATAACAAATAACATGTAATAAGAACAAAAAGTTCAAAATTGAACAATTACAGTCTTTTCCAAATACACCAAACAAAACGCGATATATCCTTTTATACGTATACCGAACATTATTGTATGCATCTGTAACTCAGCGTATTTCTATTTTTTTTTAACTAGCCATGCCACCTCTGTCTCTCTGTCTCTCTCTCTCTTTCTCTTTCTCTGTCTCTCTCTCTTTCTCTCTCTCTGTCTCTCTCTCTGTCTCTTTCTCTCTTTCTCTCTCTCTCTCTCTGTCTCTCTCTCTCTCTCCCTCTTATCATCCGGCTTTCTCTGACCCATACGCACTCTCATTCTATATAATCTCCACGAAAATTTTAACTCTCGTTCATCATCTCCCTTATTACAACCCCAACACATTAAGCTACCCCAACCTATATCGCTCTACATCGCCTACTCGCGCATTTTCTCGCTAGCTCAGCATGCCGTCATTTTCCCACCAGCTCCGCTCTCTCGCTCTCGCTTTCGCTCTCGCCATCTCTCGCTCCCTCTCTCTCTCTCTCTCTGTCCCAACTGTCTACCAAACATCTTATTGTCATGCTCCCCTACTCTTTCTCCCTTCCTACTTACTCTCTACCATTCTTATACCTCTCACCTTTCTCAACCTTTCTCATCTAACTCTTTCTCGCACTCTCTTCACTCTAACTCTCCCTACATATTTCTACCTTTTACCCTTCCTCCCCTCGCTCTCTCTTCTTTCCGTCTCTCCCTCTCTCTGCCTCTACCTTTCTCTCGCTCCCACACCTCCATCTCTCTGTCCCTCCCTCTCTCCCTCTCTCCCTGTCTTCCACTCTCCTTCCTTCGCTCTCTCATTCGCTCCCTCGCTCCCTCTCTCGCTGTCTTCGTTGGATAGGAAGAAAAATTAATTAATTTTGTTGAACACATGGGCCATTGTTTTGTACGTCTTAAGTATAATTTATCTGCAAAAGAGTCGATCAAGTGCTACCTATCACACTATTTCTACAGTAGGAGATGGGAGGTGGACGGTCCTCACAAACCCACACCCACCCAGGACATTGGTTCGGGAGCACCCAAGCCTGGTGACTCCCCTTCCCAACTACGCAGGGGATGTTCTGCTACCTCAGAGTGCAATGCCGGGAAATGGCCCACGTTTCGATTCACCAGTGCCAACCTCAGCGACACTGGTTGCCAACCGAGAGAGGTTGACCACCAGACCGTACCGCTTGATACCATCAGACGGGCTCTGCTTTTGGTTTCAATACGCAAGGCAAAACCCAAGACCGCCTTCTAGTACTCTGCATACCCACCTCAGTTCCTAACACACCGTCGGCTGGGAATGGTCCAGGAAAAGCATTACTCATGCAGTCCCCGGTGGGTGTCAACAGCCACACGCATCTCAGAACCCGATCTAACGGATGGTATGTAAATAGTACCTCCGAACCGGGCGCCTCCCTTCGGCATAACTTCTGACCACGCATGCGCGAAACTGAGCTGGGTATGCAGTGTACTAGAAGAGCGGCTTGGGTTTTGCCAAGCATATTGAAACCAAAAACAGAGACCGGCTGATGGTACCAAGCAGTACAGTCTGGCAGTCAACCGCTCTCGGCGGGCAACCAGTGTCACCGAGATTGGCACCAGTGAACCGAAACGAGGACCATTTCCTGACATTGCACTCGGAGATAGCGGAACATTCCCAACGTCGAAAGAAAGGGGAGTCACCAGGCTTGGGTGCTCCTGAACCATTGCCTTGGGCGGGCGTGGATGTGTGAGGAATGTCCATCTTTGTTACCCTACTGTAGTGGATAGTACGGTAGGTAGAAATTGAGCGAATCGGTTGTAGGTGAACTATATTGAAGGCGGCCAAGAACACCGACGATGTAGACTGATTCAGAAGTTGGTAGAATTTTTCTTCCTTTCCACACCACATGACATAAATCTCCTTACAATTCCATTATCTCCATTATTTCCTCCCACTCTATCTCTTCCCGTCTCTCCCAAACCCTTACTATCTCTCTGTATTTCCCGCTCTTTAGTCCCTCCGTTACACCTCGATATCCTCTTCCTCGTATCCCATGTTTATGTATGTCTCGGACACTCTATATACATTCCTCTCTTTTCCCTCTCTCACTTTCTACACGCAGAGTACTTATCTTTGTATACCTCCCTCTTCCTCTGCTTCGCTATCTTCTATCTCTCTTTCCATGTTTTATCGCTATCAAGACAAAACCTCCTCTGCTTTACCGTTAAAATCTCCTTCCTTACCCCTCACCCCTCACCCTCCCACCGTTACTCTCTTCCCCTCTCTCACTCTCTCTCCCCTCTCTCACTCTCCCTCCCTCTCTATATCTCTTCTCCTCCACTCTCTATGTCTATCTGTCTCCCTTTACCCCTCGCTCCCCTCTCTTCCCCTTGCTCCCCTCTTCTCTATATCTATCTGTCTCCCTTTACCCCTCGCTCCCCTCTCTGCTCCTTCTCCCCTCTCTCCCCTTCTCTTTCCCTCTCTCGCTGCCTCCTTCTTCTCCGTCTCTCCCTTCTCTCTCTATCCTTTCTCTCTCTCCCCTCTCCCCTCCCCCTCTCTCTCCCCCTAGCTTTCACTTTTTTTAAAACTAATTTCAGGTTCTACAGTCCTTCCCTAGCCAATATTAAAAACATCATTTCAGTCGTAAACGTCTTGATCCCATGTAGTAGGCAGCTTCGGTAGATCATCAGCAATACGGGAAAACATCCAATTCAATTCATGATGCCATATTCACCATTCAATTCCATAGGGGAAATTCCCCGTATTTTTCTCTGCGTCTCTCACATTAGAATGCTATTTCCTGTCCCCCAGGAAATACTTCCCCGAGAATCGGAGTGGTGAATATGGCCTCTGTCGATGTTTTCACCGAAAAACTCCCCAATTGGACTTGTTAATCTCTAACAGTAAAATTCAACCTACTTCGATCCTGTTGTTCTCCTCAATGAAGTCAAGGGCCTTGTCCTCTCCACACATCCCAGCAGCAGAGACATCAACATTAACAGGACAGCACATCGAGTTTTTGAAGAAGCAAGATCAGCTGCAGTCTGATATCTGAAAAAAGTTTGTTGTGATTGACTGAAGCATGAGATAAAGCATATTCATGAAATCAGAGAAAATCAAATGATTTTATTCGCTATTGAGTTGAAAGTCAATAATAATTGGCAACTCATTAGCGTCAAGAAAATTAACAAGTACCGTTTTGTCAGAAAGATTGCTAGAATGAAAATGGTAAACTGTTGTATAAGTATTAGTAACTTACCATGGATAAAGTTGAACTTGTGTTGTATAATCGCATTATGTTCGCTATGCTGAGCACTCCCACGCGATAAAACATAGGACGTTCGAGTTATACCTAAAATATAAACACTAACTTGTAAGGCAAAACAATTAAATACAAATAAATAAACGATTATCACAGTTCAAACAAACAATGAGAACACATCATAGGTATATGTATGCACACGGTCGTACAGTACAGTTGCTACCTAACTTACATATTACATAATCACATACACAAAGAAATGAAAACTCATTTAAATCATATTAAGACAATAAAGAAGTATAAGTATACGTGTCTATCAAAAAAAACACTGACTAAAAATAGTTATACTATTAACTATTTGCATGCGAATTCTCATATGTTAATTTGTAGTCTAATGTTCGCATGCTAAAATTGTGGGCGGGTCTTAGTGGAGTAGTGAGCGCTGAGGTGGCAGAGGGGCTAGAGAAAGGCCAGAGAAAGGCAACTATGTCTGTGTCTAATTAGATTTAGATTACGATTTGTAAAGAGCTGTGAAATAGTGGAGAAGTATTGTGGAATAAAAAAAGAAAATATAAAAAGTAAAGAAACTTACCCAATTATTTGTATAAAGTACTACATCTAAGGCAGAATGGAGAAACTCTACATTGTAAATAGACAGTGCAATCAATGCAAAAGAGCAACCCTGTCAAGGACAATTACCTCATTCGGTTACTTATATAAAGGTTTATTCGGTTGGATTTCGAATATTTGAACAAAACTTCCTCTCGAGTTCATATTGTTAGTCTGTCTTCGGGATTCCTTATGTTCATATACACATGGTTCCCGAACAATGCGCCTGTTTGTATAATAATAATATAATAATAATTTATTACGCACACATAAAATTCATGAGAAAAATATATGCAACGTACAGTTTTGTCGAGTAAAGCAACAGTCACAGTAGCACAAATACAAAAATAAAGAATAAATAAAGTGACACATTATACAGAAATCTATGAAGCTAAGTGCGGAGTTTCCTCAATCATAATAGAAGTTCTATGTACAAATGAATGCCTACGAACCATTTTAGTTGCTCTGGGAATAACGATCCTACTCCTGCCCCTACGGGAAGAGTAAGCAAAGGGTCTGAACTTGAACATTCTCTGCAAGCTCGCACCACATTTCCCAGCTAAAATTTTTCGTAGCATTTTCGCATCTGCTCTTTTTCTACGATTCACAAGTAAATCTAATTTCAAAGCGTCATTTCTTACACTGGGAGGAGTTTGTGTTATTTTTGCGCCTGTTAAATGCTTTAAAGTTTTTTGGGTTATACGTTATACAGCTATACTTCACGCCACATCATCGGTTTCGTTGACTATTAGAATTGCATTGACCACAAACCCCACAAATCGCACAATGTGTTGTGATTATTATTGGTCAGTATTCCGAATAATACGGAAATCCATGTCTTTACTCATGTGGTAGATCAGTCATTTGTATTAAACACATGCAATCGAAAATACATACTTTTTTTTACATGTAACTCCTTAGAGCCTTTCTTTAATTATAGAATTATTTTTCCGAAAGCAATGAATGCGACAGAAGAGGCATCTTAATGGGGCTTCTGAGAAAGAGAGAGAGAGAGAGAGAGAGAGAGAGAGAGAGAGAGAGAGAGAGAAAGAGAGAGAGAGAGAGAGAGAGAGAAGAGAGAGAGAGAGAGAGAGAGAGAGAGAGTGAGTGAGAGAGAGAGGGAGAGAGTTGATAGACACACGAGACGGAGAGGATACTAAAAGCAAGAGGTTGTAAGTAATTATACACCCTTCCCGAAATTACATGCGTAAACCATCCACGCGTTTATAACTGACACGTGCAACTGACACTTAACTTATGTTAGACATTAGAGTCATTTTCTCACGGTGCGTCAAAACATATCTGTCACAAAATGTTTCTTTTATTTTTTTTTATTTAACATTCTCAGAATTCAGAATATCGGCTCGCCGCGCCGCCCACGTTTGGCACACTATGGTGAAAAAGCGATAAGAAAATTATTAAAAAAGTGTGCCGGACCGTGGCGAAAATGTGCGGATAGTTTCGGGAAAGGCCGTAACTCCGTTTATAGTAGAGCAAAATATGATTTTGGCTGCCACATCTCTCGACAGAGTTTCCCTTTGAAAAGACAATTAAAAAAATGATTAAAAAAATGCATCGTTGTTTGCTGATCATCTATACCAAGGTCCTTTATTAGGTGCGTTGGTGTCCTTATTGTTCTGTCATCTTTTTAGAGTTCCTTTGGATCCTTTACAAACATCTATATATCTATCGTACCAATATAGATATTATTATGAAACATGTCGAGCTATGAAACGTGATTTCTTGATTTAAAAGTTAATAATGATAGTGATAGGCTAGACGTTTATAAAGTTTATTAAGCACCCATTAAATACTCAAATAACTCTCAAAAGGGTGCGAAAAATCGCATCAAAAATGCATTAGAATAAATTCGCAAGACAGCATAGCCGTAAACCGCAGTTGGGTCCATATTTCCGTGATGGGCCCTTATATTCGCCTCTCTTTTTGGGTCCTAGCTCCATGTTTTTTAAGCTTATTTGCATGCACATATATTGACCACACATGTCTGTTTACTTGCGAAAACAAAGAGTTTTTTTTTATAATAAGAGCGCTTGTTTTTTTTTTATGTAATACATTGCCCGAGTGGCTAGTATGAGTATGAGTATGGAGACTATGAATAAATGAAAATACTGCATAACAACATATCTAACAACAAATTCAATTAAACTTCTCAAATTAAATATTCAGAATAGTGCTTGCTGTCTTTTATCCGTCTATTATCTCTCTCTCTCTCTCTCTCTCTCTCTCTTATGATTTTTTTCCTTAAAAATATTATTTTTAAACTGGTTTTTTTTCTAAAAGGTCGAAATTTACATATAAATTTTGAAATGAGATCATTTTTCGTACACTATTCACTTTTTTTTCGACTTTAGGCACTTAAAAAAGAGCTTTGCCATTTGCCTCCTTTCCCTTCCCTATTGGTGTGTTATTGATGACCCCAAAGGGCCTAGCTCTATCCTAAGGCTTGGGCCTAAAAAGGGCCTTAGTGTTTTTTGGTTTTTTAATGAAAACTGGAGCAGCTACCTACTCTTACTTTAACCAATGGATTAGAAATTTTTATTTTAGATGACTTACATAGACAGTCTTGTATAAAATAAAGCACAATCATGTATAAAATACCTAGGTTATACTAATTTATCTATAATAAGTTTTCTGTTCTGGTAGCTAGATATCTAATCTAATCCCTAAATAACTAAGCTCTAAGATCCAATAATTATGCACATAAATCAAATTATTTACACTGCACTGCTTTTCTTGCGCGAGTGTGAAAAATAAGAAATTAAATTAGCAAGCGTCCATGACCGTGTGCTGCATGATGTGATGCAATAAACATTTTTTTTCCTATTTCCTGCACAACTGCTCAAATTCAAAAAAAAATGTTTACTTCACAATCTAACTGCACATTTACTATAAATCATAGAATACATATAATATAAATAACATACTATGTATTTATGTATTTGGTAATTGATGTATTTTGTAACATCAATATAATATGTGGTGATCTCATGATTATTCTCTTCTAAAATAATAATTTTGCTAGAAATCTTGATTTCTGATGTAAGGTGACATATCCCTCACTACAACAATATAATCTTTTATGTTACAAAAAAACGAACGGAGATGATTCTAGAAACATCATTTATAAGCCTTCCTTGCTTATCCTTCACTTACACATTGATCACACATACTTTCAATTTTTATTTGCTTATTTATAAAAGGCAGTTTTCCATAATGTTATGGTTATGGTTTCCAACTGACTGACTTTCAATGCTCTATTTTGTTTAACAATTTTAGTCGTTTTTTATTATAATTACACCGATAAAAGGTATTTTTACCAATAATGGTGTCAGAATGCTTTTTACTTTATTATTGTTTTAAAATATTAAAGCGATATAAGTGTCGGTTTTTGAAGGTATATTTGACTACTGCATTCCCATACATTGAACGCAAATGAATATAATTTGACTAAAAACGCGCAGTTTCGTGCAGCCACTACAAGGGAATATTGCGTCCAACATACGTATCAAAGACCGGATGTTATAATGCTTTAAATATACCAAGTGTATTTTATCTTTCTTTAGTTTATAATATGTCTTCGCAGTCGCCCGGACCTTGTTGTTCGTCTAATACAAGACGTCGCTCAATGGGGTGTAGTCCACAATTTTGGAGGAAACGATACGGTTAGCTGCTTCCTATCGCTTTAAACATAAAATCAAAATTTATTTCATGTTACAACATGAACAAAATGGCAAACAAACTAGCAGTTGTATGCAAAGAAATGTTTGAAAAATTGCCTCCTTCTTAAAAAAATCTCTCCTGCAGAGCAAAAGTGTAACTTGTTTTGAAAAAGAACTGATCTTATTGTTATATTAGTTGTGTACGTTTTTAGGTCTTAGTTATCATAATAATTATGCAATTAAATGACAAGTTATTTCTATTTCACAACTCACATACAAAATGCAAAATCTTCCCATAAAATAGATCGAAATAAAATAAAAACATCCAGTTTCCCGTGTATTCACTGAATGATTCATTGCCTACATACGTCGTGTGGGATATTCACTTTCTGGAAATTCTTTTATTTTTAAATTTATTTCCATTTGTACTTTGTACTTTCTTGCCCAATGCGTTTTAGCATACTGTAGTCGAAAGGCACGTATATGTGTAAATGATTAGAATAAGAATAAACACGAAACTATAAATTTAAGAATATATGTATTATAAAAAAGAAAATAGATAGGCGTTTTTAGAAAAGGCTTGACCCTTTAATGGACCTAAATTACCGAATTAATTTTTTTGCGTTCGCCAAGTAATTGAATTTTAGACGAACGACAAACACATGATGACTCTTCCTATGAATTAAGTAAATTTACCGAGCCACCACATGGACCTACAATTGGAGAATACTGCGAAGAAGCCACCTCGTCATCAGGTTAGTTCTTCCAAGCCCAAGGGTGGTGTAGTGGGTAGCACACTTGAATGCCGCAAAGACGGTTGCGAGTTCGAACCAGGATAGTGGTCATATTTTTGCAATCCGTTTCGTCGGGTATCTAAATTGAATTTTATCATTTGCGGTACTTTTACAAAAAAAAAAGAAGAATAAATGACGCAATAGTCTTATGCAGATTATAATCGGCGGTCATTTTTTTTTTGCCTTGAAAACAAAATAAACTTATTTCGCGTTTTGTCGGATCAAACTATACAGCGCCCGGGAAAGAATTATGAAATTATTGTTGGCCTATTATTCAAAAATAATGAATTACTTGCACATTCTTTACCAGATCGAAATTTGATAAAAAAATAGAAGCACATTAGAAATTAATAACACTTCAAAAACAAAAACTAATTTCGTTGAGAGTTCTTGCATGAGAATGGTGTCAATTTCGATTTTCGAAATCAATTATAATACCGGCCGGTTTTTTGAAACGCAACGCGGTCAACTGAATTCTTAGGAATTTCTGCTAAAATGCTCGAATTTAGTTCGATTTTTATTCTAATTTATGTTCATTTGCATAAGCTGCATAACAGTACTGGTGTACTGGATGCGTTTCAAAAACCGGCCGTTATTTCGTTTTAAATTCCAGCTTCTGAATTGACAATGTCACCGCGTTCGAAGGCAAAACGACTATGGAAGCCCATTTCACCATTTGTATCACCTTTTCAGTGAGTTTTTTCTTTGAAAAACTACTTTTCGCTGTTTCACCAATTATTTATCTCTGGGTCACCTATCTTATACATTCTATGTCAGAAGTTAAAGGGATCGGCTCACCTTAAATTTTGTCTGTTTTTTTTGTTTCTTTATTTTCTATAAGGGGTAATAAAAATTTAGAATACAAAAAGTAGTGTTCTATTTCAATACTCACGGAGATATTAGGTGATAAAGTGGTGGATTGATCGGTCCAAAATGGCAAAGGGTAATTGCCTCTATACAAACAAGGCAGGACAATTACCATTTTTGCATTCCGGGATGATCAATCCACCACTTTATCACCTAATATCTCCGTGAGTATTGAAATAGAACACTGCTTTTGTATTCCAAATTTTTATTATCCCTTATAGAAAATAAAGAAACAAAAAAAAAACAGACACAATTTAAGGTGAACCGATCCCTTTAAGTATCTTGATTTAGATTATGGCTAATTATCGCGCAGTTACTTACTGTTAGGAAATTAACAAACCCTACGATGCATGGTTTTTTTTATAATTAGAGAAAAATACATGCTTCAAGGGCAAAAAAAAACATTGATATTTTCTGTAAAAAGCTTCTTTTGTCTTGCAATAATAGATCATTGGTCATGCAACCCACTAATTAAATATTCTCCTTGGTGACATACTTTTCTATATAAACTTTATCACACATCGCTTGTCCGCAATATTAATCTATGTTTTGGCGCTGCATATGTTATCCTAAAAGAGCGCAGTAAGTCCTCTTATATCTTTTTTTTTTCTTTTCATACCGATTTTGTATATTATATTTAAAGCCTCATAACAGCTGGTTTTGGAACGTATACAAGACACTGTATTCCAATGCATTGTATTCCAATTACAGCGCGACAGTTGCGTGATCTTACATTAATCTGCATACTACATATGATAATGCGGTTGTCCAAAGGTCCAAGATTCGTTTCGCAAACCAGCCGCTATATCGCTTTGCTCTCAGCCTCCACTGTGACCATAACCATTGGCTAATGGCTGCATGCTTGATTTAATTTTCAGATTTAATACGAGTGGGAAGTTTTTCATTTGTTGGTGTATTTAGTGCATGTATTTTAGCTCCAGCCATCGAAAATTAAAAGATGTCCCTGCAGAGGAGAGGCCAGTGAAGGTAGAGAAAGTGAGAGTGCAGGCGAATGTCGGAGAGGAGCAGACGAAAAATGTGAATACTGAGGTAATTAGTTTATGTATCTACTAATTATCTACTATCTACTATACCGATGTAATATCTTTATACTGATTTATGAAATTCGTAATTTTAATAATATTCTACTTTTTAATAATATTTCTTTTGCGCCATTTACTCAAGGTTTGTTGTTTTGAGCGCGCGTGATGAAATTTGCATAATCCGTTTGATTTTGAAATAGTAAACCTTTCGGAAAAAAAACAGAAAATTACACACATGTTTTAAATTCATACCGTATCACTCTACAGGTTGTTTCTAGTCATTCATTTAATTTAAACATCAACTCTTGAAAAACCGTGTAACGGAATTCCATTGTTTATATGTATACACTAACCATACGCAGAGCTTACTTCTGTGTACTTCAGTTCTCTAAATGATTTATTTATATACAGTATATTGTACATGCAATGCCCACGTTTCCTAATTAGAATAAATCGAGAAAGAAAATATCAAACAAAACATCTGCTTTTTTATACATACAGCTGCATTTTATGATTAAACTTGGCGGACCGCCTATTCAGAAAAGTATTCCCTTCAAGTTTTTTTCTTATTTTCTTTTATATTTCTTATTTTGTTTGTCCTGAATTACGAAATCCTTGTGTATGGTCAAATGCAAACTTTCTGTTTGACTTGAAAATAAATAGTAACTGGTAATTGGCTCCCTAATTTTGTAACGCTTTAAAGGATCGCAGTCACTACAAATTCGTATTTTTTATTCTCCTTTCATTAAATATTCAAATATGTGAAGAAAACTACGATTCCAGCACCAAAGTACGGCAAAACGAACTCAGGGAGAGAAATCCCTGTGTATGAGGTTTTACTAGTATTCAGTATACCGTAGTTTATAATTGCCCGTACAGAGTTTCATAATAAATACCCTGCAGTGATAAACCACGCGCCAGGTGTAACACTGCAGGCTGTTCACTCTCCAAGTACCCCTGGCAATTGCATATATGCACCGGCGACGGTCATTTACCAAAACCCATTTTCATTGATTTCTCTCCCTGAGTTCGCTTTTATGTGGCTTTTTACTGGCAGCATATTGTTTTATAAATCTTCTTGCATCTAATAAAAATCGAATAAAAAAGTTGAATTTGAAGTGACTGCCTTCCTTTAAAACATAGAAACTACTTGGTACCTGCTAATTAGCTATTAGCTAATTATGGTTTTACGGGTTTTTTAGTCCCGGACCTAGGATTAGGTGTATAATTTTTAACTGTGAATAATCGTTCTACATAAACTTGTGCACTTATCACAACTGTTTGGATTCTTCATTTAATGACTCTGCTCTGCGTATCTACTCACTAATTACAACTCTGCTTATAATAGTAACAGACGGCTATCGCCGCGTTAGGCGACTTTCAAAGTCTAAAATGCAGCAACATCAGTTAGCACACTTAAGTCAACTTATGTGAAACGTTTGCAACGTATCTTAAAAAATCATGAAATAAGATTCGAATTTCGCTTGCTCAAGACGGGGCTTCGGCTCTCGACTTTTATAGCCTTTGGATATTCAAATTTTTGTTGCGTTCACACGCGGCTTCAAACAAAAAAGTAAACTCTTCTCTCTCCTTTATATAATAAGATTGCTAGTACAAGAACAGATGGAAACTAATAAACGAAGCCTACCTTCATACTATAAAAATGGGTAGAGATTAACCACTATATAAATTACTACTCAATAAAAAGCATATATCAAATGACAAAACCGAAATAAGCCCCGCTTTCCGCATATATTTGTTCATTCATAGCGTGTGTCCCAGCATACGACTGGAAAAGGGTCTTTTTATAGATTTATCGAATTTCAATCAACAGAAAGCACAGATAATAATAATAAAAAAAGGACTAAAATCCGCGGTGCCCGTGCATTTTAATGCCCATTGACACGCTTTACTTTAGTAACACATGGTTCTTTTATAAATACAAAATTTGGTAAGATTCACAGCTTTTTTTTAAACAATCTTCTCATATTTTTCTCTGTTAGTAGTACACTATCCCTTATGATTTAGCCGTTTATGTAATGTTTCTTAATCACAATGCTTTATTTTTTTAAAGCGAAATACCGGCCGGTTTTTGAAACACATCGAGTCAGCATTCTTATGCACCTTTTGCGAATCAACATAAATTAGAATAAAAAAACGAGCTAAGTTCGAGCAACATTGCATTAATACGCAAGAATTCAGCTGTCCACGATGCGTTTCAAAAACCGGTCGGTATTTCGCTTTAAACTATAAGTAAATCTAACTGACGTAATGTAGTTTGAAGTTTGTTGTCTGAATATTCCATTTGATGCAGTCTGACAATAGCGCTATTTTTATTACCGCTCAAGACTTGCTAATTAAAAATTCCAAAGTTGTTGCAATTTTTTGGTTGAAATTGTTATAATGAATTCACTGGTGAAATATTCCTTATGTAATGCAAAAATCAAAAGTAATCCCATTGTCTCCATGTAAATGTCTTCCAAATTCTATAACATGTTCACTTGTTCATCATCAAAACGCAATTATACAGTACCCTACTATTCGATTGTTCCAGAGATGATTAGGAAATTTATGAAAAAGATTTCCACTGAAAAGGAGAATAATTCTGATGATGAGGTTTGTTATAAATATATCTGTCATTAATATGAATATTGTAATAATATATTAATATATTTACTAAGACTGTACTTACTGCCATGACTTACTTACTGCACACGTATTTCCTCCATATATGTATCAGCAAAACATCGATTTTCATCGGGTTTCGATCAATTTATCTATCAATCGATTAAAAGAAAAATCGGTAATAAAAATATTGATAAGTATTAAAATGATCGCCGAGTAGACAGACAAACAAAACTACTCAATTTTGCAAGTAGCTGCAAGCACAGGCAAAATCGCGCACAATACGCGCCGGAGCCGCGCGCATGTGAAAAGAGGGATATCAATTGTTGGAGTATCCTTTGGGTGTTAACCCTGTAGTTTTGAAGACTACTATTATAGGGATCTGCTACACACATCACCGACTATTCACTACATTTTGTGACATTTTTGGTGAAAATTCGCTTGAAAGAAGGAACGGGACTCGCTATAAGGGATGCATCTGGTGGGTCTACTTTTATGGAGAGATGCATCTTAATTTATGTCTTCAGTTATGTTTACTTTATTGTTTATTTTATGTATATGTCTGCTTTCAGTAATTTTTCATAAACGCTCTGTATGGATTCCGTAAGTAAGGAGTAAGGCTAACAATATCAACAGATTTGCATAAGTTCTAAAACAAATGGAACCCTAATAAGCTAAAGCAGGTCACACCAGGCAATTCAGTCCGTCCCATGCATAGCGGTGTGGTGTGTCGTGTGACCTATGATACAAATTAAGTGCTGATCATTGAAATAAAGTGTTCCACATTCTAAGTAATATATATATTTGAGAAATAAAGAAAAACTTTACGATTTTCGTTATCCCGTCCCTTTTCTAAACGAAATAGATCATCCCAGGAAGTTCTGATCCGTACGTCAAATTCTTGCACAAAGACCGCATCGTCTACAAAAGTCAGACAATATTCAAGAATTTGAATCCCGTTTGGGATGAAGAGTTCTCTATGCTAATCGACGACATCACAACACCGATCAATATCGAGGTTTTTATTGATTTTTTTATTTTATTATTATTATTTATTTTGGTGACCACTTCGTAATATTTGTTGTGACCAAGTTTTGTCAACCTGGTCACCAAATGGTCTCAAAAGTGTTGCCGGTGTTCGGTCGCCAAATTTGCGGAAACCATTTGGCAACTAGGGTTTATTTCGTTTTCCTATTCAGTAGACTTCCAGGTCTTCGACTACGACCGATTCTGTGCTGACGATTTCATGGGCGCCACTTCAATTGATTTATCACAGTTGAAATTGTTTCGGTAAGTCAAAATACACATACGAGCAAATTTCTGCTTCTCTCATTCTCTTACGTCTCTTTGACTTTCGGTTTCTCTCTATCTCTCTATTTGTGAATATTTTCTCTATATCTTTCTCTCGTTCTTTTCTTTATGTTTCTTTAATAGTATATAGCGTTTGAATACTTATTCGTTTTTTAATAAGAAACCAATAATTTAGGCGAAATATCACACTGGATGATTTTGACGAGTGGGTTCAACAAACATAGCGCACTTTTTATTTGCATTTTTTTAACTAAATGTGATTGCACTGTCCTGCTTTTATAGTTTTCTGCGCTGAATTTCTGTTTTGCTCGAACTTCTGTATACATAGATGTAATATATTGCGGTTTTCCGAATTACAAGTAAAACACCGTACACTGTAAATACTACAGCGACATCCCATTTATGCTGGATTATCGTTTTAGACTAATCGACGCATATTATGTTTGCTTTTTAATAATTGGCTAATTTCCCCAATTTTATTTAAAATAATAAGAACCTTTAACTTTAGAGCAATGGAACTTGTCCTTACACTGGAAGCACCCCCAGGTACAGAAGGATGTTCAGAGGACGAAGAATTGGGTTCTATTTCACTTACCATCTCAATTACTCCACAAACACAGGAAGAAAAAGAGATTGTAGGTTTTATTCATTGTAATATATTAGAAAAATAAAGCAAAAGTAAATAACTAAACCACTCAAATCAATCAAGATCGAAAATATAATTTTTTTGGAAATAGTTTCTCATTTTTTAAATTGCAGTTCCTTCAAAAATCCTCCCGCGGAATTCTTTCTGCACAGGAAATCAAATCACAACGATGTGAGTTTTTTTTCAATCTCCTCACTCACGCCGCCTGCGGCGACTTACATGGAAATATCAAATATGGTTTAGCATGTGCATACTTATATACAAAGTTTCAAACGTATCATAAGAAATTCACATAATATAAAACAATTGCATATGCATACTTCGATATTGAGCTACGAAACTCTTTTTATACCCGAACACGAAATTTGCATTTCGTAACGCACATCGGTATGCAAATTACGCTACAGTTACTCTTTTATATAATCAGAAGATTGCAATTCGATCATTCTATGCATGCGAAAAAAAAATGGAAAATAAAGTAAATATAAAAAAAAGAAATTTTGTGCTCTCTTTTATTTTTTTTTTTTATTATTTCTTTTTTATTTTTGCTCTTTTTTATTTACTGCAGTATCAATAAATTGAAGTACACACGATTATGCATTTTTTTATCTAATAATGAATCGATCTCAAGCGATAAATAAATAAATAAATAAATCGATTTCAGTGGTTCAAGAATGGGCCTCGGTTGTGAGTATAATACTCGTGGAGGCACGGGGTATAATGCCTTCTTCATCGGGTCCTCCAGACGTCTATTGCAAATTCAAACTGGGACAGGAAAAGTATAAGAGCAAGGTGGGTTTCTTTATGATTACCGTATGTTCCTCACTCTGAAAACCTCGCTGCGCACCTCGCTCAGTTTTCGCCACGCTCTCGCGACGTTATTGTACATTGTCTTGATAGAAGATAGAAGATCGCCGCGAGGTAGCCGCGCACTTTTTGTTTGTCTCGTCCTTCATCGTTTCTATGGAAAGAATAAGCAACTTGGTACACCTATTTATAGGGTACATATGCAAAAACGGTTGAGTATATTAAAAATATAGAGTATGTGTAGACTTCGTATGTGTATGGTATGGAGTATTTTTTAGGTGTGCTCCCGAACTCTGGAGCCAAAGTGGTTAGAACAGTTCTATCTTCACATATACGAAGGTAGCACGGAGACACTTCAAGTTAGCTGCCTCGACAGAAGAAATGGGACACTTATTGGAAGGTTTGTACATTTTATAAAAAATATATTAAGTCTAATACTACACTATGTACATCATATTATGCTGGTTTGCACTTGTCCTTAGGCTATAGATTGGTTATTAGCGCCAGGTCTTCAAAATAAAAATCTGAATCAAAAAGATTCAGAAGATGTATGATAGTATGACTAAATCTTTATTTAGCACGAACATCAATCTCCAAGAACTGGAACGGGAACGAACGATACAACAATGGTATCCCGTATACGTGGACGACGAACTATCGGGGACCACTGTTTTACTTTTGGTTAGTCGGAATATATCTACATACAACATGAATGCAGATTATAGAGTGCATGGGAGTTTCTCTACTATGTTCCTGGGTGCGCAGCGTACCGCCCACCCAGTCGCGCAAATGGGAGTGCGGGCGGCTTAGCCAGCCGCGTACCCGCAGAGGGACGCACACCTGTGCGGTGTCTCGGGGGACTCTGGTTCTCAACCGCGCAGCGCACCCCCAGCTAGCCGTGCACCGCCCCGCGCAATTTCGACTATATCCTTTATCACCACCCATTATTTCTTATCGAATAGTTGACATGCGCGTTATGGTCGAGTGGTCTAAGGCGCTGGTTCGAGGTCCCCGACCAGCCGGTCAGTGGGCCAAAAAGAAGGGGCGAGCGCCCCTGGCTGGGGATGCGCTGCGCGGTTGAAAACCAGAGATCTTTATCTATGACGTCATGTCACGAAGAGTACGAAACTTACTTACGCAGAGTTATATATTCACCAATTCCCAGGTAACAATCTCTGGCAGTCAATCTTCTGATACCGTAGTCGATCTGGCGGAATTCAACCAAAATGACGTGCGAAGTGCGGTAGTAAACAAGTTTGTACGTTTTTTTCAGCGTTGTTTAGCACCAACTTATTATAAAGCCTTTATGATAATTCCTACTTCAGCAAAAACATGCCCTGGTGTATGAGGATTTTGTCCATAACTTTATCGTAATTATGTTTATTTTCTAGGATTTACTTCGGACAGGCGACAATCTCGCAGAAGTCGGGCAACTAAATGTGAAAGGTGTATCATTGGTTATGATCTCATTTAGTTTTACGTCGTATTTCATTGATTCGGAATTGCGATGCGACTGGTATAACTATAAAATTTAGTTTTCCGCGCCGAGGGTCTCGCCGCTGCTGATATTGGTGGAAAAAGTGACCCATTTTGTGTGGTGGAATTGGTGAATACACGACTTCAAACGCACACCGAATATAAAACGTTGTCCCCTCATTGGAACAAACTCTTTTCATTGTAAGTTTGCAGAAAACTAAAAATATATAAGATAGGAGATACTAATTTGCTGCTATTCCCACTCTTCCCCAAATAATTAACATTAGAACGTTATTATATCGAAACAACGTGACTTTGGCTGGTGAGCGGTCTACAAAACGGGGTGGGCCCAGTCCGCCCAGTTGTCGCGGCGCACCCATTTGGGGCCAGTTGAGGCCGCGCACCGGCCCAATGTCCTCACTGGAAACCTTATGTTATAATAATGCCTATTCCCTATAATTCTTGCAGTGTCGTGCGTGACATCCACTGTTGTCTCGAAGTGACAATTTACGATGAAGATCAAAATAACAAGTTCGAGTTTTTGGGGAAAGTGGCCATACCACTATTTGGGGTCAGAATTTCATTTTTCATTCTTCAAACTTCAAATTTCTTTTACTTTATTAAACTTTTAAACTACGTGGTTCAAATGTGTATGGGGTACTCCATGTATTTTTCTTAGTTTCAGAATAACATCTAAAAACATCTGAGAATAACATCCGAAGTTTGTAAAATTGACGTCAAAAAGGTTACCAATAAAATAAATTTAAAAAAAGTTAAATTTATTTTTCAGATCAGAAATTGCGAGAAGCGGTGGTATGCATTGAAGGATAAGAAATTGCAAAACCGAGCCAAAGGCGAAATTTTAATGGAATTGGATATTATTTGGAATCCTGTCAGGACTTTTTATTGTTATATTTTATTTTCGAATATTGTAACAAGACCAGAGCACTTGAAACATACATTTTAATGTATGGACTGTGCATGATATCAATACAAAGGCTTCTATCGTGCGTTGGAATAATGTGCCCGTTTAGCTCAGTGGCAGAGCGTCTGTCTCGTAAACAGAAGGTCATGAGTTCAATCCTCATAGGGGGCAATTGTTTTGCAACCCGTATCTCTAGGTCCGAGCTGCAATTCGCACCTTCAATCCGCGAGAGAAGAAGTACATGGCTCAACAACAGAAATTCAAGGCGGCTTTGTTTAGGAATACCGTAATGCAATTAAAGGTACTGTGGATAAGTTAAGAAATATTGTTTATATTTTTGTAATGTTAATTAGGGGAATTTGGTGCATGATAGAAACAATTTGCTTGCTGATTATTAGTTAATTATATTTCGGAAATATTTTAACACAACGTTTACTAATGATAATTAACTTCAGGACATTGCACTATCGGTGATCGAGTATAAAGACTACGTGTACAGCTGTTTCGACTGGGAATCTAAAACACGATCAAGTATAGCCTTCACGGTAAGGATTCTCATCTCATTTTCCCTGTAACTTGAAACAAATTTATAGACAAAAGCAAAAGAGCTACACCCTCGAGTACACTCGTGAAGGGCAGGTTCGCAGGTTCCAAGGGCAGGTTCGCCACAAACCGGCCATGGACACGGCGGAATACAGAGAAAATGTTTGACAACATCGCGTGCTTCTAGCGCGCCAGTGGCCCACCAAGTCTCTGACCTTTTCCAAGAGTGTGTGCGCTCATTCACGGCCTACCGACAAATTTTTATCTTTGTGTAACCGTTGTGCTCAGTTAGGTTTCATATTCTGCTCAATTATATTCACATAATACTGTATTGTTTAGATGTTCGTTCTCACAGTGTACCACTTTCAAGTCCACCACGCTCCAGTATTCCTGATACTATTATTCTTGAAGGTGTGTTCATCAAAAATAAATGCTTTATATTAAACACATTCAGTCGAAGTTTGTTTATGAAATTCGAAATCATTGTGTATTGGTTAGAATAAGAAAGAAAATTGGGGATGTTTCCACGATACAGACTGTTAGCGGAAAAAATTGGATTTATTTTTCAATATTTCAGGGTTACATCTACAAAAAGGTGCGCGATGGAGTTTCGAGACAACGTTCGGTTGAACGGATATCTAGTGGAAATGACAGTGATACGGAGGTAACCAGCAGCTGAGAATTAGGAAAATATGAATATCTAAACCAGAAGGTCTATCCAATTTTTGAGAATAGCAAAGTTAATCAGAAACTTTTCAGGAATCAACACCGAGGGCTAAGAATCAATCGCAAGAGGTAAAGGGATATTTGTGCAGACGTAAAAACTACTAATTATGACTCTGATGTCTTCGAGTTGACTATACTGTACATCGATTTTAGTCAAGACACTTGACTCTAGCATGAAGCAAGTTCTGGGCGAAATATCTTCTTACCAGACGGCTATCGCCGCCTGAGGCGACTTACATGGAAAATGATTGTTTAGCATGGGCATACTTATATACAAAGTTTCAAACATATCATAAGAAATTCACATAATAGGAAACAATTGCATACGCATACTTCGATATTGAGCTTCGAAACTCTTTTTATACCCGAACACGAAATTTGCATTTCCGTATCGCACATCGGTATGCAAATTACGCTACAGTTACTCTTTTATATAATAAGATAATAAAAAGAGTGTCGCAGCTCAATATCGAAGTATGCATATGCAATTGTTTTATATTATGTGAATTTCCTATGATACGTTTGAAACTTTGTATATAAGTATGCCCATGCTAAGCCAATCATATTTGATATTTCCATGTAAGTCGCCGCAGGCGGCGTGAGCCGACTGGTTGAAAAAATAAAAGATAAAATAAGAAAAAATAAATCGTTTTTAGCAATCGTCATCGATCAAAGACACACTATTCTCCGTGCAAGAAACACTGCAAGTCGTGCAGAGCGTCCTCGTCTTCATTCACGAATTACTGCAAAGAATCAAGAAGTAAGAATACGTTTTATTTAAAAAACGTTCCTAGCGTCGTTGTCTTTACTATGAATGCGAAAATTGCTTCCACTATTGATTTCTAATACCACGTACGTACACAACAAGTCCCGCATCCTGCATAAGTAGTCCATCGGGGTAACCTTCCGGCGATTGTTCTCGAATACTGTCGCCAAATGGTCACCAAATGGTCGCTAAGAAAAAGAAAAACCTACAAATTTGTGTTCAGCGCGTTCAACTTCTCGTGTCCGTGGCTCTCTTGGTTGGCTGTTATAGTGCTAGCCATAGCTACAGTACTACTGTACATGGTCCCGCTACGGTGGATTATCATGATTTGGGGTGGGCATTTGTAGATTTTTATACAAACTTGTTGAATCACGCATACTTCTTTGGATAAAAAAACATGTGTATTTTTGTTAATTATTTACTTCAAAAATAGTTCTTTCTATATTAACGTACAGTTTTGAAACATTTATGAATATTATTAATAATCATTTATTTATTCATTTAATAAATTCAGCTAAGTAACACATTTTAGGCATAAATAAGTTCACAAAAAGGCTCAGGAATCCACACTACATTGACAATAACGAGCTGTTGGACTACTTATCGAGGGTTCCCTCGGATACAGAAATTGTTGGTTTTCTTTATAAATTATTTTGCATTTCATTTATTTTTGAATTATATGGGTAATGCACACGGCTAAGCTTCGCACTTCGCACTATCGCCGCACACAAAAGAGAAGGGACGCGCTAAGATTTCCATGACATTCGCTTCCTATAAATTCATTTGTTTTTCTGTGCATACTCTATTAGTGAGTTTCTGTTGATGTGACATGTTATTTTATTGACATAAGGTTGAAATATACAAGCAATCATTGCCGAATTAAAACCCTCCGCGAGGTGCTTTGCTTATTTAGTCCTTTTTCTCGTAACTTGATATTGGTCATCAAGTGGTCACCAAATGGCCCACAAAAAATGATTTTATTTAATTTTATTATTATTTTTCAGCAACAATGGAAAGAGTTCCCCGTGAATCTCAGCGAAAAGAAGGCAGCGACTAAAGTGAAGGAGAGATGAACTTAGTACACAATTAGTAGATATAGAATGAGTGCTAGTATAAGACTAGTACACGAATAGTAAATACTTGGAGGACTGCTAGTTTTACTAATTGTAAGGAAGCACTGACCATTTGTTTTCAATACATAAAAACTGTAATTTTCATACAAAGGAACAAATATAATATGTGTCAATCTTTCAGTTTATGTGATAATCGATATTGGATAGATTAAAGCGGTACAACAACCGGTTTTATGAAACGTGTGCGTATTCCGTAGTGTGTGGACATTCTGCATACACAAGGGAATACGACTGCGCGATTTTAGTCTAACATGCGACGTTTGAATACAACTTGATTTATTTTATTCTGGTGCAATAAGATATTTATTCATTTTATTCAGCTTGATGAGTTGGTAAATTAAAATTTGACCTTTATTTATTCACATGTTACGCCTATGTTTGCTTTATTTAATTTATTCATTTTGCCAATTTCGGGTTACTTTGGACCTTGTCTTGTCACTGTTTTTGTTGTGAAAACACGCTTATATGTGATATACATTTGATTTGTCTTTATTTAATGTTTTATATCCAAGTCACTTAAATTTCGCAGTGAAAAATATGTTCGTGTTTTTTTTTGCAAAATTTTTGTTCGTAGATATTTTTCAAGAATTTTATTTTAGCATTCTTAGTACGTCGATTTTTCAATTTTAAATAGACTAATAATTCCATAATTTTGAGGCTTTAAATTAATTTGTTTAATTAGATTTACCCAATACTTATTGTTAGTATTTTTTATTTAACACTGATAGTGAACGTACTGCAAGCGTGCAAGCTACCGAATATGTGCTATGCAGTATTATGTGCCACCCACGGCTACGGTAGCATATGTATACTTCCATAGTTGTTACGTGTGGCTAATTTGACGGTTCGTATTGTATTTAAGAAAGAACGTAATAATAAATTTGCTTACTATTGCGTTCTACGGGTAATTTTCGAGCCAGCAGAACTAATATCAATATTAACACTCACTTAATGTTAATGGTTTATTGATTAAATGCAATTAAGATAATGCACAATAAAAACTAAAGCAATATACTCTTCTAGTAAAATTGACCCGTAGAATATTAACGTAAAAGATGCATACATTAGGTGGTAAATATTGAAAAATCACTCGAAAATTCTTTAATTTGGATGTTAGCATTATAATAAAATATAAAATAAAAATATGTGAAAACAAGATCGAAAATATAAAACGGTAAAGCTCTTTGTATTCTATTCTCTTAAAAAAAACTCCACACAAACAGAAAACAAAACTATAGCACCAAAATCTGTTCAAAAGTTAGGTAAAAGTTAGGTATATATGAATTTGAAAAAGAATTCAACGTACAAAAGGTGGACGGTATATAACCAAAGAAAGTGACCTCATTAATTAAAATCATGCTGATTAATTAATTTTAAAAAAATAGTAAAAGTTTTTTGTTAAAATTCTAATTT
This sequence comes from Pelodera strongyloides, assembly GCA_036852015.1. Classification (NCBI taxonomy): domain Eukaryota; kingdom Metazoa; phylum Nematoda; class Chromadorea; order Rhabditida; family Rhabditidae; genus Pelodera; species Pelodera strongyloides. The sequence goes on from JAANDG010000259.1 coordinate 119,683, forward strand.
CCATCAATATACAGTAGAACAGTAGTTATTGTTCCACATACAGTACATTCAAATTTTAACAACATATTCGGAATAGGTGGAGCCTACCGCCTACCATAAACAAGCTAAATTCCGATACCGTACTCCCTTTCTCTATAATACACTCTCCACCTCTCTAAACTCTCGCTCTGTGTTCTCTGCGTTCTCCTGTTCGCTTATTGTGTCTAGTTTCTTCTGTTTCCCTATGTCGTTGTAGTAATCTCTCCCAGAAACTGCCTCGTTATAGTATCCAGAATCCGTCGAAGCCAATTCTAAAAATCAATTTTAAAAAATGAGTTAATTATTGAAATTACAATGAGCAGATAATAAAGAAACAGAGCTTTTTAGATTCGACAAAATGTTATTGCAAACAAACAAATTTTCTGCAGAAACACATAGATTCTGAAAGTAACGGAAGCGATACAGTACCTGGATCACCTCGATCGTTGATAACTGCAGTATAGAGAACACCTCCCGGTTCCGGTCGATTATTGGGCATCAGATAGTTTCCGTCATCCATTTGAACCTTAAATGTTGCAAACTGCAATGATGTAGTTACAGAGTAACAAATAAATATGTATTGAGGTGCCAAGTAAATGTTTGTGAGTGTGCCTTTGTGCTTAAAGGATCGCAGTCACTCCAAAATCATCATTTTGCTTCGAGTTTACTTGTATTTAGTAAAGAATAAAGAACAATACTTTACCAAAACCGAATAATTTGAATTCCAACTCAGGGGGTGAAGAAGTAGAAAAGTAGTTCTACTTAACTACCGCGGGATTATGAAACGTGCAGTGATATGCCTGCAGACCCTTGCAGTATATGTAAAGATAGAATATTACTTTATTCTTCACTAAATACAAAGGCGCGTTCGAGTTGGGAAAAGTTTGAAGAATTCCGGAAAAAGTTGGTTCAAGATGGAACATTTGCATAATTTTGCATAATGCTGAAAAGCAGGATATTCAGCTATGTAGCTATGTTTGTCTGTGGTCTCTCTTTTGACATTATCTCTCAACTTTTCTCGCGTTTCCAACTTGAACCAACTTTTTCCAGAATTCTTCAAACTTTTCCCATCTTAAATGCGCCTCAAGTAAACTCAAAGCAAAATGATGATTTTTGAAGTGACTGCGATCCTTTAAGCACTTTTGTATAATTTCCTTTTTGCACACTTTCTTCTAATTCTTTCTCATAGTTTACTTTTAGTAGAATTAGTAGAATACCTAATACCTGTTATACTTTTGGTTGAATACGTGCGCACTGTGCGCGCACTTCATATGTACGACTATATTCATAAAACTAACTATAATTACCTGTTGTGGAGTCGATGGTTTCTCAAAACTCTCTTCTCTGACAAAGTTGGAAATGAGTGGATCCGTCTGATATCTCTGCGAATTCGTCGACGTCAGGCGACGCATCCGTGACGCCGCGCTGATAGCACCGGTACCATCTCCCGTCATATCGTTACCGTACTCGAGGGGATCCTATAAGGCAATGAAACATCAAAATACAAACTACAAATTTATACCATTAGGCGAGGTTGTATATGCTAAAAGATTATCTAACTACGGCTGGATTCGAACCGGCGTCACGCGCGCCGACGACAAAAACTTTGAACATTGACTACCTCAAACACTGCATCGGTCTCCTCCAATATCTCTTGAATCAACTGCATCTGGGATGGACCGTTCGACATTGCCAGCGGAGTGTCTTGATTCTAAAAATTACGCGAGTTTAAGTCATTCTGTAATTGTAATTGCTCCGACATAATTGTCTTTATGCGATAACGGATCTAGTATTTCTAAGGCAAAATTGTTTAAATGATGAAAAAATATCTAATGATAAGTAAACTATATATGCTACTTAGAGGGAAACAGCTGTCATTATGCATGTGGAAAAGCGTCATGGAACATATAGGGTTCCATGACAAAGTTAGCACATTCTTGCCAAAGACACGACACCTGTTTTTCAGATTATATTAGATTTTATAATAATACACTCTTACCAAAACGAAGAGTCTCGGGGCTCGGCAGTACTTCAAAAAGTCTTCTTCAAGGGTCACAAATGTGGGCCGCGACTCTGGGTTCGACATCCAGCCTGAATGGATTTACTAATAAGCAACATTTAAAAAATACTTGAAACCCCTCAGAATTCGGGGGAGGGGGCTCCTGACATCATCTATACCACTTTATTATGTTTTATTGATTTAGTATGTGTATTTTATAACACAAACTGCACGTTACATTGCTTTCTTTGATTGTCTTTGTGCGTAATAAATTATTATTACCCTTGCTTTGGAGTGTATTTCCCTTGCTGGTACTTTTCTACTGGCTTCATAGTGGACATAACTCACATCTCAACAATGTACTGTACAAATCCGTGGAACAATTATTCGGCTGTTCCAAGCGGCTTCCATTTGTGATTATCGATTCGCGAATTTTGTACAAATCCATTCCTTGATAGGGACTCTGTAAGAAAAACTCAATAATAAAAAAAATGAATAAGCCTTCTAGCAACCTATTCCACCATTTCCTACTACCGTAATATAGTACCGTAATGGTATTTGACATACAACACTGAGCACCGATGAGTTGCGCGCCGCACCATTTCGGGAAACAAAATGCGCGCCGCAAAGGAATGGGAAACAAAATGTGCGCGGAATAGAAATGGCGCGCAAAGTGTTTCCCGAAAAGGTGCGGAAACGGTGCGGAAATGGTGCGGCGCGCAACTTGCGCCCCGCACCATTTCCGCACCTTTTCGGCAACATTTTTGAAAGCGCTCGGAGGATCTGCCGTAAGTGCAGTTGTTGTACTAATATTTTTCCGCAAGCACAGGTCTCACATGTGTTGTATGGCCGAGTGGAATAAGGCGCTGTTCATATCTAACAGGAGTGTAGGGTTCGAATCCAAAACGCTGCTTTCTTTTTGCAGTTGCTACTTTTCCCGCACCGTTTCCGCACCTTTTCGGCAACGGTTTGGGGGTGTTTCCCGCAACAGTTTGGGTGTGTTTCCCGCACCAAAACGGCAACCAGAGACGGTGGAAAAACTTCTGCGGCGCGCATCAAATTCTTTTGCGGGGAACACCCCCAAACTGTTGCCGCGCGCAACTCTTGAGTTTCGTTGATTATCCAGAATGGAACGCATTTGAATTGCAATCAGACATGAATAGGGTATCATCCGACAAAAAAATACCTGTCCATAAGTTAGTATCTCCCAACATGTCACTCCATATGCCCACACATCCGATGCGTGGGTGTACACAGAATACTCCAGACATTCAGGAGCGAGCCATTTGACAGGAACCTGAAAAATTTATACTTGGTGAAGGAAAACCCAAATCACTAGCAACATTAATTTGGGAATAATTAGTAATGGATTAATTATCGTAAAAAAAAACACTAACCTTTCCCGTTTTCACTTGCACTTCTGTGTTACCGTAGTCGACCAGTTTTGAAAGTCCAAAATCAGTGACCTCCACGTAACCCTAGAAAGGAAATATAAAACACACATATATTTTGTTATCAAACCGCTCCTCAGCTCTACACGTAGTGCTCGCATGCAAACTACTGAACAAGTTTAATTCATTGGCATTCCCTCGAGCTATATCAAAGCGAAGCTTCAAAAATCGCCGCGCAACATTTATAGAGCGTGCGGCCACTAAAAAATGTCTTTCGCGACGAAGATGGCTACCTCGGAGTTTCCTTACTGTTAGTGATATTACTGAACTATTTGATTTTATCAACACTTACCTTATTTCTCACTAACACATTGCGGGTTGCAAGATCTCTGTGAATGATACGCTTCTCGTACAAATACTTCATGGCCTGAAATAAAGTGTATAAGTTAGATATTTAATTTAAACACAAATATAAATATTGCATGTGAACTAAAAGGATCTTTCCGTGTACTGTTCACGTTCACACTTTTCGCAGCATGCATACTATTTCAAGACAAAATATTACATATTATAATGTTAGTATCATAGTTTATTATTGATATAAAAGAAAATGTAGAACAAAATTGCATGTTCTCATTTTGCTACGGTATTTACACTTATTGTATGCAAATGTGTTCCACTTTGCGCCAAAAAGCTTTAAAAAAAATCCGTACCGATGCAATTTGATAACAATAAGTCAGCAAGTCCTTTCCCCCCAAGTGTTGTTTGTGTTTCTTCAAGAAACCCAAAAGATTCCCAAGGGGTCTCAGTATTGTGACCAATTTCAGATCCTCATTAGCAAATGAGATTCCCAGCCAGGGAAGGAGATGTGGGTGCCGGAGCATGGCCATCTTGGTCGCCTCATCCAGCATGTCCTGAATTTTGATAGATATGGTCTAGTGGTTAGTGTTCTAGTCTCCAGCCCAAACAACCAAAGTTCGGATTCGGGATACTGGCAACAACCAGAACAATGAGAGAATGTGGAAAAATGTAACCATAAAACACCGCGCTTCACAACGTGAGAGCACTTTCTAGGGCTAGGGACAATTTATGTGGTTATGTTAACTTCATTTATGTTCTTTATTTGATGTTTATTTATGTTGTAAATAAACCTTGTATAAAACTGTGAGCACACTTGCAAGGTACACGCATCCATTACAAACTATTTCCTTCTACAAAGATTGGCCTTCGGTTTCGGAAAAGTTAGAGAACTGCTTGAAACTGCAACCATCTACAATAGTTTCGGATTATAAGATAAACACAAACCTTTTCCTCCTGTGGTCTACTGGTGGTGGCTTTCATCGGATCGTAATCCTTTTCCTGATGTTTAATCACTTTAATGGCGACCGGCACTTTCTTGTTGCACGTGGTGTAATAACCCTAAAATTGAGAAAAAGCAAATATTTACTTAAACTTTGGACACATGGTTTATTTATTTTTTTAGTGAAACAATTGCCACTTTTTTCAGTCATTTATGTGTGAATAGAGAAATACACCGTTGCCGTTATGGCCACATTGTTATCAAATCTGCCCCCAATTTTTCTCACATCGAGCCTTTCGAGTTTTCTCAGTTTACAGCAAAACTCGTGGGTGCGGCGACGAAACACTGGGCGAAAGTTTCGCGCGTCTAAAGGTGCGGCAATTACCTTCGCCAGGTTTTCGCGAGGTGAGTGGGCACACCTGATTTTCTTTCGCCGCGCACCGTTCAAGTTTTTTTCAGATAGGCCAACCTGACGACCTGCGACAATAGCGTTCCTGGTTGACTAATGTATTTGGGAAAAAACTCACAGCGTAAACGACTCCAAATGCTCCCTCTCCCAGAATTTTCCCCTTGTGCACGAGCTCGTTGGCACGGATCAGGTTGATCCTAGAAATATTTAAAGGGAGGTGACATCCGGCTTTTGAAAGAGATGTCGGATAACCACGTTGCATGCAAAGAATATAATTACACTATCAATCGTGCAGCGTACAGTAACGCGCATTTATTTGAACACTACGTGGGAATACATCATCCAACGTACGCGGTAACAACCGGCTGTTATACCGCTTTAAAATTATAAAGTTGAATTAAATAGCAGGATCGAATTGGGGTCTTTTTGGATTGTCACTACGTGACTTCGACACAGCACGACTTCCTGCCTAATTGTCTTGTCTAATTAGGTCTAACTTAATTATGCACAATTATTATGGTATGCAAAGCTACTTACTTGCTCATGTTAGGCTTGGCAGCGGGATCGATTTGCATTTCCATAATCATTGTCGGATTATTCATTATCTTTTCCTTTTCCAAATCATTGCGGTAGCGAATGCAGAAACATAAGGCCAACTGGAAAATGTCAAAAATAAAAACGTTCACTGTTCACCAATTGATCAGAGTAACGAGACAAGCCGGTGAAGCTAGCAGCCGGTTATACGAATTGGGTCTCAACAAACCCCTCAACAAGTCACTCCTTCATGCCGGAGCTCTAACTGTACAGCACTGCTTTCAAGTTTGACAGTGAAACAGAAAAATATTCTTAAAAAAAAACAGGCTCAAGTAAAGACTGACAGCGACAAGAATAAGCAGAAATATGGTGCCTCCAATGCTCAAAGTTGTCCGCCAAAAGCGTATTTTCGACAGATCCCGCGCGTGGCAGCGCCTCGTATCCTAAAACAATCTACACGTATAAACTAGGTGGTTGTGGTGTAAAGCCTGCTATGTGATTCCGGCGTGCCTGATATGTCCTTAACAAAAACGTAATTAGCGGATCGTAGTCTAATGTTTAACGCAGAAGACCGGCAATCCAGAAACGCCGGTTCGATTCCCGCTCGTCCAAAACACCAATTGTTCATTTATTCAATACCAAAATTGCCTCATCACCCTTGAATGGGTATGCGTTACTTTCAAGTGCGCATAAGTCAGCTGCAGATTATTTTCACCATTCGGCATTGAGCAAACTCCAAATGAGTTTGATGATCAAATAATAAGATTAAACCAAAGACCGTACCTTCTCATAGTAGGGTTTCTCCAACGGACAGACGTCGTGACACACAATTGTACCGCTCTCATTGATTACTGTAGCGTTGTGACACTGGACCAGACAGTCCGAGTTAGAAGGGCCAGTACATCCGTGCTGACCGTCACACCGACGGTCGCACCGACCGCATTCCTTTGAAGAATCGGACAGTTTAAAGCCATTGAACTTTCTGAAAAGTATAACATGACAATTCGTGTTTTTCATAGGAAAATGATAGCAACTCAGTAGCATATGGGCATATGTTATAGTTTTTATCGATAATATTTGAAAAAAACCATTCGCTCTCTATGAGCGTAGTTCTCTACAAAAGGTCCCGCGGTGACTATAAAAAGGAAACTACGCGTGAGGTCTAGAAGCACACTACCAAAGCTCAATAGTCTGGAGCCTATACCTTGTGATAAATTATTATAATTAAGTAATTAGTACTCACTCGCATTCCGACACACATCGATACTGATTGCGTTCGTTGAGTATACGGTAATTTCTGCATTGACATCCCGATTGAATTTCCATATCACCGAAGGACGTGCACGATGAACACTCGGTACTACACGGCTGACACATCTACAATCAATATAAGATGAGGTTGTCCGAGGGGTATAAGCCCTCGTTTTCACCAACAAGACCGGGGTTCGGATCCAAGTATATCTACTTTTGTGGTGAGCTTCTTTTCTGATTTACAACCCTGCTAACTAATGGTAAGTGGCTTAAAGCGAAATACCGGCCGGTTTTTGGAACGCGTTTGAAACTATATGTTTCAAAACCGGCCAGAATTTCGCTTTAATTATTGACTAGATTTTCAAAAAACTTTCTAAAAATTGCAAGTTACGCCTACCATGGTGTCTCCAATCACCCTCAAATAGAAGGCATCATAATTGTTCTGCTGGCAAACATTCTTCGACCCGCCTTTTACACCGGCAAGACATCTGAAACAGCGGGAAATTATTTTATATTTAAGTCATAGTATTAAAGCGAAATACCGAACGGTTTTTGAAACACATCGTGGACAACTGAATTCTTATATGCATTTATGCTGATGTACTCGAATTCAGCTCGATTTTTTATGCTAAATTATGTTCATTTATATAAGGTGCATGCGAATGCTGATTTCTCGATGATGTGTTCCAAAAACCGGCCGGTATTCCGCTTTAAGTTTATGAAAGTTAATTCAGTTTATCAACGAAGGGATTATGACAGGTATTAGCCGAACTACCATCAGCCTAGCATCTATCAAATACGTACATAAAATTATTCTCAACTATCTTCCAATGTATAAATTACAGTCTTATTTTGTAGATAAAAACTTGCCTTTCCCGATCCTTCACCATAATTGCATAAGTACATCGATTGCAGCCGTTTGTCCCGTTGAATTGGGATTTTCCCGTGCAGCTAAAGTAGCAGATGTACAATGTTTCAACAATATCATAAATGCGGGAGGGCAACCAAAATTACAATGTTTTACACCACTTTTTCCGAGTGTCTATGTATGGATTATATAGAAGTTTTGCGCACAAACAGAGATTTACAGAAACAACATTTCCCTGCAAACAAAACTATTGTGGCATTTTTTTTTTTTGAATATTATGTACCAAGTTTGTACAGCATTAAAATATCATCAAGTGATATTATCATATATTCTGGAATGAAAAGAGTAAACGTGGTATCCTATACACGACTTTTCGGAATCTAAGAATTTGACATGTGTTCGATTATATAAAGAAAACTCTCACCCGTGCGGACTGCAGGCCTCGTGACACGGCACACAAATGCTCATCTCATTAGAATATGATCCGAGCGGGCAAGTTTCCACGCACTTGATTGCACCGGTGCCAGTGGGCACACCCACGTGACGACATTTGACACACTCTGTGTCAGAATCTCCGTGGCACGTCTGACACTCTGGGTGGCATTGACGGCAGGTGGCGTTGTCCACGCGGTAGCTGAATACCGAAACATTGAAATTTAAAGAGGTATGGTACGTGGTTGTGAAAAGCAAGCTGGACAACTGCACTTCTCGGTATTACATGCTCATTGTATCCCATTCTATCTGGAAATAACGAGAAGGTACAGAAATTAGTATAAAATACCGAGTCCTAACTTTTTATTATAGACGAAATGTTTAAATGTTTATTAGGCTCTTAGAAAGAGCGCAACGCCATAAGAGACGATAAAAGAGTTCACTAGTTTTAAAATTCAAAGTAGTAAATCAAAGATAATAAGAAATAATTTTTTTTACACATTTGACAAATTCGGACTTACTTATGTTGTTAACTTGTGATTGACGATTACACCCAATTTAAATTAAAAGGATTATGAAATGTTTGCTCACCCAATATCCGGGCACTGTTCCACACATTGGTCGTCCATAAAAAATGATTTGCATTTTCTACAATTCTTGGGTCCTGGGCCCCAACATCCAACACTCGACTCACATAATGGATCACATAAAAAACTTCGATCATCTGAATAAGAAAACATTATTCTTAAAGGGATAGGTTCATCGCAAATCACCCCACTTTTTATTGTTTTTATTGATAATACCGCAAATATCATTCACAATGAAAATTTAATCAATCACAGAACAATACGCCTCGCAGAAGAAGCTTCCTTTATTGGGAAACTAGTTAAACGGAAGCGAAAATCTAAACGCAAAAACTAATACCGTACACAGATCGTGCGGGCTAAAATGAGACTTAGCTTTAGATACAAACTACCCTCGGCAGGACATTATTTCCCATACTGTGTAGTATCATTTAATTCGCTATTGGCTATATCTACATTAGCAAGCGCGACCAAAGCATAAATTTCTAGGTGTTTATCGAAGCGTTGCGTGGAATAAGTCTCAAGTTGATTATCGATCATGAAAATCAATACCGTACTACATGAAAATCAATACCGTACCGCAATACTTATGTCCGTATCTCGTCTCCACGCGCACTTTTCCAGTGGCAATTCCGTCAAAGGTTTTCTCATTGGTGAAGCACAAGAACGAATTCGACGAAACCAAAAGATCCCCTTTTTGGATCTGAAGGAAAATGATGGAAGTCCAAGTACATCATTCATGAATACATACACGATACGTAAACAGTGACCGTATACTACAAACTACAAAAAAACTGGTGAGAGAGAAAGACTACATACCACATTACCATAGCAATTATGCAGTTAATCAAACTCGACTCACCCTTCTCAAACTGGCCAGTGAAATCTCGTTCAGATTATGATTTTTAGAAATGACCAAAGCATGTTTGCTGCTGGAAAAAGGATTAGATTACGGTAACATGAATAATTCATTTTTTTTAGCTACAGTACCCTCGAGGTCCATTCATTTTTTTATACGTATAAAATTTGTCCGTAAACATATTACTATAGAATAACTGTGGTGTCGTCCAACAAGCACATCGTGCTACAATACCAATACCCGCAAAACGGTCGCAACCGAGGGGATCGAACTTGTGTACTTGTGATTAAGGTATCAGTGAGAACGGGAAAAGTAGAGTGCTTATCTTATCTTATTATATAAAAGAGTAACTGTAGTGTGCGCTAGCACCCTGTGCGTTACGGAAGTTCAATTAGAATAAAATGTTCCGCAGTACAAAAAGGGTGCTGAGCTCAATCGAAAAAAAGTGTTGTTTGTGACTGTCTCCATCCACAAAATTTTCATCTACGTTTCAGACGTTTCATAAGTATGGAAAGACGCCTTCAGGCGGCGTAGCCGTCTTGTAGCCTGATAGTTTGATAACATATTGCCTACCCTGCCAACTGCCGGCCTTCAATCACTTCGAGATTGCGCAAAAAGGTCAAATTATAAAGATTTGTTCCAGCAATATCAACATATTGAGTCACCTGAAAATTTACATTCTATAGTATAGGTTCACGACCACACGAACTGAAAGTTAAAGTGAAATACCGGCAGGTTTTTGAAACACATCGAGTACACCAGCATTATTATGCAGCTTATGCAAATGAACATAAATTAGAATAAAAATCGAGCTAAATTCGAGAAACTTTGCATAAATAGGTAGGAATTCAGCTGTAAACGATGCGTTTCAAAAACGGGCCAGTATTTCGCTAAGCAAGGTGTTTCACAATCAGGATACTATATAATTGCAACGATCTATAATGTGTGGGATAATTAAAGCGAAATACCAGCCGGTTTTTGAAACGCATCTCAAATATCAACATTATTATGCAGTTATGCTAAAAGGGGTCTATTGGGGTCTATTTTTCATTCAAATTTATGCTCATTTGCATATGAAGCGTAGTAAAGCAGGGAGAATTCGATGCGTTTCAAAAACCGGCCGGTATTTCGCTTTAAAGTAAGAAACGAACCCGGCGCACGCTCAGCAAATTGTTCAGATCCGTTTCTGTCAGCTGTCTAAAACAAATAATTTAAATTTACAAAATGACTTTTGTTTTTCCTGGAAAAAAAGGAAGAAAAGAAAATTGTAGTTACTCAACAAACATGCGCACATTATTAATTTTGCTAAAAATTCCGGATCAACAGACTATTTTGATTAGAAAACATTCTGGAAACATTCAATGAGAGACTAACCGTCTCTTCTTCGACTCAAACGCTCTCTGCCGTATTCGGATATATCCATCAATTATGGTACAATTGACCAAATCTTGGATGTTATCGCCCGTTATGTCCTCGTCCAGGGTGCAGCCTGAAGACCATAATAAAACACTACTTCCGAGAACCACTTAAAGCGAAATGCCGGCCAGTTTTTGAAACGTAATTTGGACATTTTATACAAAATAATATAATCAGTCTAATAATCGTGCAGTTGTCGTGCAGTAATTTGCATACACCCTATCGGAATACAGCGTCTGCCATACGTTTCAAAATGGGCCCTTATACGGCTTTAAAGGAGGAGGCTCACGAGAATGAAGTGCTCAAATAGTTTCCTTTTATCGAAAGACTAGAGCTCGGCGCGCGCTGCGCGCGCGCCTCGCTCTAGCAGTTATCTTTTCACTTAAGGCCTTTGCTGAAGACACTCTTGAATTTTGAATTTTTCCACACTTTACTTGAGCTTTCAGGCAAATAATGCCCGTCTAACTCAAATGCGCGTCGACATCATCACTGAAGTTGACTTGCGGCATTACTTTGTCGCTACGGCGAAGTTTGCGCGTCGTTTTGTTTTTGACGTCGTAGCTTCTGAAGCAGAAGGCATGTTGCCCGTCTAAGTCAAATACGCGTCTGACATCATCATTGAATCTGACTTGCAGCATTACTTTGTGGCTACGGCGAAGTTTGCACGTCGACTTATTTACGACGTCATAGCTTCTGAAGCAGAAGACATGTTGCCCGTCTAAGTGCGCGTCTGACATCATCATTGATGTTGACTTGCAGCATTTCTTTGTCGCTACGGCGATGTTTACACGTCGGTTTATTTTTGACGTCGTAGCTTCTGAAGCTGAAGGCATGTTGCCCGTCTAAGTCTCATGCGCGTCTGAATTCATCATTGGAGTTGACTTGCAGCATTGTTTTGTCGCTACGGCGAAGTTTGTACGTCGATTTATTTTTGACGTCATAGCTTCTGAAGCAGAAGGCATGTTGCCCGTCTAAGTCAATTGCGCGTCTGACATCATCATTGAAGTTGATTTGCAGCATTACTTTGTCGCTACGGCGAAGATTGCACGTCGACTTATTTTTGACGTCATAGTTTCTGAAGCAGTTGCCCGTCTAAGTCAAATGCGCGTATGACATCATCATTGAAGTTGATTTGCAGCATTACTTTGTCGTTACGGTGAAGATTGCACGTCGACTTATTTTTGACGTCATAGCTTCTAAAGCAAGAGACATGTTGCCCGTCTAAGTCAAATGCGCGTCTGACATCATCATTGTAGTTGATTTGCAGCATTACTTTGTCGCTACGGCGAAGTTTGCACGTCGGCATCCTTATGACGTCATAGCTTCTGAAGCCGATGACATGTTGCCCGTCTAAGTGAAATGCGCGTCTGACATGCGCGCGCCTCGCTCTAGCAGTTATCTTTTCACTTAAGGACTTTGCTGAAGACACTCTTGAATTTTGAATTTTTCCACATTTTACTTGAGCTTTCAGGCAAATAATGCCCGTCTAACTCAAATGCGCGTCTGACATCATCACTGAAGTTGACTTGCAGCATTACTTTGTCGCTACGGCGAAGTTTGCGCGTCGATTTGTTTTTGACGTCGTAGCTTCTGAAGCAGAAGGCATGTTGCCCGTCTAAGTCAAATGCGCGTCTGACATTATCATTGAAGTTGACTTGCAGCATTACTTTGTGGCTACGGCGAAGTTTGCACGTCAACTTATTTACGACGTCATCGCTTCTGAAGCAAAAGACATGTTGCCCGTATAAGTGCGCGTCTGACATTATCATTGATGTTGACTTGCAGCATTTCTTTGTCGCTACGGCGAAGTTTACACGTCGGTTTATTTTTGACGTCGTAGCTTCTGAAGCAGAAGGCATGTTGCCTGTCTAAGTCACATGCGCGTCTGAATTCATAATTGGAGTTGACTTGCAGCATTGTTTTGTCGCTACGGCGAACTTTGTACGTCGATTTATTTTTGACGTCATAGCTTCTGAAGCAGAAGGCATGTTGCCCGTCTAAGTCAATTGCGCGTCTGACATCATCATTGAAGTTGATTTGCAGCATTACTTTGTCGCTACGGCGAAGTTTGCACGTCGGCATCTTTATGACGTCATAGCTTCTGAAGCCGATGACATGTTGCCCGTCTCAGTCAAATGCACGTCTGACATCATCATTGAGGTTGATTTGCAGCATTACTTTGTCGTTACGGTGAAGATTGCACGTCGACTTATTTTTTGACGTCATAGCTTCTGAAGCAGAAGACATGTTGCCCGTCTAAGTCAAATGCGCGTCTGACATCATCATTGAAGTTGATTTGCAGCATTACTTTGTCGCTACGGCGAAGTTTGCACGTCGGCATCTTTATGACGTCATAGCTTCTGAAGCCGATGACATGTTGCCCGTCTAAGTCAACTGCGCGTCTGACATCATTATTGAAGTTGATTTGCAGCATTACTTTGTCGCTACGGCGAAGTTTGCACGTCGACTTATTTTTGACGTCAGAGCTTCTGAAGCAGAAGGCATGTTGCCCGTCTAAGTCAAATGCGCGTCTGAAATCATCATTGAAGTTGATTTGCAGCATTACTTTGTCGCTACAGCGAAGTTTTCATCATTGAAGTTCATTCGCATCATCAGAATCTCAAATTCGGCTTTTTTTGACGTCTCAGATTCTGAATCAGAAGCAATATTGCATGCCTCAGACAAATGCCCGTCAGACTGTCATCAGTGAAGTTGATTTGCCTCGTTAGATTTAAGCTACGGTGACATTTACACTTCGCCTTAATTTGGACATCATAGTAACTTCAGTGTCAAAGAACGATCACTTTGCGTGCCAAACTGATCTGCCGCAACATTTCTATTTAGGCGGACAATTTTTCCCTTTTCTTTGTCGTCTTCGGTTTAATTACCCAAGTTTGAGGTTAGGGCGGCCTATTTTTATTGCGCAATAGTGCGATCGATACTGGCCGTCTACTCTGCGTCTTCGTAGTCGCAGTGTTCTTTAGTCGTTCTCTAACACGCGACTTTAGCTTATATCTCGCTTCGGGATCGCCGGGGACACTCGGGGCAATGTTCGCGTTTGCTTATCTCATTGAGCTCTAATTTTTCATAGGATTACTTTTTCGTTTGGAGATGCACTTTTGGAGCGTTACCGTCACGCGAACGGCAATCTTTTTTTATAGGGGGTTGCTTAGATGATGGTATCAATTCCGAAACACATGCTTTACAAAGCAAAAGCTTTTAATTGAAAGGAGCTTTGTAAAGCATGCCTTTCGGAATTTAATACCATCATCTTTCGATAAAAAGGAAACTATTCGAGCACTTCATTCTCGTGAGCCTCCTCCTTTAAAAATCAGCTATCGATAAAACAAGTATTAGTGTGACGCTCCCTCTTAACTAGATTTCTACAGTGTAGTTTATTCTTCTCCTATTTTTATTTAACGTGAACACAATTCCAAGAGATAGATTTCGCGGTATCTTTGCGAATGCCTTTTATGGATAATAAAATCGATAAATATATGGATAACATCAATCAATAATCAATCAATAATCAATAATCAATAGTTACTCTTTGGACATTCCCCATTCGGACACTTTTTACATTCCTTCACTCCGTCCTCGCTGTATTCGTAGAAACTTCCGGGTGAACAGTGTAGAACACAGTGCTCGCCCTCGATCAATTTATTGGCTGAAATTATTATTATTATTATTTGTTATTATGAAGGTATTAATTATGAAGGTAATACGTGTAGGAAGTGTATAAGGAAATATAAATAAGAGCTTCGTCTTGTATTTTGGTCCATTGCCTAGGGAGCCCTAAACGCGCAACCTTTGCACATGACATGGTGTTCTGTGAAAAAAAATTTTATCAGCATGGACTTTGAAAATATCTTTTGCTCGGACACTATTGCACTCAAAAACTACTTGTGACGTACCTTGACACTGCTTGACACAGTATCGATCGTCGTATTGTATTCAAAAACTACTTGTGGCGTACCTTGACACTGCTTGACACAGTATCGATCGTCGGTGTAGTACCCATTTGGGTTGGGCACTACCAAACCAATTGTCCTATTATAAGTGGTGAGTGCCGTGCACTGCTGCACACACTTCCCATCCTCCTCTTTCGCTTTACAATACTGAAACATCAATTTATTTCAATTTATTTAGTTTTCTTTCGAACAGCTGATATCTTCTGTCACCTGATGTCATCTGATGTCTAGGAATGTCCTGCTAAATATCGTACTTTAACTTGCATTATTTTCATGAAAAACGATAGGCAAGCCAGCACGCTGAAAGTTAGAGTTGTCTGTAGCAGTAGTGAGATTCGAACTATGGCCTTCTGAGTGAGAGTGCGGAGCTCTACCCACTAAGCCATGGACAGCGACCCAGAAACTACTCACATGACATTGATCAGGTCCAGGCCCAAAGCATCCAGCCGCGCATTCGTAGTGACAACAGTAGAATCCCTTTGTCACCGAGTCCTGATAGCAACCAGACGACTGCGTCCCACACGTCAGAGCGGTACACGTTGACCGGTACACTGAATTTTTTGTTATTGAGATACGAATTGTATTTTACTCTATTTTATGTCTTCTCTTTTGCTTCAAGGCTGTGTAATATTTTGCCAGTCTTGAGCGATAGATGATGCTCTTTTTGCCGTAGTATTCCATCAGTGGAGTACTTTTGTAAGAAATTACTTTGTCCTTTAGTATAAAGTTAAAGCGAAATGCTAGCCAGTTTGGAAAATTTGCATATGATAAGCAAGTCCTATGTATCCTATGCTAATTTTGTACGATCGTCCACGGCAATCGCACAAAATTAGCATAAGATACATAGGATTTGCTTATCATCTGCAAATTTTCCAAAGAGGCTAGCATTTCGCTTTAAAGCTAAAGATAAAGTTTTTGAGATTTACTTGAGATGCGTTTCAAAAACCGGCCGGTATTTCGCTTTAAATCACTCACTAGTCTGACAGTCGTCCTCTCCTGGGCCCCAGCAATAAGCCTCATCATTGAAACGTGGATGCACACAATTTTCATGGCATTTTTCTTCACAACTTTCTGGGGTTTCTTCAATGCGCAAATTGAGTTCACCAGGGCCCTTTTCCATCTGAAAATGTAGTTGGTAAAAAGAATTTAGCGCTCATGGCACACATGAGCACTTGACCTAATAGCTAATAACTCATAAGAAGATTATTAACTTCAAATACACAATGTAAAATGTTGTACAGAAACGTCCAATTAAGAGATAGAGAGAGTCAGAGAAAGAGGGAGAAAGAACGAGAGAGAGAGAGATGCAGAGTCCTCATGCCCTAATTTTCTTTAACTTCTCCTAATATGCATCTCACGAAGTAGTGAGAACTAACCTCAGTCCAGTCAATCGTGTTATTCACGTAGCATAAGCGAGGATTCATCCGGATTTGCACGTCACCGCTGTAGATCACTGAAAGCATTGTTATTGAAATTAGACATATTTTATATTTTAATATATTAATATTAATAATCATTAAATATATTAGTAGGCGAACGAAGCGCTGAGACATCACTTTCTCCCTATCTAAATGAAATATCTAAATGAAAATAATTACGGTACCTGGCCGACTACGGTACCTGGCCACGGTACCGACTACGACTACGGTACCGACTACCGACTACGGTTCCTGACCACGGTATCGACTACGACTACGGTACCGACTACGGTACCTGGCCGAACTGTTTGCCGGGGAATAACTCGGTGAGTTCTAGGTGCAACGAAACGCGGTTTTCACACTAATATTTCTGAAATTCCGAACATTCTGTGCAAGAAAACTGAGGAAAACTTTTTTCTCGTGGGCCTCTCCCTTTAACTACTTGAGTACGACTAATTGAAAAGAAAATTATGTACATTTGGAGTAATGTGTGTTTCCGAGATTCTCGTTAGATAGAAAATCGATACAAAAAAATAAGGACAAGCACTCCTTTAAATTGCACATTAAACGAAAAGCTCACTTCTCAGTTTTGGCATGGACACAGTGCGGAGTTTCCTATTTGAATGAATAGTCATTGAGAATACATCCTCCAGTTTGTTGTCGCCCCAGATAATCTCAAGATTGGGCAACTCGATCTTGGTCAAATTGTTATCGTAGATCAACAGGTAACCTTTGATCTGAAATAGAATCTTATTTGAAGTTTTGTGCATGCTGTAGAAATCGTGGACCAACTTACAACCAATTATGCAAAGAAACTCTGATACAATGGTAAAAAAAATTGGGCTTATTGGATAATACACCCAGCCAAAATTGGGGTTATTGGATAATACACCCGGACACCATTGGACACTCACTGGACACCCTTGGACAGCCTTGGACACCAGTGGACACCAGTGGACACCCTTGGACACCAGTGGACACTCTTGGACACCCTTGGACATCCAATGCGTCGTGGACCCCCTGAAACTAACTTATAGGATGGACGAAAGCGAACAGTTCTTCATTTCGTTGATGTTTTTTGTATTTTTTTTTTAAAGACAAGTATTCTTTTCTTTTTGATCGGCATTCTACCTGGGGTTTTCAATTGCTTTTCGGCTACAAAACATCATTCAGTGCGCGGTGTATTTGGTGGATCGGGTGTAGTTAAATGGAGTGTTGAGGATAGCTTCTTCACACCACACTTCATTAGCCTTTTGTGTACGAGCTACGTTTCACTCAAACAATCTACCGGTTTATTTTTCAATTCCTAAGCGTTTCAGAAACATGTAAATTTTCCGCATGGGGTGTCCAAGGGGGTCCAAGAGTGTCCACTGGTGTCCGAAGGTGTCCAAGGGTGTCCACTGGTGTCCAAAGCTGTCCAGTGAGTGTCCAATGGTGTCCGGGTGTATTATCCAATAAGCCAATACGCATTGAGAATAAAAAATAAATGGTGGCGTGGCAAGTTCAAATGACACCCAAAAAAAATACAATGTACATATAATATTGATACAATTTGTGTACCTCAGTGATCGTATCCAGAAAGTCGAGCTTCTTATCTCCGCCATAGTGTGTGATCTCCAAGTTACCGTAGACACGGGTGCAGTTCTGAGATTAAAGCGAAATAACGACCGGTTTTCGAAACGTATGTCAAATATCTGCTTTCCCATGACAGGATTGATCTAGCATTTTGAAAATCTTGGAAATACAGTGTTTGAAAAAACCGTACCCCGTATATTTTCCTCCACGTTTCGTACAGGCCTTTTTCGTATCCCGGTTTCGAATAACCGTTCGAAGTGCCGGAGCAAACTAAAATAAAGATAAACATATTTGTGGAGCCTGACAGCAACAAGTGCTTGTCTTAGCAGCAGTATAAAGCGAAATACCGGCCGGTTTTTGAAACACATCGTGGACAACTGAATTCTTGCGTATTTTGCTAAATTGCTCGATTTTTATTCTAATTTGTGTTCATTTGCATAAACAGCATACTAATGCTGATCTACTGGATGTGTTTCAAAAACCGGCCGGTATTTCGCTTTAAAACAATTTGGTTGAGCATTGGGACCACGGCATCACTAACCTTGCCGACGTACGATTGGCACATACGGATTTTACTCGGGGATAAATAAGCGTAGTATAAGGGAAGACAACGGATATACAACAAGGTTGCGATTCAAAACCATGATTTAATCCATATGTAAGCACGAAATGTCATGCCCCATTTTACAGACTGAAGCTCGGATGAGCACGACAAGAGTTACAAAACAAATTTTGCCGGGCGCTGGCAATGAACCACGGTCGATCTACCAGGGAATCCGGCCACTAACCACTGCACTATCACGAATCTCACGAATAGTTGTCAAACTCGTACCACATTCTTCACCAGGGGTCTCGCAGCCTTTCCTCCAAAGCGATTGCGCGGAAAGGCAAGAAAATATGCATTGGAGAATGAATATACGAGCTCCGATATTTCGTTTCATTGATTTTTCGGGTTTTATAGAAAAGTAATCGATATCGTACAGGATTAAGTCATCAGCGACGATCGATCAGCAAATAAATCAATAATAGTGAAATATAGATGGGCTACAATTTCTAAAAAAAATTAAGGCAAGTTATTGACATTTATGCGGAGGGCGAAACACATATACCGTATCGCACACAAATGTAAGGTATTAACTCAAATGCGTATATGGCGTCATCGTAGAAAAAACTTTACAACTACTGTAATCTTTGCTAGAATTAGCAAAAAGCCTGAATTCGGTACATAAACTAGACCTTTTTCAGAAAAGGGAGCTGACAGTAACGAATAGTTCCAAGAGCCGTTAATAATTTATTACTTTACTTTAAAAAACGGAGTTAGTCACGAGAGAGTCGCGTGTCCACCAGGTCCACCTCCCAGTTCTATTGATTAAAAAGGTGCAATAAAAGCGATAAGACGTCTGGAATTAGAAACGTGAGAAAGTTATGAGTTTTGGGGAGGAAAAAACGCCGCGGCGTATTTTTATTTACAATTATCACTTGAAAAGGACAACAAAGCGCTTTTCTTTGGGATATTTGGCTTATCTAATTCGAACAATTAATACAGCACAAATATCTTCTTGATAAAGGACTCATTTGGGCATAATAATAATAATAAGCGAAGTTCACCGGGTGATATTTGTTTGGGCCGTGTGGTATGGCTACAGTACCTCGGGTATCCTACAAAAGCAGAGCAATGGTCTGTCCTTATGAATAATGGTTTCAGCCAAGCTAGCCGGCGAAATTATTCAAACCCCTCCGGGTTACACAATTAATCATGCCGTTTTCAGTGATACTACTCGAAATTTATCAGAAAGGTATCATAAATAAACAGTTGGGGCATTTCGTCGTGCCACTCGGAGTTACCGGCGACGTTTATAACATGATGCTTCCTAGAAATCCCAAATAGTATGATAAGATTGAAAGGAAAGAAAGAAAGAAAAATAAGTGTCGTAATATGATCAAAAAATTTAAGAGAGCTCTATTATACAGTCATTCAACAGAATCAATGTCAGTTCAGAACAGTTCAGAAAACGTCAAATAAGTAAAAAAATAAGTTCAGAATAGTTCAGAAAACGTCAAATAAGTAAACAAATAAGTTCAGAATAGTTCAGAAAACGTCAAATAAGTAAAAACCTCATTTTAGGGATAAAAAGCATGACCAAAGCCTCTCGGCATTCACAAATACTGCAGTAGGGAGTAAATCAAAGTTTAATTACACAAACGCTGAACGCTTTGATAAATTGAGAGCACCGCGGCCCTCGCCCATCAACCCAATTATGTGGCAAAATTTGTGCCCGCCGGGCAATTGGAATTCAAAGCCCTTTTAAGGAGATTGAAAAATGCTTACATCTCTCGTGACACATTTGAAATAGAGAAGTGTTTCATATATAGGGAGCATGTTTTTAACAATCCATACAAATGATATTAACGATAAGAGATTGTGCTAAAAAGTAACCGCGGAAATTAAGATGAACGTAGTAGGAGGAAATACAAGGTAGAAACTTGTAGATACTTTAGACCTGTGAAGCACGCAATTATGAAGGACTTATAGGCCTGCAGCATGGGACAAAATTAGGTATGGGGCATGAATATGGTCCTGCAACATCGCAGTACCACAGCTATGCTATGAGTATAAGTCAGCAACACGGGGTCGGAAGACAATAATAAGCACAACGCGGGGTCGGAAATACGGAAGTCGGAAGTACAATAAGCAATGGTAATTAGGTTACCGTATAGAGACAACCACAAACACAAGAAGCTACGGTAACAGAGGGTAAAATAGGTAGTTCAAGGCATTTGGGGATTCGTCGCAATGATAGACGCGGAGCACTAGTTTTAATAATAAACTAACCTTCAATATTGTCAATATCCCCTAGAATCCAATTATTAATTTTCAATTAAGTAATGAGCTGTAAAAGTACCAATAATTTCTGTATGGCCCGAATTCTGCGGAACTCTCAATCAGATCTATGTCATTGTACACACAGACGATACCGAATCAACAAAACTGCGATTATTAATAATTATTAATAAATAGGAGCATACATCGAAGTCCAACATCTTGAAATTCGAGGCCAGTGTGACCTTCGTCATCTTCTCTGTGTTTTTCTCCATCGTCTGCCTACAAATAGAAATATGCAATCAAAGCATAATTATAGAAAACACGATTGTTTATAGGTGCTTGTAGCTTAGCTTGTATGCATAAAATTTACTGACGAGTTTCCAATGTTTCCATTCGATTCCTTAGCATTTAACCCTTATTTTATAGATTACCAGCCGTTCGAAGAGCCCTACGGGCTCTTCTCCGACTGGAAGAATCGGCCTTCGGCCGATTGTTACCCTATGAAAAAAAGGAATTCCTACAACGGTAAAAAGACGTTCATTTACGTTTGTGTGGAAACGTATTGTGGCTCGGGTCTTCAAGCTTCTATCTCCTATAAGATCCTCCTCCCATAAGTTAGCATAGCTCAACTGGTAGATCGTTGGACTGTGAATCGAGGGCCAATTGTACATTACGCCCCCGAACCCCCGAACCACTGAACCCCCAAAGGCGCCCCCAAGAACCCCCGGGGGTCGTGAACCCCCAGCGCGACGCGTGAACCCCCAAATCGTGAACCACCTCAGCAAGAACCTCCGAAAAGTGAACCACCGAGGGTTCATGCTTATAATCATGCTTATTTGTACAACTCATGGGAATGCATTTATTCGACACACATTACAAATCCGCCCGTTATACCGCTTTATACCTTCGAAGATGAACTAGCATTGACTTACTAAATTACTATGGTAATTCGCGAAAGTATATAGCAAATCAGCAAAACCTTTTGACACCGCAACTCCACGCTCTAATTGTTCGGCTGTAACCCAATATTCGTTGGGAATCAAGATTATTATTGTGAAAATCCCTTTGGAAAATATATTTGGTAAAAAAAGACTCTTGCTGTGAATTGAATAGCTAAGTGAAACTTTGAAAAAGAAAGCTTGAATCAATTGTAGCTTGAATCAATTGTATCTTGAATCAATAATGATTTAGCACCATATAAGAAGCTAGACCTCTTGAATGTGTCTAGCCTGTGAGTGTTTTTATCTATCTTGTTTGTATTTTATATGCACAATTTTGTATGGAATAAAGAGTTAATAATAATAATAAAGTAAAACCATCTGCCTATCTATCGCCACACATAGCCCCCGAGCATTCACCAGGACCAGCTTTCTTTTACATTTGTCACTTATTGTTAGTATACATATAAAATACTTCTTTGCGACTGCGAGCAAGATCTTTCCACTTTTTGTTACAGCGTCACTTTGCGTCGAGTTCTCACGTCAGTTTGCCGTGCAACGTGAAACTAGGCGAGTGCGCAGCGAAACAAAAACGAGGGTTCCTCCAGGTTTCGCCGCGCACTTTGCCCAGTATTCGCCAGACGCTCGCCTGGTATGCCGAGAAAAAGGACAGATACAAAGGATGCGCGGCGCGCTTTCGCCCAATCTGCCCGGATTTTCGCGAACGGGTAGTCACTGTCAGTGTCAGTGCACTCGCCCGGAACTGGCGATGGCGAGTGTCCGGCGAAGACTGGGCAAAGTGCGCGGCGAAACCAAGGCGAAATTTTTTTCGCCCCGCACCAACGAGTTTCGTTAGTGTGCACACCCAGTTGCATTTGTTTTCTGGCCTTCTGGGGCGTTACCGCACATATCTGGTTTTTCAGTTTTGCATGATTTTGTTGGTGAATATTTAAAAATACATACGCATTCATAAAAATGTAGGTAAAATTCAAGATTATTACCGCGTGGTATTTGACAAAAAAATAACTTTGGAATCGGTAAAGTAACACCCCCACAAAAAATGGCAGTCTTCTCGACATCAAAGAATAATAACCCAACCTAGCAAAATTCAGTGCCACATCACATATTGGTAGTTCAGAACCCAACCTTCGGAAATCTTCTGTAAAGCCTCAGTAAAACTTGAATGGGCTTCAAAAGCGGTGGTAGTATGTATGTATGTATTTATCCTGGGGTGCTTAAAAAGAATGACATTATTACCGCAACGTTGTAGATAATCATGCTAAAATAACGGCTATCGCAATTCTTGAGTCAGGGTAACCATGTCGGTAATAGTCGGAATATTAACATTAGAACCAATCTCATTAGCATTTAGGATAGTCATGAGTGGGAAAGTTCACATAGTTAAAACATTTGTCACAATAATGAAAGATTTTGCGTTGTCATTTTAATTTTCTTTCCATTAGTAGCACTGACGGATGTTGGCGTGCAAGCGGCAACCTTACGGCGTGCAAAGTCCATTTGGCAACGTGATGGCGTGCAAAAACGTACGCGTAATGAAGATGACGTGCAACTTGCCCCCGCCGTGATCACGCCGCTTGCACGCCAAAAGCCCGAGACGAAATGGCACGAGTAGGCCGTGCAAGTGGCAACTTCATGGTCCAACGCGATCCATAATTCTACCTAAAAGGTGTGCTTGGGCTTATAATTAGCGCATACGCATGTTTGTCATGATTTACATATTTTATTATCACTTTCAATTAATATTGCCTGGGTTTCCATGGAACTTGGGTGATTTTTCACTGTTATTTTAGAAGTTGTGACCTAAAATTGTAAGAGAAATACACATCAGACAGGCAAAGTCATTTGTAGTTTACATTCTCTTTTTTTTTAGTGCATCACCACGGTCACTTCTACGCCGCACCCATGCACCGTAAATGAGTTCATTACTCCAAAATGCGGAGAAAGTCTGGACATTTTTTCAAAAATCCTACTTTCTTTTTTCTGGCCTAAAATTTTTTAATTATTATTTAATTTTTGCCCTAAAATCTGTAATGTTCTAACGAACCAAGAACAGCGTTTAGATGAATTTTGAGTAATTTATGCTGCTTCGTGATCCGTGACTGTTGTGTGTTGTTTGGTGTTCTGATTGTAAATATTTTTTATTCGGTAAATTTTTATTTATTTGTAATTCAGCTTTTGACGCAGCTCTACTCATGGAATATACTCGATACCTTGGACCAGATTCGTGTGAGTCTCGCACTTTTCCTGTACTTATTTTCGTATGATAATCGACGAATTTGTCGTTAAAATATCTTGTTCTTGAGTTTTTTCTAATTTGCTTTATTCCCATGTCTTCAAGGCAGCTGAAATTTTTTTATTCATGTTTGTCCTAATGACATTGAGACCTAAGATGTCCA
The DNA here is from genome assembly GCA_036852015.1 of Pelodera strongyloides. Lineage (NCBI taxonomy): Eukaryota > Metazoa > Nematoda > Chromadorea > Rhabditida > Rhabditidae > Pelodera > Pelodera strongyloides. The sequence goes on from JAANDG010000259.1 coordinate 143,887, forward strand.
AGATGAAGTTTTCTCGTAAGGGCGGCCGCTCAAGCTCAAGTACAATAGTAGCATTTTTCGCACTTATAGTTGTGGATTTTTAGATCCTGAAGAGGTTGTCCCGTGTAGTCAACTGAATTCACCTGCCAGAATCTGCTCCAACGACTAGCAGGTTTGCTCGCTGCATAATGTTATATTTAGAACAATTTTTGCGGACGGATATTATATTGCTTCTAACACTACTCCTTTGAACAGTGATGAGACTGCCAGTGACAAATGTGTCGTGTTCTCATTTTAAGTATGTTAATACACACGGCTTATTATGTACCTTTTTTGGTTAATTTCCCCGCCAGGTGATTTTTTTGTGTGTTATTCAATCATGATTCAATTGTTCCAGATTTGGTGCCGATCTCTTATCTCTTCACCAGTACGCTATGGAAACCACGAGGCACTTCCCTTAGAAGGTAAGTGTTTATTTGGTCTGTTGAAATTTTTTTGAAACATTGAAACTCGCTTAAATTTTGATTTTGATGGTGCTTTTCTTTGCGATGATTTTATCCTCTTTGAATCCGCGTTCGTGATACAGAATTCCGAACAAAAAAAACTTAAAAGTAGTTCGCGATGGTCGGTCTAAAAAGTACTTCATTTCCACAGTACGACATTGGACATTTAGCCCGTGGGCGCATAGCCATTTATATACCACAACCAGCAAGCATACTTGGGCACTATGTCAAGAAAAGGGGCCATCGCGGCTAGCGGCCATTTTTTCACTGCGCCGCCGGTAAGCCCCGAGACTGTGCAAGAGCACGCCGGAGGGCGCCTGATTTCGAAAACAAATGAGAGGAAAAAGAAGGAATAGTGTGAAATTGATATAAAATAGACTGTGTCCATAAAGGGAAAGCAAATAGGGTATGACTAATCATTAGCATAGGCAGTTGAAGTGTCATTGTGTCGTATTGTTCCCATACTATTTGACTCATCTCTAGTTTTAGAGATAGTCAAGTCCACACACCAACCCGCGCTACTTGTGTCTCTATTGCATCCACATAGCTCAATACCTTCATGTTCTTGTATTTAAAATGAGCAGGGAAATAGTGATAGGGCAATGGATCATCAAAAGTTTAGAATAGATAGTTGAGGAGTCGTCCCGCTACCAAAAATCATGCGTGAACTAATCTCCAATTAGACCCATAGCCTAGCTTTCTTTTATGTTTCTTTCTAAACAGTCTACTTCTATTTTTGACTAAGCTATACTTCTATTTTTTTTCTCCCTTCGCTCATATGTGTGCTTACTGGCGTACTGTGGAAAGGAATTACATTTCCGACCCACCATCCCGAACTACATTTTGAAAGTTTTTTTTTCGGAATTCCGTATCCGTTCGAACGCGCCCTTAATCGAATGCACTAATAGGGAACAGATGATGGGGCCTAGGACGACCTTAGTTTTTGTCATTTGTTCATACTTTTCGTATAGTTACTTCTGTCACACAAATATTCGCGCTCAAAATGGTGCCTATTAAATTAATGCGTAATTTAACGTAAGTGTATAGCCACGGTCGGCGGTCCTCCCTTGTCAAAAGGTGATTTTGGTAAATAACAAGGGCGCAGCTTATTGAACTAGACCTATTGAACTGTCACATATGTATTTATTTAGTTGCCTACTCGAGGTCGAGCGGCACCGCGGAATGTTCTGGCCCCTGTTGTCCTGGTTTCTTCTGATACATGTAAGTTGTGCACCATTACTCTTTGATTGTTTCATAATCTTCATCGTTTTAGTCTAGTTCACCAATCAGTCCACATGTTGCAGTTGGTGATTTTTACAGTAGCGTTGTAGGTGTAATTCGTGTACTGGACAACAGAACTTTTCTTACCTTTTGTGCGATGTGTGTGTTTTGATTATCACCACCTGAATTTTCAGGCGACTGTTTTTCTCTTATGGCGATCAACTCGAACTCGTATTGAAGCCGTAGAGGCAGGCCATGGCCCACAAATTTTTACTTTGTTCATCAATAAATTTGTATATTCTGTTGATGTTCGCGTTGTGAGACGTTTCATTTTTTACATCTTAGCGGACAGTATCATTAATGTGTGTGGTGTATCCCATTATGAAAATTATGGGACCGCCACGAAGACTCCCTGGGGGTACTCGCGCTACCACAACACTTTACTGCATAGTTTTTCATGGCATAATTCTGGTCAGGTCAGGTAATAGTTTGTCGGCAAGTAAGTGGGTATGCTTGCCTTCGGCAAACGTCCAGTGTGTCCTCTGATTGTGAGTGAGTAGTTAGATAATTTCTGATCGCCTCATTTAAAGAAAGCGCGATACTTATCCATTTGAGAGAACAAATGTGATTACAGACTTATAATTTGAGCGTGGATTCGCGGTGTTACAGTTTTTTTTTTTTTTTTTACCGATTTTATGTCTACTTTTTCGGTTTACCGTAACGTGATTTTTTCATGCTACTTCATCTCCGAAGATATAAAGCGGTATAACGGGCGGATTTGTAATGTGTGTCGAATAAATGCATTCCCATGATTTGTACAAATAAGCATGATTATAAGAAAAAAATCCCACTTTCAAAAGCCGGATGCTATACAGCTTAACCTTTGACCCATGATAGTTCATTATCCGGGAGTTCAACCTTCGGTGGTTCACTATCCGGGTGTTCAACCCTCGGTGGTTCACTTTTCGGAGGTTCTTGCTGAGGTGGTTCACGATTTGGGGGTTCACGCGTCGCGCTGGGGGTTCACGACCCCCGGGGGTTCTTGGGGGCGCCTTTGGGGGTTCAGTGGTTCGGGGGTTCGGGGGCGTAATGTACAATTGGCCGAATCGAGAGGTTGTGTGCTATTGTGGGTTCGAATCTCGCCAGAAGCAAATATTTTGTATGCTCTTTCGATCGAAGAATTTTCTTTATGAACAGCTTTCGTTGTGCACATAAAAACAAACCCGTAACAAACTCTTCTCCTTTATATAATAAGATTGGTTCAAACACGCTATGGAAAAATATATAAAAACGTACCAGAACCAGTGCGGCCAGGAGGAAGACACTCACAACAGACACCTGCCGAATATTAATTAGCATACTTCATAAGCGGTCGGTTTCCTAAATAAGTAATAATTATACCGAATCATTGATTGTATCAACGCAACTGTTTTCGATGTTGTGGCTCAAGAAAAAAACTGAGGGCGACAGGGATGCGCGCGATACGTACAATACCAGTTGGCAAACCTGATGCGCTCTTATGGCACACAAAAAGTGCGCTACATGGGCGCAGTGGGAATTGTACATCTCTTGCGCACCTCTAGAGGATCTCGCCAAAATAGAAACATAAATAGTATAGATATTCAGATAATAAAGCGTTAATCCGAGAGGCGACTAAACAGAAAGAGAATGATTTTTTAAAAGTGCTTGAATTTACTTGAAAGTCACTTCTTGTCACAAGTAACATTTCTTATAAATAAACAGATAAAACATAATAGTGAGTCATCATACATATATGTACATTTATATTCTATACCACACAAGACGCAAGACAACCTCGGAAAACTAAAAAAAAACCATAACAAAATCGTTGTTAATAAATTTTATACACAAAGTGAATTATAGTTCCTTTACTCGTCTACTATCCCTTTGATAATTTTTAACAATGAGATCAGAAATTAACGCGAATTTATACGTAAACAATAAAATTAGCATAGCACAAGTTTCCGCATTTTATGCAAAGTTTTGGTATTCTAATTAGCCTACGGTATACGGAAGCAGTATTGGAGCATGAAAACGAACAGGATGCACATACAGTATAGGGATGATCAAAGATACAAAAAAATCTTTCGGAAGTTTTAGTTTGACAAATTAATAAATGTTGTGACTAGTATTCGTTCACAAGCTGACACTGCAGACATAACACATAATACTACCAAACAAAACATCACGTAAAAAATCATAAATTCAAGGTTTGGATGTATAGACTTGGGAAAATATTATCAAAAACATCCTGACAGTAACCAATATAATGAACGATTTCACAAAATGAAACATTATCGGTGTATTGGTGCACGGAGTATTTGGGGTTGCAAATATATTGCGATTAACATGTTTTACTTATCATCGTTTTACTATTGTCAGAAAGCACAAATATACAATGATTTGCTCCATCTACGATCTACCGTAGCTCAGTGTGCTCACCCAGTATAATTTCAGCAAGTAAAATATTTTAAAGCGAAATACCCGCCGGTTTTTGAAACACATCGTGTAGACCAGCATTCTTATGCAGCTTATGCAAATGAACATAAATCATAATAAAAAAACGAGCTAAGTTCGAGTAGATTAGCATAAATACGTAACAAATCATTTGTCCACGATGCGTTTCTAAAACCGGCCAGTATTTCGCTTTCAGGTTGCGGTTGTGAATACTCGAATGTTTCACATGAAGCTGATAAGATATTGATTGTTAAAAGTTCAGTAAACACAAAAATTGACATAAACGCATCTCAAAAACTGACAAATCAATATGGAAATAACGGAATTGCGCACCATTACACCCTTATTAGCAAAACATTGCACCCTTTTCTTTGTTTCAGTGGGGGAACGCAACGGCCGGTAACTACTTTTTTGAAGGTCAACAGGGAAACGGAATAGAATTGAAGAACTATGATAGGAAGAGAATAGGGTATGATATGGTGTCCCAACTACAGAATTTTAAGTTTTAACGTTAAGCATGTTTGTATACCAAACAAAAGACTATTAAAATGTAAAACTATGCGGGATCCGTGTAGTATCAAAAAAACATGTTTTAGCATACTGTAGTTATTGGAATCATATTCTAAAATAATTGCAAGTGTTCTTCTATTTTGTCGGTGAAAAATTCCATCAAACTTTTGTATAAATCTAAAATTATATGAGGTCTTTTGAAAGATTCTAAATGATATATTATGGAGGGAACTACTGTGTAAAGTGACAACAAAAATGCATCATCTGACTTGAAAAACCAATCGATAGCCTTTTTGATATTTAATCAGTTTGGCTTCATTACACTGCTGTACACAGTGTGAGGTCGCTGATAAGCCGAGGTGATGAGTTTTATTCAAATCATTGATAAGGGGGTTTTATGCTAACTGATATTTTATAAAAAGGGAGTTTATGAGAGTTTTGTTGTCAAAGGTAAAAAGTATGGCGTAGAATTTTGGAGCTTATTATTAGTAAGATAAAGATTGCGGTGATAAACAATTTTGAAGTTTTTTTAGCTTGTCAACAGACTTTGGTTTTGGTACGCAATATCAGTTTTGCATAAATGCGGGGTTTTTTCCAAATGAATCCAATACAATTGCATGTACTTCTGAACTTTTCATGTACATATAAATAACACTGGAAACAATATGTTTCAAGCAACTTGTAAAACCAAATAGAGGTAAAGAAGGAGGTTATATTTTCCGAATTAAAGCGAAATACCGGCCGGTTTTTGAAACGCATCTCAAGTACTTGCATGCCTATGCAGTTATGCGAAGTGGGGTCTAATTGGGGTCTAGTTTTTATTCTAATTTTGGCTCATTTGCATAAGCTGCATAATAAAGCAGGTGTACGCAATGCGTTTCAAAAACCGGCCAGTATTTCGCTTTAAAGGGAATATGTATCCCCTTTTTGAAGTTAAGCTGTATTAATACAATGCATGTTGCCCATTAAGGAAACAATAACAAAAGTTGTCTACAATTACCCACTTAAAAGAAAATCAATTTCAAAGCTCGCCTTTTCCATAGTAAACGCTAATTCGGAACCCTTGCATAAATTTGGGTCTGATTGCATAAATTTCAGTTTAAATCGGCAAATAGCAAGATTCAAGATGCAGCGCATTCCAATTTCGTATTTACATATTCAGTCGCCTATTTAAATTAACGTCTGGTATGGAAACGCTAGTTTCGCTTTTTTTTTTGCTCATTTTGAGTGCCTACATATTCGCTTTAAGGACATTAAAGAGATAGTAATATTATAGGATGATCCTTACCTTACAATTAGCATGGTTCACCAACCCGCTAAGGACTTTCTCAGAGCAAAAAAAAGGTAAGAGGGATAGAGAGTTAGAGAGTTAGAAAGAGAGAGAGAGAGAGAGAGAGAGAGAGAGGGAGAGAGAAGGAGAGAGAGGGAGAGAAGGAGAGAGAGGGAGAGAGGGAGAGAGGGAGAGAGAGAATGCCGGAACGGAAATATAAGGTAAAAGAATAGAAAGGATAGCGCGAATGGTTAGTCATCTCGGTTCGTGGTGGCCTTCTAAAGAAATTGCATTACAACAAATACGTGGGTTGCACATGATGATTACATATACACATCATGACCGCATTTTGAACGCTGGTACTTATGTATAGAAGTGGTTTACTTAAAATATTCTTAACTTTACGTAGAGTACTAAAAATCGTAGTTTAGATGTTTGTCCAAGAAGAGGTTTGGTAATGTCCTAGCAGACTTGCGATTTCTTAGATCTCTTACACTGCAAGAATGTGCACCTTTATTCAAGGGATGTGCACAGTGTACAGTCACACAGCTGATGACTGCATCAGGCAACGAGTACGAGTTCGACCAGATGATAAATTGCTCGACGTCTTCCACGAAGAATTTTGACTTTTTTTCACCTAGGTTACGGTATGTATAACTGTTGTTAGTTGGAGCCTAGTCCATTCGAGTCATGATTCTGTCGCTTTTTTCAAGTTCTGATATTTGGAAAATTGCATTGACAGTATTTGCACGACTATCAATGAGATGGAGTGTGCAGTGTGCTACCTAACATATATAAGTTTTTAGGAAAAAAAAAACTAAAGAGTATAAGAACAGACACCAAACTTTGTGGCTCGTCTACTCTGGCGCCAGTTCCAAAAGGAAGGTCAAGGCGCGACATCTTACGTGGATAATAGCACTTTAACGCCGTTAATCCGCTAATAGCCATACGGTAGCAGAGGGCTGGCGAGCTGGAGACCGGGGCATCCGGTGCCAGACCGTACAGGGAGATATTGATACCTGAACTAATAATTATGGTATTTAAAACTTACAATTATGGTTAACTCACGAGCTAGGGGTACAATTTTTTCAGGGAGAATATTAGTGGCGAACACAAGAAAATGTGGGTATTATAACCTACCGAATATTATAAAATTGCCAATGTATGTGTCAAACTCGTACAGTACCGGAAATATTACAAAATTCACTACGCGAGAATAAAAATACAGAAAATTATTTAAAACTCGGCAATTCCGCTAGGGAACTGGACCCATACAGGGTACATAAAAGGCGTCTTTTCCATTTGAACTCCGCTCACTTTTATTCAAATCTGTTTACTTTATAAACTCCATTGAACGAATGTATGCACAACTATTTACTCACAGTTCTAACATAGAGTGTGTGTTTATAACACAACGGTATACCGTAGTTGTCGGTGATTTGAATAAAAAATGGGGAACTTTGCATGCAAAGTGCATTTTGAGTGGAAAAAAAGTTTGCGTGGACACAGTGGGTCGGTGGGTGAAAAGCAGAAAGTGGCACGGTGCCAAGCGCTCCGCTTGCATACAAATGACGAAAAATCGACACTTTTCGCGAAAAATCATTTTGCAAATTTTTTTGGTCACAGAAAATTAGTTATATTAAAAATACGGCTATAGATATCGGTCCAGAAACCACGAAGCCCCCTAACCACATATATTTGGAGCATTTTCGGTTAATAAACCATATGTTGAAAGTTTCTGGTTCTTCTGAATTTTCGCCGACCAATTTGCATACTTAGGTCAGTCATGGGGTGACCATTACATAAAACTAGTTATATTAAAAATACGGCTATAGATATCGGTCCAGAAACCACGAAGCCCCCTAACCACATATATTTCGAGCATTTTCGGTTAATAAACCTTATGTTGAAAGTTTCTGGTTCTTCTGAATTTTCGCCGACCAATTTACATACTTAGGTTGGCCATGAGGTGACCATTACATAAAATTAGTTATATTAAAAATACGGCTATAGATATCGGTCCAGAAACCACGAAGCCCCATAACCACATATATTTCGAGCATTTTCGGTTAATAAACCTTATGTTGAAAGTTTCTGGTTCTTCTGAATTTTCGCCGACCAATTTACATACTTAGGTTGACCACCGAGTGACCATTACGGAAATTAGTTATATTGAAAACCAGAAGGCTATCGCCGCCTGCGGCGACTACACAGGTGATACCCTACGAATAACTGACATATAAATGACATAAATAAATGACAAATGACATGCTACAGTACATTTTGGTTCGGTTGAGTCCGTTTATGAATGTATTATCGCTGGGATAAATTATTGAACCGTGAATCACTTAGAATTTGAAATGTGACAATGTCGAGGGAAAATGAAAAAACAATAGCACATTATATTTAGGAAAAAAATGACTCTTGGAAAATTGAGGCCGCCTGTAAAATTACTATAAAATACCCAAAGCCTTTACGAAATACTACCCCTTTAAAGATCGTGGAGTGACAAAGAACTTACATAAATTCCCAACCTATCTATATTCCTTTTTGGCGAAACGCTCATCCACCTTCATAATTCATAGCGAAGCGCTCAAATTTACGCTGAGTGGGAGCGTTTCGCTAGTTTTTCGCCCATGCACTCTCTCCATGCATGACAATTGACTTCCTTTCGATAGGCGGACTCGTCAGTAATAATTGTTTAGCTGAGCAGTTCGAAAATTGCTTTCATTGAGCGATTCGCCAAAAAAGGACTGATTTTGTATACGCCATACGCGTCATTACAATCTATCTAAACACCTCCCACGAGAACTGTTGAGTTGGGCCGCATCGTTTTGTGGTTGTTTCCACAAAACGATGCGGCGTTTTGGTACGCGCGGAACACATTTTTTCAGCGGGTTGGCCAAAAAGGTGCGAGAAACTCAAACGCAGTGTGTTCGATCGAACGTCCACTCTTCCTTGGCACTTTGCAATAGTTGGTGGAATCTGAGTAAGCCGACGATGCCAAATCAAAGAGTGTTTGGGCGCGTATCTTGCGTCCAATAAACAACTATTTTGTTCTCACAATCAGTGTTACCGTAGTAAGCAAAAATTTAGCACAGGGAAAAATCCTCTTTCGTCCGATTAGTATATTAGTAGGACTTTTTTGTACACCGGTAGATGGGAATCTATGTAGTAGGAAGCCTAAGATACAATGCTTCTCTTTTAGAATGTGTTTTCTTATTGGTCGCAACAATTCTGACATGGAACATAAATTTTTTGTTATGTTTTGTCGTTGAGTTTTTAGGAGAAAACGAGGGCGTGGCTTTGAGCCTTCAGATTATTGTTTCTCAAAATGGGGAATACCTTATTACCAGACAGCTACGCCTCCGAGGCGTCTTTCGATACTTATGAAACGTCTGTAGGCGAAATTTTTTACGAATGACGACATACATTTTTTTTCATGTGAATATTCTAATTTGAGCTGCGGCACTCTTTTATACCCGAAGCGGAACAAATTATTCGAATTATTCTTCCGTAACTTAAGTGCTAGCACACGCTACAGCCATACAGTTACTCTTTTATATAATAAGAAGATTATATAAATGAGAAGAGTTTGAAGCCGGGTGATTGTTTTTGTGATAACGACCACAACGAATTTTCTACATTTCAGACATTTGGTATAAGTGGGCAACTGTTCGCATATTTCCAAAATAAACGCAAAATGATCTATTAACATACACATTGGATTATGCGCTTCAGACGTTTCATATAAATATGCGCACTTCGAAGTATCGTTTGCATAGCATTCGATGCCTGGTAAGATATATAAAAGAGAAGAGTTTGAAGGCTTGGATGTCCGCAATGAAAATTAGAATATCTCAAAACCGCTCTCGGTATAAAAGGAAAGTCGGTGTCAGCTTGTGGTAAAGCTATGACTACTTTTCGAGCTCTTCAACATAAGCACAGCCAAATTTTATTGCAAAAAATTTGGAAGCTACGTTTCAAACGTTTCATATAAGAAGCAGTATGACCTTTTTTGTACGATCGCCTGAATAGTGGCTTCAGGCGTCAGGCAAGGATAGCCGTCTGGTAGTATATAAGCGTCACTAATTTAGATTGACGTCAAAGTGGATATATTTCCCCTCCAAACTAAAGTCAAAAATCTAAATACGGAATTTAAAATACCAGAGTTTGTAAGCTGGTCGGCCAGTTTGTAAGCTGGTAACTTTCAACGTAAAGTTTATTAATCAAAAATGCTCCAACGATATGTGGCTAGAGTGCTAAGTCGTTCATGGACAGGTATCTATAGCCACTAATTTAATGTAATGGCCACCTTATGGCCAACCGAACTGTACAAATTGGTCGACGAGAATTTAGAAGAACCAGAAAGTTTCAACATAAAGTTTATCAACCGAAAATGCGCTAAACATATGTGTCTAGGCGCTACGTGGTTTCTGGGTCGGTATCGACAGCCATGTTTTCAATATAACTAATTTTATGTAATGGTCACTCGATGGCCAACCTCAGTATGTAAATTGGTCGGCGAAAATTCAGAAGAACCAGAAACTTTCAACCTATGGTTTATTACCCGAAAATGCTTCAAACATATGTGGCTAGGGGGCTTCGTGGTTTGCAGACTGATTTATATAAATAATATATTTAATAAATAAATATATTTTAATATCAACTCATAAAAAATAGCTAAAACATAAAATGGCAATGAACGCATCCCATCTTGCTCCGCCCCTTTCATGTCACCCTCCGACCCACTGTGTGGATTTTTCTGTTTTAATTTTTATTGTTTAATTTTGTTTGTATTTGTTATTGTCAATAATTGGGTGTATTTGGTGTTGTACCTCACCACTATTTCAGCCTAAAGCACGACCGAACTCAATATAATAACCTTGTTTTGTTGTCATTTCTTCCTGTACCAAAAAATTCTTTGATAGATTAGTAAAGATCCTCACTCTTCGATCAAAAACAATGCAAATATCCATCTCACATAATTTTAGAAGATTGCCTCGTTCATCTGTCGAATCGCCGTTTATTTACAGTTTTAAGCACAACAAAGAAACTCCAATGATGTGGATCATATTCATATGCTCATGACTCATGCGTTTCATTATTACACAACATTGTATGAAACACCTTAATTATTTGATAAAATGTGACAAATGTCTATCAAGCTTTCGCAAGAGTCATTGTCATGTCGTCTCATCCTTATTTGATATGAACATGGTCAGCTACGGTTTGTTTTAGACTGCGGAGCAGGACAGTTCTAATGTTACATAGCAGCTATTATATTCCTTTTATATCAAGCCCACTCGTCTCTGAATCTTTTATTTATTGCTACTTTAGCTAGCTTTATTTTCTCATTTGCATTTCTCTCTTATTGTTAGTTGACCAAAGGACACTCACATGCGTTAGGCCACATAGCTAGGAACACGTTGGAACCCCTCTCTCTTGTGGGAACAAAAACATGTTCACCCGTTACTTTCTCTTTTATTAATACTATCTTTCTCTTTTATTAATACTATCTAATATTCATTTTACCTTCCTTAATTTATTACATAGACTCCACTTTAAACCTTGTGTGTGTTTGTGTTTAATAGTTCTCTTTGTTAATACTGTTTACTGTTTGGCTCCTTTTATATCCTTCATTGGGTCCTACTGTGGCTAATTGGTAAGGTCAATCGGTCATCTTAGCCGATCCTTTTGCTATTTTAATTAATTACCTTATAACCTTATTTATTTATTTTGAGCAAACGTTTCTGGATTTATACCTCGATATTTTAATACCTTTCGATGAGGAGGCGAGACTGGTTGGACCCTGCCGAATGTTCATTCTCAGGTATATTTACTTGAATAATATGCATATATTGCATATTTAACTATAATCATATGTATTTATTGGAATTGGGACCCTCTTGCATAGGTCAAGAAACACGCGCAAAAACGGGTTCACTCTAAATGTGACACTTGAAACATCTAGATGTTATTTGTGTTTTTGTGGCTCATCGAACCGCCACAAAAAATGTCGAATGTCGCGTCTCGCCCATTTTGATTCGTTTTTTTTTACGGTATTGGAATATCATATAATATATTTTTATTTCCCGATACTAATATTAATATTTAGAATCATCACTAATTGAGCCTGTAAGGCGTCTTCCGCGTAGGAATGCAGCACGAAGCGAACATGACGTATTTGATTCGCGGGATCTGTCCGACCGAGAGGAAGGTTAGTTATTATCACTACTGATTCAATTTTTGTTGCATTTAACAAAACTTTACGAACTTCTGCTTCTGTGGTTTTTTACTCATCACATTTCTCTATCAATCCATGGTCATGCATTATGCAATGGGTTTTGTAATTAGTAATTAGTGGTCGTTAGCGTTAGGTTATCGACATGGAGAACCAAGTTTCACTGCTAAATATATGTTTTTGTGTATATTTGGCTTAATCTATCTTTGCAATTCTGTATGAGATTTTTTTCTTCAGATAGGTAAGGTTCCTTGTTTGAGATAGTTTCAATTTCAGTCACATTTCAGTGTTTTCCTCTTTGTACACTACCGATGCTGACGTCACCCTTGATATGCAGATGCAGGACGCAGATCTAACACGTTTGGTTGATAAAAGGTAAGCGAAGGGCAAGGGGTATAATATTATAGTTATTTTTTGAGTGAAGACTTGTTTTGCGTACTTGTCACATTTGTCATTGTCAGAGGTTACCTTTTTTTGTCCTTTGGTCTGTGAGCGCTATAAGTATCAACCTCTCTAAAATGTTATTTAATATTCACTTATTAAATGACGATGTGAATATTGGTTATATCAGCAATTATAGTTGTTTGGTACTGTACGCGTTCGCCATTATTAATAATTTTTAAGGGCCGGAAGACGTGAGCGTCTTCGCTCGGACCTGTTTCGCTCTTGGGCCGGCGTAGTGGATAATGTGAATGGCGCTGGTGCGGCGAACGGATTAAACGCAAGATCCCGTATTGGATCCTCGGCACTTCAACAATTGGGAAATAATCGGAGATTCCGGAGGTACGTATTTTTTATTGTATTTTAGGAGGGTGATGTGTTCCTAATTGTACTTGGCGCGAAGTTAGGGTCAGTTAGACAATTAGACTCTGTCGTAAAGATAATCCATTAAGATATAGCTGACAGTCAGCAGTACCGCCAGTTTGCCTTTAAAAACTAGGACATCGCTTTACTCTCTGTCAGTTGACCGCTGGGTTGCGTGGTGTTTTAAATTTACACTAAGAGTTTTGTTTGTAGCTTTTAATTCTGCAGCGTTTATGAGTACTCACTAATGCTAGCATAATAAATAATAAACATATGAATTGTGAAAGTGGGCATTGCGGTTGGAGTGCACCTTTGTGATTCGCGAGTTATCACTAAACATGTTAATTTGTGGTTTGAGAACGCAGAATTTAAAGTTGGAATGTTGGATTATCTGTTGAAATATATAGCTCATATTGTCGGTCATTTCCATTTCCATATACTTTTAGGAGTGAACCTTCCCAAAGAGTAAATACTGACAGAAGGCACGGGGACCGGGACCGAATGGAGGAACGTGAACGCTTTCCGCGAACCGAGTTTTTACATCATGATCAGTTGGTTTTTTGTACACTTTGACTAACTGTGTCTCTTGTTTGTTTTGGTTGAATTTAAAAGAAAATTAACTTTTTCGTTATTATCTCATTGTTGCAAGCGTTATTGGCACATTACCACTGCCAGGCCAGGCGATTATTGCCCATTGCCGTAACTCGTAGCGTAGCTGGCCTAGTGCGCTTGTGCGCTATTATTACCAGCTGACGTAACTTGTTTTCTGTTTCTATAGTTGTTTAATGGAATATAGAATAGAATGATGATCTCATTTTCAAAAAATTTGTCATAAGCTGCCTTGTGTCATAAACTTTAAACCCCTGTATTGGACCACCATGTAATAAAGGAATGCGATCTTGTGGCTTATAATTTTATAATTTTATAATATTAAATAAAATCGTTGCACTTTGTGTTGGGTGTGTTTCTACCTACATTGTATTATAGTGCCTACGTATCGGACCCACCTCGCTATCCCTCATTTACGCGAGCAAGTGCACGAGAATCTGTGCTCTCCCCGAAAAGAAGGAGCACATCGAGGCCACAAAGTCGAGCAACACATATTGGGATCCCGACGTATAGAAGTGCGACAGCTGGTTAGTTTTAATCTAACTTTATCTGTTTCTTTATTCTTTTTTTGTCTTTTTTTATACCTTTTGTCGTTTTGCCTCAGATTTGGGCTTTTATTTATTAATCAAAACAAAGCAAAACTCCAGTGCGTTTTCTTTTTTAAGTCAGTTTAGCCATACTTGTTCTGTTCTCAAAAGCTATAAACCTAAAAATGGGATTGGAAAGTGATTAGGCTCTTCGTTCGTAGTGCTTTAGTACGAAGGGGCTCCCCGTTCGTAGTGCTTTAGTACGAATTATGTTCCTCATATGTTTAGGCTACGCGCTCGGTTCCGCAAACGGAAACGGGTCGTTCCGCGAACCTTCCGATCCGATGAGATCATCAACTGTTATGGGGCGTTTTGATCTGGAATACGATACTTATGGAGAGGATTTTGTGGCGAATTCGCGGAGAAGCCGGCATTTTAGGTGATTATTATAGTATGTTCTTTTTTTATCGTATTGCACGGGGCGACGGAGCGGAGTTTTGGATGTTCATATGGCAGATATGGCTCATTCGAATCGCATCTGCAAAGCCGTACCCTTTCCTGTGTGTTGCCAACCATTTCTAGTTTCTCCGCTGAAAATTTTGATATTAGCATACAGTGCGTCGCATAAGTATGTAGGCACCCCCAAATTTAACGATAAATTTTTTGGACCAAAATTTTTTGAACAAATTTTAACACCACTAAATCGACCATGGCGGAAAACCCGAGGACAATGAAAATTATAAAAAAATTCGACATTTTCAGTATTTTACGACATTCAAACCGAAAAACAGCTGTTTCAAAAGTTTGTAGGCACTTCAGTAAAAACAACTTTTTATTAAAAATTAAACAGAATAATGGATGACAATATTCATTTAATAATCGGTGTGACCACCGTTATTCTTGGTGATGGCAAAATCCGGTTCGGCAGAGAGTTGGCCAGGTTCTTGAGCAACTGAGCGTCCAGGCCGTTCCACGCTTGGAGTATTGCGGCTTTAAGGGTGGCAACTGTGTCGTAGGTACGATTATTAGCTTAAATTTTCCGTACCAACAATCCCCAAAGATTCTCTATGGGATTGGCATCTGGGGAGCAAGCAGGCCAGTCCATAACGTTAATCTGGTGCTGTTGAAAGAATGCCTTGGTGGATCTGCGCATTATCTTGCTGGAGTTGCAGTCCGTGCCCTGCTGGTCTCTGCAGAAACGGTAGCAAATTCTTCTGGAGCACTGCCTGATAATCCAAGGAGTTCATCCGAGTGGTAATAAACTCCAATGCCAGAACGCCATCATGATGAAACGCGGCCCAAACCATTACTGTGCCACCCCCAAAGTTCCTTTTCTGGCTCCTTCCTGAGATCTCTCCAGTAGTGGTGATTTCCATCGGGACCATCCAAATTAAACTTCTTTTCATCGCTGAAGATCACCTAAAGCTAGGAATAGAGCGGGTTATAAAAAATTAACGAGAAACAAAGAATAAAATAAGCAATAAACAAGAATTACCTTAGACCATTTCGTTGTCATGTTGTTCTGACAGAAACCGAGCGAGCGACTTTGTGAGCAGCCGTGATGCGAGGAGCTGGTTCCATTCTTGAACTCACAAGGTGAGGACGGCTTCTAATGGCCCGCCAAGCAGTTCTCTTAGATGCAGTAGTTCCCTCATCAGATCGAAGTTCGTTGACTGACTTCGACGCATTAGAGGCAAGACGTCCTAACAGGCGATCTTCCTGAGCAGTGAATAAACGAGGACGACCAGTCCTCTTCTTAGAGTCATAGGAATTGGGGTTTTTCAGGAATTTGTCGACCACACCAGGAGACCGATGAATTTGAGCCGCAATGGCCCGATTGCTAAGACCAGCTTGATGTAGGGCCTCAATCTGGACGCATTCGTTGTTTGAGAGATGCTTACCACTTGGCATTTTAGCAATAATGGCTCACATTATCACTAATACCCATGACAATTACAATTTATCCATTTCAGAGCAATTATAATAAAATGAATTAATAATACAATTAACTAAAGTGGGGTGCCTACAAACTTTTGAAACAGCTGTTTTTCGGTTTGAATGTCGTAAAATACTGAAAATGTTGAATTTTTTTATAATTTTCATTGTCCTCGGGTTTTTCGCCATGGTCGATTTAGTGGTGTTAAAATTTGTTCAAAAAATTTTGGTCCAAAATATTTATCGTTAAATTTGGGGGTGCCTACATACTTATGCGACGCACTGTATACATATACCCTACTCCGTTCTGGTTCCGGTACATTTTGTAGTGTACATATCTTATGTTGTTATGTTCTTTTGTACTTTTGTCTTGTTAGTTTTAACCCTTTTTTGGCAATTTTTCATCCCCAATTTTTTTTTTGGTTTAGACGAAACTACTCTTCTGACGATGGACAGCCGCAAGTGGAAAACATACCTCCACAAAGTAATGGTGGAGTTCGATATCAACAAACGATGAGGTACGTTGTCTTCACGTTCATGGTTTGGCGCAGGGGTACAGGTTGGTGCATGAAAACACGCACGAACCACCTTCGGATTGGTTCTGACCACATCCGGAAGCAATTCGAAATTAATATATTTGACCGAAACATGGTGTTTTATAAAGAAACCACCTCCATTTACGCACTCCATTTACGCACGGAGTTTATACCCTGATTAGGCGTCTTCTTTCTAGTTATGTCAACCCATACACCTTTGATGTTGTTGGGTGAATTTTCAGAAATTGAATATGGACTGGTTTACTTCTTTTTTTTTAGGCGATTTCTCAGAATTGACCATTGAAATGTTGTGCTTTATCTGCTACGGGGTGCGCACCTATGCTATAGTTTGCATTTTAGACCGTCCTCCGCATGCGCCACCATGTCTCCTCGCCAAGCGGATCCGGACAGTCTTTCCGATTCCGGAAGGTCGTACGTGGCTGATGTCGATGAATCATCTTTGCCTCAGCAACCTCCGATGACACAATCGATTTTCTCCCAGCAGGAAATCTACCTGTTCGGATCGCTTCGAGTACCTTTGGT
The DNA here is from genome assembly GCA_036852015.1 of Pelodera strongyloides. Taxonomy (NCBI): domain Eukaryota; kingdom Metazoa; phylum Nematoda; class Chromadorea; order Rhabditida; family Rhabditidae; genus Pelodera; species Pelodera strongyloides. Next base: position 161,046 of record JAANDG010000259.1, read on the forward strand.
TAGTTGTTTATGCGTTTTTTTGGAGCCTACGAACTGTTTATTATTCTGTTGAAAATATGTACATGAATTGAGGTGGTATTTTTACTTTGTTGTGAGGCCGGAACATTTGTTGTTTTGTAAGATAAGAAGGGGGTGCATGTATGTATGAACGAGATATTTCAGTCGAGTATTCAAATTTGTAATCAGATCGTCTAACATGCTTCTTATTTGAATTATTGAATTTACGCGCTTTCTTGTGCACGTGATCTGTGGTGTACACTGCCAAATTTCAGAGCCAGATCGAAGCTACCGTATGCACATCGCCTCCGCCCGCCCACTTCTTCAGTATGCAAATTTTCGAACGTGTTGCTTATTTGTACCATCACTTGCTGTTTGGGGCCTATGTGGAAGACTTCCAGGCATTCCACAACAGTTTTAACCGAGATTTCTATACACTCGTGGCTGATGGAACACCGGAACAGGAGGCTCTATATCAGGTCGGATAGAGGTTTTTTGTATTTTCATTTGTATTTTTGTTTATTTATTTATTTATTTATTGAGGAGCAACACCCCACATTCATCACATTCACAAAATGATATTATATATAAATACAAGTATATAAGTAATAATAATGGCCTGTCCTGGCAGTTGCTGCCAATTTTCAATCAGAATAAAGAACACTGTGAATTTGCACATTCGTATTAATTATATTTTTTATTTTATTTTCATGTATAATAACTATTCTGTCCTACCGTCGCGAGAATTTGTCATGAAGACATGTTAGCTAAAGATTGTATTGCGGGAGGTATGTCGTAAATCGGAAGTGTTTTGTACTGAAGGTTATAGACCCTCTTTATTTAGATCTGTGGTCGAATGCAGTCTGAATACCTCGAGTTCAAACGAATCGAGGATGAGAAAAGGGCGGAGGAGGAGAGACAAAGGAAGTATGTTTTCATTTTTGGATTAATTGTTTTTAGTTTAGATTTTATTTACGTATTACGTATTATTCATACGGCATCTTATGTATTTTGACGTTTCTCTGTTTGTTAGAAGTGATTGAATGGAACTAGCTAGTCTTTGTAATTTGAAATGGTTATGTTATTTGGTTCCGTTTGAGAGTATGTTGTTATGAGCTCAGAGATATTTCGCTTTGAGCTTGCTGGCAGATGTATTATCTTTTGAAGTAGGGTATGGGCGAACCTTTGTAGTTACTTCTTGATGTTGTACTTGATACATTGCATCCACTTTATTGTATGTTATATTTATTCTCATTCCAGAGAGACCGAGGAGGAGGCTGCCCGTCAGGCAGTGACAGAAAATACACCCAAAAAGTTTACAACCCGACATGCGTTTATGCGATTTGGTGGCAACGGACGAGTGGTTACTGTAACTTCGAGAGGGGCTGTGGTTGTGAATACTATGCATGAATTGCTCTCAGTAACTGATAGAAGATCGGCACAGTTATTGGAGACTCTGTCATCATTCAAGGTATGGATGTTTGTAATTGTTCTTATTTAAATTCTTTGTTTTTGTTTATGTGTAGCTTGCTGAAGAAAAGAGGAAAATGTGCGAGTGGTTATTTATTGACATCGTAATAATCGTATATTCATTCGACTACGACTTAACTGGACATTTACTTTACATTTACACTTGGCGCTACTACAACCAGACGAAGTACATTTACACTTGGCGCTACTACAAGACTAAGATAAAGAAACAGATCTTGTTTGGGTCTTCGTCTGCTTATTTTGTTGTTTAGGGACCACTGGACTCAACTCGGGCGGCTCCGCATTCTGTAGCCTTATTTATTCGACGTCAAATGGAACGTATTCGGAAAGAGGGCAGAGCGATCAAGGATAAGGACTCAATTCTGCTTTGGAGACTGTTGCTAACTCTCGTCCAACAATATGGGGTAGGGTTTGAAGTTTGAATCGTGCATTCCTTGTCATCATAGTTTGAGTTTCCCTTATCCGATTTTCTTCTGCTAAGTGTTTAAAATGCTGTTACTTAATGGTTACATTTTATATTTAAGTTACTGTAGTTATTTTAGAAAGTTACCGGTCCGGATCTGTCATCATTGTTGACAGATAGTGGGACTACGGTGTCACAAACGTCACAACTGATTTCGAGGACTCCTCAACATAATTTTCAGGTTTGTAAATTAAAATTACGGTATTGTTTATATTATTAGAAAAGGATTATAATTATTTGCTCAATATGAGAAAACTGAGCTGACAAGGATATATATTGCGTAGACGATGACCCACGCTACAAACTGCAACGCTACATGATAAAGTACATAGGGAAGCAGGTCTGAGAAAAATAATACTGTACTATTTTTTATTTTGAAAGGGAGTTTTGGCCCCTCAAAGTTTGTGTTATGCTCCATTTCAGGCCATTGTCACATGCTGCCAGGAAGACTGAAACGGTCATCTCGTAGTGTAGTGGATAGGGTTGCAGGCTGCTGAGCGGAAGGTCATGGGTTCTACTCCCCACTACGGAAACTATTTTTGCATTTTTTTTCCGAAATTTTTTTGGAACTTATACCTTGAATAATTCATGGAAAAACAATTATTTTTTTATTTCAACAACTTTAGGAATGTCCATGACCCATTTATGCACTATTCCGGGCAAAAAACAGGTAAGTGATTTTTCCAAGTTTATCATGAAATCACTGATGGTACCCATGGTGGAAACATCAGCCGAAAATTATATGATGGTAAACAACAACAAAATGACTCTGAAGCATAACCTTCACAGTTTCAGAGTTCCATAAGATTGAAAATTATGTATATTTTATTCTATATGACTTATTGGAGTTTCTGATTATGTGTTTCTGATGTTAGAGCATGAGCTTGGAGTTCATAAAAGAAGCGGTCTACGTGACCTTCTGCAGCAACTTCGTAGCACATATAGACTTCCTCTCCTTGAAGATGACACACACTGACAAAACAGGACAAAGAACGACACGCAACCACACGCAGTATATTTCCTTCTAGTTAGGTTAGAGTTCGGAGAATGGCCCTCCGCCCCCATAATTCGCCTTTTCGTTTCAAATTTTATTGTAGATTGTGTGCCGTGATTTAGCAGTGTGTTGCATCTTGAAGGAGAGGAAGTCTATCGAATTCTACACATGGTCACATAATCTGTAGAAGGTCACATAGATCTTTCTTTCATGCTCTAACACATAATCAGAAACTCCAATAAGTCATATAGAATAAAATATACATAATTTTCAATCTTATGGAACTCTGAAACTGTGAAGGTTATGCTTCAGAGTCATTTTGTTGTTGTTTACCATCATATAATTTTCGGCTGATGTTTCCACCATGGGTACCATCAGTGATTTCATGATAAACTTGGAAAAATCACTTACCTGTTTTTTGCCCGGAATAGGGCATAAATGGGTCATGGACATTCCTAAAGTTGTTGAAATACAAAAATAATTGTTTTTCCATGAATTATTCAAGGTATAAGTTCCAAAAAAATTTCGGAAAAAAAAATGCAAAAATAGTTTCCGTAGTGGGGAGTAGAACCCATGACCTTCCGCTCAGCAGCCTGCAACCCTATCCACTACACTACGAGATGACCGTTTCAGTCTTCCTGGCAGCATGTGACAATGGCCTGAAATGGAGCATAACACAAACTTTGAGGGGCCAAAACTCCCTTTCAAAATAAAAAATAGTACAGTATTATTTTTCTCAGACCTGCTTCCCTATGTACTTTATCATGTAGCGTTGCAGTTTGTAGCGTGGGTCATCGTCTACGCAATATATATCCTTGTGAGAATACGCATTATTGTGCGTCGTAGTTGTTTTTTAATCCTGCAAAAAGTTCGCTCCTGGGTGGGTTCGAACCACCGACCTTTCGGTTAACAGCCGAACGCGCTGCCAATTGCGCCACAGAAGCACATCGGGTGGTGTCTGTGGGCGCGAGAAGCGTGTGTGGTCCACTTTAAGCGAATCAAATGCGTTTTCAAAATTATCCTGGATGAACTTTTTGGCAATTAATGTTTTGTATAGTTGTGCTTAATTGATCTAATCTTTATCTTACTTATTTTCCCTTACTTATTGTTTGCCATTTTGATATTTTTTGTGAGATATATATTTTGTTTATATTTAGGAATCTTCTCCTGGAACTCTGCGTGGCATTCGTCCGTATTCACCAGTGCAGAAGTTTACTGAATTTGTGGTCGGCGGACATGTTGAGGTATTTTTAATTAATGACAAAATTATGAATTATTTGGCGGGCTGATCTTTATTGTTTTGACGGGGGCAACGAGGCTGTTTAAGTGTGGGAAATTGGATTTTCTTATCATTATTTTCAAGAAAAGCGTCAATGTCAGTTCCTAGTATCTGTTTGTTTGACTATCAACGTCGTTAATACAGAAGAGAAGCTATCGCTATCGACGTTATCAAAAAAATTTGGTTTTATCAAGTTTTGCGACAGGCTATCTTTCGTTTGTGTACATATGCAGATTGCCTACAATTTATGATGTGAGGATGACTCGATAACTAACGACTGCTGCAAGTGTCACTGTTATTATGTTGATCAATTGAATCCATTTCAGGAGGCAATTGATGTAGCCCTCAGTCACGACCTTTACGCCGAGGCTGTTGTGTTGGCGTTGCGTGTCGCTCCAGCTCAGCTTGAAGCGGTTGTCAGGAAAATTGTTTCCCGTTTACCGTCTGGACATCCGTTTTCCACACTGTTGACAGTATCGGCGAATGAGCCACTGGAAGTTGGTTGCTTTATATACTTGTTGGAAATTTGGCATTTGTATGTTTGTTGTTTTCTTCGTGCGAGATTCCGTTGGTTCGTTGTGCTAAACGCAAACGAAAAGGGGCTGTTTGGGGGGTGTTTTATTGATGATTATTGATGGCGTTGGGTGCGATTTATTTATTTAATTACTGCGATATTGTTGGTCATGATTGGGGTAGACAGTCAGTCGTGGCAAAAATCACCTCTCGTCGGTGATGAATTCTGATTTTTTTTTGTTTCTGAGGAATGATGGTGTTACTTCGTACTAATCGTACTTTTTGTCTATCATCTGTATGTAATTTTTGTAGCCTTCTTCGCTTGATGACGAGTCCTGGCGTGTACAAGTGGCATGTGTGTTGGCAAATCTCAACACGGAATCTGCCATGCAGTCTGTGTACGCGATGGGAAGAACACTCCAGGAGAGATCCCTTCCTCAAGCAGCCCACTTTTGTCTACTGGCTGTCACGCTGCTCTCCAATATCGATCCGTTTAGGTAGGTGGTGATAACGATTTGAATATTTGGGTCTTTTTTGTTAGTTAGTCTAGAATTTTTTCAAATTTAGTCTAGTAGAATTCTGTCCCTTTGTCGTGCCCACGTGTTACAATTAATGACATGACAAGTGAGTCAAGTCTTATGCAGGTTGCAGAATCGCCCCTAGGGATTCGGGGTGGGCGTAAGTGGGCCTTAGCCATTTTTGTTCTAATGACCAACAGGCCAACTACAATTTACATTAAAATAGTGTGGTCGTTTTCAGGGCGGAAAGTGTTGAGGGCTGTGCTCCACAAGATTCCCTTACTCTAATCAACATTACTGCGGAAGATCAACAAAATACTCGGCTTGGCTTCAACCTAATCGATTTTTATGCCACCGAGGTTTGTTAGTTTTTATTTGATTTCTCTTCTGTCCTTGTTTTCTTGTTTAGTAAGCGTTTTAGTACTTGTGTTACCCTGATTTGCCGTTTGAAATCTGTAATCTGTTTCGTTTTAGATATTCTCCTACGCGCTTTCATTGAATACCGAGCGTCAGAACCCACTTTTCTACTCGGTCTCCTATCAAACAACGAGGTTGAGTTATGCTAGAATGCTTGCGGAGCTGGGACTCTCAGACACTGCACTCTCGTGAGTTGGATTTGGATATTGTATACTGTATTTTCCGGATTTATGCTACTGGCTTTGTTCCGTTTTTATTTCTTCAAATAAGTGAACTAAGTTTTCATGTTGACCTATTCCATTCCCACACTAGAAAGGGGTCAAATCACCTTGAGCAATTGACAAGAACATGTGTATTAATTAGTAATAGGGGTGAATTTAACGTACTCCATAATATTTCTTTCTTGTGTGTCGTTTTTTCACCCTTCACTCATGAACTGTGTTTAGGTACTGTACCCATATTGCACAATCCATATGGCCTTACCTTTTGTATTTTCCGCACGAGTTTTTGCACGACTTGGCGGATTTGGGAGATCAGGTATTTCGTATTTTTATATTTGTTTCATATTTGCTAATGTTCTTTTATTTTTCTATTCCGTGAGATCCGTTTGGTTGTTGGGCTTGACAGTTAAATGTTAGATTTGTTGTGTACTTTGGAAATGTGTAAGGTAAGTGAACTTGGCTTGGCTCATGACTGGGTGCTTTTTATTAGTTTCATTAACTTACACGTGTTGGTAGGCCGCGTAGTTTAGCATAGTGTAGCTACTGTAAACCAACATCTCGAAGATAATGATGATTTATGCCTTGTCCTTATTAGAATGCGGACTTTATTTCAGATTGCCTGTGGTCAGTGCGACGCCACTGTAAGTGCCCAGTGGGTAGAGATCCTGAGGGGTTTTCTCTCACAACCGGGTACGTGGACTTCGTTCCCTGGTCAGAACTCCAACCCGCCACTAGTCGGACAGAATCTCGATGCTCGTATTTTGGATGGAACTAGGGAGGAGATACCCACTGCTGCTCAGAATGGAGTTGATTTTGAAGATCTACAGCGACCTGTCCAGAGAGCGCAATGTGTGACAACACAAGTTGTTGATGTAAGTGGTTGAGAATAAAAGAGTAATCTGCTTTTGTGAATTGAATTTTGAAGATGCTTGACGTTGAGATCCATCAGACGTACCTCGTTGTGAGTTTTATTGTATTTTGTGAATTCTGTTAATTGATTTTGGTGAAATAGTGTTTTGTTTGTTTAGAGTATGGCTCATGCGGAACAAGTGATGCCTGCTACCGCTACGGTGCCGTATGCAAATGGCTATCTTGATGTCGAGGGTGCGCCTCCTGCTGTAATTGAGCCAGATCTGACTTTGGCTGAGGCTGAAGGATCTGGAGCCCCTACTGCCTTCATGCCCTATCCAACGGAGGCCAGTTCTCTTGCCAGTGAAGAATATGTGGACGCGTCATCACCACTAACGTCCAGCTCCGCGGTTTTTATGAATGCGGAGGGTATGTTTACATTTACTGATTAAGTGTACTAGGATTACCGAAATGGTTAAGATGTAGTTACGGGAGAGCAGAGCACCTATACATTATTGTCAAGGTGTGAAATTGTGAATTGTCAAATCGTTTTTGTAAGCTTGCTTCGCATATATTTATATAATCAGTGATGAACTATGCAAATTGCAGAGGAATTCTCCGACGCTGAGGATTCCGATTCGAGCAGCTCGGCGAGTTCTTCTCCAACGCATGTAACGGATGCGGCGTCACGTGTTTCTCGGTACGTTGTTTTATTTTATGCTTATTTTTCTGTTTTATTTGTGTTTCATATTTGTTTAGATAAGAGTTGTGCCACGACCACCAAAAGGACTGGTATATGAGTTAGCAGCGAGCTTGTACTGACAATGAATTACTTAAAGCGAAATACCGGCCGGTTTTTGAAACGCATCATGGACATCTTCATTTTTATGCAACATATGGAAATTAGTATAATTTAGCATAAAAATAGACACATTCGACCCCACTTATGGTTAGCATATTGCATAAAATGCAGCTGTTCACGATACGTTTCAAAAACCGGCCGTTATTTCGCTTTAATCCTCATGTTTGATTGTGAGTTCATTTTCAGCTCGCGATCCCGCACCAGTGATTCTTGTTTGGAACTTGAAGGTGGTAATATGGTAGTGCCGAGTGAGAAGAGCGCTGTTAATGATAAACCGACTATGGCAGCCGCGATGCCAGCCCCGGCTCCCACTGCGCCATCGCGTCCTAGCTCTGCACTCGACGGAAACAGTGAGGTTTGTGTTCAATGCTACTTCCTGTTCGTACTTTTACGGTTTTCGGCGTGTGTTGTGTTGTAGTGGAGAGTTAGTGATGACTGGTTGTGAAGTAAGTGCTATTAGAGTATTCATGTCATAGTTGTGACACAGGAAATGTTCGTTAATTCTATATTATTACCTCTGCAGAAACTTAAACTTAAAACTTAAAACCTCTGCAGTCTGCCGTCAGGTCGAACATTTATGTCTTGTTTGTGATATTTTATGTGTTGTATGAAACATTTCGTTTGGGTTATTTTTTTTACGTGGGTGTCATTTTTTTGTTGAGTATCGTCCATCAGCGTCATCGGTTATACACAATGTATCATCAGCCACTGAAGATATTTGTGTATCTAATTGGTCAATTTAGCTCCGCCCCTAAATTCTTCTTTTTCAGAATCAAAAGCCGCCTGTGAAACCTGCAAAGGGCAAAGGACTGCTTGATCGAATTCGATCTTCCATCACAAAGGCATTGCCAGTGCCTGCGGGAGCACCTCCCATGAGACTGCCTGATGATTCTGTGAAGACGGTACGTTGGGTTTGGGTACTATTCACTCTAATTATATGCCCTTATTTTGGTTGGAATCAGGTAGCTTCGAGTTGAAATGTTGTAATGCTTTAGTTAATTGTCTGAGCTAGAGATATCACTTGTGTAAATCCGGCTTACCACGTGTGTATTGGTGTTTGCAGAGCTCGCCCATACTCATTCACTCTAGATTGATATATTGTTATTTTCACTCTGTTTATGTTCATTTATTCATAAATTTCCTAGGTCCTGACCCCAACCCAAAGCCACAACATGTGTGATTTTGTGCGTGAGCCTTACAAACATTAATTTTAGATTGTATGGGATCCAGAGCTGAAACGTTACATTGGAGAAGGTGTTGAAGATAACACGGCCCAGGTACTTTTATTTGGAACTGAACAATTTTCTATTTTCTTCGTCTAGTTTTCTTGAATTGAAATTGAAGGGTCGGGCCAACGACGCAATTATTGATTATTATGACGCCATTATTGTGAAATAAGAATGAGTACGCTTTGTGAATTTCTTTCCGTCCATTTTATTGAAACATTTAACGTTTTAAATGCTCTCTAGCTCTCTTCAAGAGCATATCGCTGCTGGCGATGTGACACACATGATTGTCTGATCCTTGATGTAATAGATATCCTAGACAGACCAAAAAGTATTTAAGTTAAGATATAAATACTGTTTATTCAGGTGGGCCCTCCCCCGCCGAATATGTTGGGTGCCCATGCCCCCAGTCAGCCGGTAGGACCTCCGACGGGTGCGCAGATCGGGGGAAGTCTTCGGCAGGCGAGAGGATCTCGAGGGGCGCGCTACTGTAACCAGCCAATCAATAGTGTAAGCTTTCTTGAAGTTTGAAGTATTTCTGTTGTCTAATGTTCCCTTGTGTGTTGCTGTTTTGTAGTAGCAAAGAAAACATCGTCAGGTAGTGTGTGCCCAAACTTAGTGTCCTATTGACGCCTTACCGAAGAGATGTTGGATTTTGACTGAAACGTTCTCTAAATGGTTCATTATAGGCGGGTAATTTGAAAGAACCATCTGCTGCTCCATCATTTAACATGACGCCGCCTCCAATGATGCCATCCTCCATGTTTATGCCAGCAGCGCCTATTGGTAAGGATTGCTTTCTATAAATTGGAATTCGTGGTTTTATTATCGGGCGTGTTACGTGAAATGTGTTTTGTGACGTTTGGTATAAGTGAAGTGATCTCGATGTGCTTTTGACTTAGCGCTAACAAGACGGGACTGACGGGAATATAGACTAGGTAGTGTGTAAGAATGGAAATTCCGTTATCGTATCTGGTTCATTTTTTATATCGCATAAGTAACGCCTATAATATGTGTAATTCCTTTTTTTCCAGGGGATTCCGATGGTGCCAGCCCATTTTCTGACGGTCCACTGCAAGCGGAATCGACTACTGAGGCAAATACTCAAGAATAGATTGGAATTCGTAATTTGTCTGGTTGTGTAGTCTTTGCATGTTACGGGTAAGGTTTTAAAGTCCGTGAGACTGCGACTGTATTGTAGAATAATGAGAATAGTCAGAAGTTTATTTGTAGTGCTTTTAGTATGTAGATTACGACCGTTTTATCAACTTTCGTGACATAACACTGAATGTAATGTAGTGATTTTATTTGTATTCTGTTCTTTTTAAAACATAGATTAGTTTAGGAATCCTCTTATTTGTGTAATATTTACTGTCTATTGCGCATACGTAACGTGTAACCTAGAAGCTTACGTTGTACATTTTATGTGAGCGTAATAAATGTTGAGTATTGTATTTTATGTATAGTTCAGTTATTTAGTGGACCCTTTGTGTGTAACTCCCTCATGTGTAGTGTGTGTAACTCCCTCATGTGTAGTGTCATTTACGTAGTGCCCTTGTACCAGAGTTTTTTTTTATTCTGATTTGTAGATGTGTTTATTCAATTTAAGTGTATTTATAAATTATAGATTTATTAAACCTAGTGTCTTTTGAAAATTCTTTCACTTCACCATCTGGTGACTATGATTGGATCATATAGGATTGTGTGTTTTTGTGTTTTAATAAGTTTAATTTTATGTGAAGATTTTTTATGATTTCTACTCGTTCGGGTTGGATATGTATTATTTATGTGATGATTTAGTTTTTTTTTCTCTATAAAAGTTTATGGAAATTTCTTATTTTATTGTTGTACTGTACTATGTTTAGTTTGTTGGATTTGAATTCGTCATAGTGTTTTTATCTGCAGACAAAACTGTGTCAAGGAGATAAAAATGCGTGGCAGAAAAATATATGCTTTGGATTTAGCGGCAACTTTGGTCTCTGCGCATGCTATGAACAATAAAACGACTGTGAAAAAAATAAAATTTTATTGTGAATATGAACTTTCGCGTTCACTTTTGCATGCAGTACACTAGAATAATGGAAGTGTTTCCCCTGCACGAGTCAATTAAATAAAAAGCGAAAATCTGAATACTGTACCGATTCCGTTATTAGAGAGTACCAGAATGCGGAAGAACATCAGTACAAAAACTGCAGTTGCAGCGGATTCTTTGAGCGCTTTCAAAAACGTTGCCGAAGAGTTGCGGAAACGGTGCGGGGCGCAATTTGCGCGCCGAACCAAGGAAAGTGATTCCCGCACCGGATCGGCGCGCATTTTGAGCCCCATTTCTTTGCTGCACGCATTTTGTGTCCCGAAATTGTGCGGCGCGCAACTCGGTGTAGTGGACACTTAGTACCTTGACCATTGTTTCGCCTATGGCCAAAACCGGGCCCCGGTTTACATTTACTGTCCAGTTGAATTCTTCTTCATGGCGCACAAAAAAAGAATAGCGATGCTTCAATGTAGAAGCTTCGAACATATGAATATCACCTCTGAAAAAATAGCTTAGCTGACACGAGACGGAAGCAAACAGTTTTTTGCTTGTACCTGACCAAGCCTTGAGCCTGAGTTCCGTGGCTCGTTCTATACCCAAATGTGGCTATTTACGCAAATGTGGCTAAAATCAAGTTGACCACAGCGAAAAAATAAATATTTGCTGCTCTATATAATAAACTGAGGAAAATTGGCCAGTGCGTGGCCTACACGGGGCCCGAAATCGGGGGGCCATCGCATATGGGTGAGGAAAATTGGCCAGTGCGTGGCCTACACGGGGCCCGAAATCGGGGGGCCATCGCATATGGGCCCACAAGTTTTGTTGCAGGCGGCGCACTGGCCGTTTCACATCTTAAAATCAGATAGCTCCTGTTTGAATGCGAACCTTGCTAGTGGTGCAGCCAGCTGCCTAAAATAAGCTGGCAGTCGATGCCCTGCGTCCTGGGCTTCACCTTACCTTTGCTTTTTCTTCGTTCAAAGATGAACTACTGTAAGGATACGGTAAATGCATATAGATGTGGTACAAAAAATAAAACAATTTCCGAAACCACGGGAATTACAATCGTGGCCCGTCACCAAATCGTGTTTTTTTTAAACACCGTCTGGTGTCTGGTTTGCGACTGGTTCCTGACCATTTAGTGAGCAGTTGATGATGGATTTCGATGAAAGTTGGTCGCCGCATGGCCACAGAGTGGCCCACGAAGAAAAACAGTGAATCGAAATGGGTCCACCAGTTTCCTACACCGCATAAGGGCTGCATGTAGCTTGCCACCACGACATTGACCCCCGGGCCCCCGGCCCGGCAAACGAAAAAAACCGCTCCTCCAAGAAAAATTGAATTAGGAAGACGAAAGTGCGCCGTGTCGTAGCGTGGCCACTACGTACAAGGTATGAAAGTACTAATTAATGAATTAATTGTTCGTGAAAATGAGCCCGTTGCAGCCACACTAGATGTTTTATAGACCGACTCCCTATAGACCGACTGTTTTATAGACCGACTCCAGGCCACTTTTTTCTCCGTTTTTCATAAAATGCGTGTTCCCCAGACGAGTTGACATGCGGGAACATTGGTACTTAACAGGAATCTTCCAAACATGCGAAATACGCCCCCGGAAACTGTGCAAACTCGTGAGGAGAAATTTTATGAACATAATCAAACGTTTATATTTTGGTGAGCCTGATCCTTTACCTAAGGCTGCATGCTTTGCTATGAACTGTGTCGTATTTAGGAATTTATTATTGCGATTTGTTGAATATCAATTTTGGAGTGTAGTATAAACCGCGCTGCAACTACCGTATTTGGAAGGGACAGTGTACACGAAGCTACAATAATATGCACAAAATTTGCGAAATAACCCTAATTTTTTTCCCCCAAAATAAAGTTCGTTTTTGTTTTCTGTTTGTTGCATAAATCACACTTTATATAAATTCTTTATTACATTAAGATAGTTTACAACAATGAAGCAAGATCATCATGTTTGTACCGGTAGTATCGATATGCCAGAATGTACTACTGTATGCTCGGTTCAATCCGAGGTTTTGCTCCAAAACCCCAGTGGCTAGGGGTGCGGGAAGGAAACAACCGAACGTTCTGTTGATTTTAGGCATAAATGCAAAAGCGTAGTATGGCTGCATTTGTGTGTCGTTTATCGGAGCGGAAAGGCGGGATATCGCTCTATTAGAAGAGAGAACCTTTGATCTGGTGATCTTTTACATCTTCGTCCTTATAGCGATCTAGTTGTGTTGGAAAATGTGTCTTTTGTTATGTTAGCAAAGGCGCCAGATTATTAATTGTCGCCCGTGTCTTTACGGGTATCTCGCATTAGCGCATTAAATTAGTTCAACGGAATTTTTCTAATGTTTCTTTAGTTTTATGATTCCCTATACTTATTTATTGGCGCTCACGCTGTTGCTTAATTGGAGTAGCAAATATAGATCTTTGTTGTTATTTGTGGTCAGTTGTAGGTCTGTCCCCATGCAGGCTGGCCGAACTACTTTGTACTCTCTGTCGCTGTGTTTTTCTCTTCCTCTCCTTCTTTATCATCTTCCCTCGTTATTTCCCTTTCTGCGTCTAGATTCGCACCCGCTCGCCTGAGCAAAATAACAAATGTTTTGCCCTTTTGGCAATGCGAATCCATCGATTCGAGCCAGTCTCGCAAAATATAGTGCGTGTTGATTTTGTAACGTTCATTTATTTGTTGTGTTGATATAAATTTATGTAACTAAGCGAACTGTTCAGCAGCATTCATGGTTTGGATTCTTAACAGAATGCTCGAATAATAATATTACAAATTCGAAATTTTGAACCATTTCTCGATCCATTAGATCCGCTGTGTTGTGGTGTGACCCTTTGTTTATTTAGAGACAGTGGACAGCTTATCTCAGATAATAATATGGGCGCACTTTGGTCATTTGGTTCGTCTTATTGTTTGGATATCATTTTAAAAATAAGGCATCCTATCCTCTCTTCTCATTCCAGTCGTTCTTTATCGAGCTTTGGCCCTCACTGCCTCGTGTTGTTTATTTTTCAACTCGTCCTTTTGCTTAGTGGAAAACAACTTTTTTTTTCGATCAGCTGCTCTTGTGGAGAATATATAAACATTACAGCAGGGTGACTTCCAGAGCTGCTAATTTTAGAATAGTTACAGATTTTGATTATTTTATAGGATTTCTTGAATTTAAATTTATTTCGTCCGTTTAGAATCCAGGCACTAACTATGTTTACACCCATAGTTGTTTAGGAAGTGGTTTTCTTAGTGTTTCAAACGTTGAGTTAAGTAATGAGACGCATTGCTCTTGTTTTCCAGACTCAGACACTGAGTTGTAGACCTGACCAAGCCAAGCTGAGTGTTCTTATTTCTTATCAGTAATCCTGTAATGTGTTTACAAACAGCGCAACTGTATTTAGACAACACGTGAAAAGTTAAACTGCTGATGATTTATGAACTGTGAACTTTCCTCCTCTGATTTTGCTCTTTCAAATTGTGTGTGATAATTGCTCCATATCAACCAGAATAATTAAGATTTTTTGTGAAGCAGCTTCCTCTGTTTTCGTTTCCATTCTAACACTGCGCTGGTCTCTTGTTTCTCAAAGTGGTTATGTTATGTTTGTTCGAAATGTTTGATTTTCGAGGTTTACCATGATTTGATAATTTGATTATGTTATTTTTTATTATGTAATTTCCTAATTGCATTTTTCCAGGAATGCCAAGTATGTTAAGGGTCGGCTCATTGCGCCCTGCTTTACAGCAAGCAGTACAAGCTCACAGGTTGGTGTTAGAGGATTCCTTTATTCCTTATCTTTACTTGCTCTGACTCGCCTCTGTTTAATTTTTATAATTAATTAGAACCAGATATCGGGAGCGATACTTTCACTATTTATAAAAAATCTGTCTTTTTGTGAAGCACGTGGTTTTTGGGGATTGAATTGTACCTACTTTGGGAAACTATTGTACCTACTTTGGGAAATTGGCATATGATAAGCATACCCTAATTGTATGTATCCCATGTAAATTTGGTGCCGGACGCTTCTGACGGGTACCAAAAATTTGCGTAGGATACATAGGATAAGCGTTCCATATGCAAATTTCCCAAACTAGGTACAATACGGCTTTAACATTAAATTAGCATATTGTTTGAGGAATGCGTCCACACAACACGCTTTCGCTGTAGTGCTTGGGGGAGGAGTGGCCGGATCATCACTCACTTATCATTTGGCCAAACGGAATATGAAAGTGAGATTTTTAAATAAATAATTAAGATTAATGGAATTGTGTTTCAGCCGGTTTCCAAAACTTTGCACGTTAATAATAATAATAATAATAATAATAATAATAATAATAGTAATAATAATAATAATTTATTGAAACGTTAAGAGGTTGGCTAATTAAGCCACATGCAACGGTAAGCTTGAGATTTCTTGAGAAAAAGTAATACCTTGCTAGAAATCAATTGCTTGCTACATTAGTTTGCTTTCGATCTGTGAGTATGGCGCTGTGTAGTGTATGTGTAATAGGCAATATTGCTACATTGCTAGAAAGTGATTCGTTTTTTGGATAAACAGTGCGGCATTAGACATTACTAAAACATTATATGGCATGGCAGGTTACACGTAAATGTCGTAAACGCGATAGAGACTTAGATAGAGAGAGACGATGGATATGAAGTACGGATGTTGGATGTTGGGATGTACGGTGTATTTGTTTGAAATACCCCCACAGTTTATTGTACCGTTCGAGCGAGTCAGCAATGAGCATCGTACCTTTTAACCTTTTTCACGCAGCACGAAGAAATACAGTTTACCATTATAAGTTCAGGACGTTCTTCTGTTCGAGAAGAGTAATGTGGCCGATCCAAGTGCGACAAGTTTCCACTCACCAGGACTGGTTGGTTTATATGTTTGTTATATTTGCTGGAGTATTGTTTTTATTATTTACCTGGGCTGTTCTTTGGATATTCGCTTGGTTTAGATGCGTTGTGTGTATGTACAGTATACCACACCACTGAGCATGGAATATAGATGTAATTCAGGAATTGATTACGAATAATTTCAGTTTCACCGACCGTGTAATTTCAGGGGTAACTAAACTTGTCGGGGAGCGGTGATTTGTTATTTTTGGTACTTTTTAAATGCTCTTATTATTTATTCGCTTTAGGTTTCCGCTTCTCACCCAGCCCATCGATACAAGCCGATACTTGCATATTCAGTAGAATTGTATGGGAAATTGGAAGAAGAAACTGGGGAGGTTGGAACTTCAGAATATTTTAGATCTACATTTTTACTATTATTTGAAACATAGCACATAAATGCAAACTACTGTGGTTCTGGTGCACTCGTAGTTGTAAACTGTGGCAAAGTTCACCAGGTGCGACTTGCGAAGTACAGATGACGAATTATATTCAATTTTTATTTTCTGCGCTGGAAAATCAGTTATCTTGTTTTGCAGAAGGTGCATTTTGAAACACCGGGCACCATTCGTATTGCCACGAATGAGACAAGACTAAATGAGTTTAAACGATACATCGCTAGGGACTATTATAAGGTGAGTGAGAATTTTTCTTCCTGTGTGCTATCATTCATGGTTTAATTTCTCGTTTGGTTCAATTGGTTCAATTGGTTATTTTTTAACTTTTCTTGTTAGCCAGCTTAGTGAGATGACTATATTGAGAGATTACACTGGTATTACAGTGTTTTTTTTGTGTTAATTTATTAGTAGTATTGTTTGGCAAATTTAGGAAGGCGATGTGTGCAAGACAACGCTTCTCACACCAGATGAAGTCATTGAAAAGGCACCCGTTCTTGCGAGGGATAAGGTAATTACATTTATTTGGTTAATTAGGAACTGGCATTTGATAATTTGTATGAAATAGTTTTCCGTGCGGTAAACAAAATTGTCTGCTTCACTGTCATTTTCCTGTAGATCTATCGGTTAATGCAACCAGATGCCATTATTATTTTTGGGTTGGTTTTTACCGTTGCTACGAACCAAAAAAGCATGATTTTTGTTTTCTAATATTGATTGAAAATAAGAATTGATGTAATTTAGATTCTCGGTGGCTTGTACACGTCAAATGATGGGTATGTGAATGCGCGTGGACTGACCAAGGCCTTTGTTGCCGGAGCAAAGAAGCTTGGAGCAACTGTAGCACCCCATGCAATGCCGGCCAGCATCAGATATGATAAGGTTGGATATTGTGTTTGTTTATTCACCATTGAATATGAAATAACGTCTATTATTAGAAAGTGATGTCTGTCAAACGAGACTATAGAACATGTTATGCTAAATCGTTGTATACATTAGCAGAGGTAACTTTCCCACGAATCGTAGAGGTATTCGATTCTTCCTTTTAATAATTTATATGAAACATTTGAGCTTTTTGTTTAGGATAAGCAAGAATGGGTGATTGGATTGGAAGACGGTTCGATTGTTTATACAAGGAATCTTGTGAATGCTGGTAGGATTTGTTTCTTAGTTGTTGGTTCATTAGGTAATTACTTGTTTTGAATATTATTGTTATATTTTGTTTATGTTATTGTGATAGGGAAATAAGGGAAACACAGTATCCAGTAAATTACAGATTATCCAGCGGTTTCGCGTTTTATATAATAGGTAGAATCTTCGAGCTTACTGAAGTCACCTTCTCCCAAATGGAGCACGCGTACACAAAACTTCGCGTTTTGTATTTGTTATTTTTTTCTAGGCGGTGTTTGGGCAAATGATATTGCCAGAATGAGCGGTTATCAATTGCCGATTGTAATTGCGGAGCACCAGTATGCTGTCATTAAGGTAAGGTGAAGATGTTAGTAGTTAGTATTGATTGATGTTGTCATTAAGGTAAGGTGAAGATGTTAGTATTGATTAATGTTGTCATTAAGGTAAGGTGAAGATGTTAGTATTGATTGGTAGTTTTCGATACCACCTGTTGGAGTTCAGTATTCCAGGTTTACTGTAGTGTATCCCTTGAACGAAACTTTCGCGTAGGCGTTCCACGTACGTAGGCATTATGTGTTTTATTGGTTTGGAACTGTCTGCGGGATGTTCCTGGGACGAATTACGTCTCAGACAATGTTTGTAATCAAAATTAAATGACATTATAAAATTGCTGTTATAGTTATTTACCCAGATAAGTCTTTAAAGTTTGGCGCTATATTTGTTACCGACCGGTGTGCATTTCAGCCCACGTCTGCCCCTACTCCATCGTTGCCAGCCTTGATTGACCACGACAGCACGTTCTACGTCAGATCGACGTCTGATGTGAGTGTTTCTACTATTCTGGAGAAATACTTGTCTGGTCTCGGTCTGCTTTTTTTATTATTATTATTATGTCGTCAGTGCCCCTCACAATCCGATGCCCGATGCATATCGCAAATAGTGTTATTTGGAAGCCGTGGAGTAGTTTGGTAGGGGGAACATATTCTTTAATTGTGTAGTATACATTGGTGTAGTATTGTCTTGTTTACGTCACTGAGTAACATTGTAAACAAATTCAGGGTCACTATTTGTTTGGAGGATTCGAGCACATGAACAAAGTGGTCTTCCGTGAGGATTGGTTCCGAAAGGGTGTTCCACCAGGTTTGTAGTTTGGATTCTGTGTTGGCACCATTATTTTGTAGTTTGCAGTTTGTACGTTTGTAGTAGGTGTAGTTTTCTCACAGTATTGTGTTTACTATTATTATGCCAAAAATCTGTGCTGCCTAGTTGCATAAGATACTTTGAAAACGATAGCAAAAAAACTTTCAGAGTACTATGAGCTCGGCGGTATGTTAGTTTTGCAACGTGGTTGTGGTTTGTTATATGCATGACATTGACTTTGCAGGCGTTGATTCTATGGGTAGTTAAGTTGCACGTGACGTAATTCTGAGCTGATTGTTGGTGTGATATATGCGAGTTTAGTAGATATTAGCAAAATAGGTGTAGTCCCCGTTTTAGACACCAATTGGTTGATTAGATATTGAACAAGTCTTATCTACAGTTTACCGTTTATTTAAATTATTGTAATTGGGCACATCGGTTAGTTGATTACTATGTATGTACTTATGTAGCCCTTACGCGACGGGGGGGGGCACATGAATTGCAGAGTTATTTGTCGTTTACAGTTAATTGTAGTTACATTTTGGCAGAGGGCGCACGTACAATCGAAGCGAATTTCGGACGGTTGGACGAGGCTTTCGACAGAGCAAAACAGCTCATCCCGTCTATTGAGGGAGCAGAGGTTGAGCCACGCGCTGCCACGTTTAGTATGACCTCGGATGGATACCCACTGGTGAGGTTGTTTTTTGTTTATATTAATTAGCTGCAGATGACCACTTTTATTTAGTTTGCTAGTTTCCAAACTGTGAATGGCTGAGTGTTATGTCTGCTTACCAACTTGCCATATTTCTTTTTCATAACGTGCGCGTTTAATCGCGTAGTGGCGTAGTAGGAGAACAGTGGGAATGTTTGCCTTAATCTGAGTGACTTTTGTTTAGGTTGGACCTTACCACAAAAACTACTGGCTGTCCACCGGTTTCCTTGATGGAGTCTCTTCTGGAGGAGGTAGATTTTATTTTGCTGCTTGCTGCACTTTTTTTAACCAATATGGACTATACCAAATGCAATAATTGTGATGTTTCAAGCTATCTTGAAACCTATAAGTTGCCCGATGGAAGTGTTGTGTCCCACGAGGACGAGGAGTCTACGTCATTTTGGTTGGATTGGTCACGCATCAAGTAATTCGGTTGTCTGAAAATGCTTGGTATATTCTTTTCCAAAAGGAGATTTACATTAATGTTGTGATTTGTGTAGGTATCGGAAAGTATCTGGCCGACTGGATGGTTGACGGAGAGCCACCACGTGAACTATTTGACACGGATGCGAGCCGATTCGAGAACTGGGCTGATAGAAAGTTTGTTTTGTTATTATCACTTGTATACGCCCTGACGGCGCACCAGCGGACAGCCTTGGGTTTACGCCAGGGGCATAAATCTCGTCGAGAAATCCGGCAATCTTTCCCGAAATCTTTTCTACTGTATTTTTGTTTGGTACGACTCCGAAATTGCCATGCTTAATGAACTTTCCGCTGTGGATGATTTTACCGTTGTGTACATACGACAGATATTACAAAATTGCAGGTGAAGTGAAGCGGGTCGTTGTTAATTTTTTAATTATTGATTGAGTCAGGTTTTTCGAAACTTGTGATAATTACAAGTTATAAATTCTATATTAAACCAAGATGATTCATTTCAGTTTCATCGTTGATAAATCGCGTGAGACGTACTCGATGTACTACAACTGGTCGTACACGAATCGCTCGATTGGCCGTCCGACCACCCGGGTCTCTGGAGTGTACGGTAGACTGAGGAGGGACGGGGGGTTGTTCACATTCAGAAATGGATGGGAGGTGGGTATTTGTTATATTCTTGCTTTTGGTTAATCTTCTCTTTTGCTGAGGATTGAGGAAACTTGTCATTGTTCAAGGAATCAAATCAGTTAGTTCTTTTCCTCCGCACTGTTGTAGATTTCATGAAACATTGATACCTACATGTGTTTTATTTGAATTTTAATAGTTGGCAGAAATCACACAAACCAAGTTTTTTTTGGCAACTTTCGGCAACTTATTCATTTCGCAGCGTGTGTGTTTCGTTTGGTGGGTGGAGGGCTAGAGTGTAGCGGCTAAACTAACGTCTCTTAATAATACACCTTTTATCGATCGTTTCAGGTCCCAGACACATTTGCTGTAAGCACTTTTATTGTTATGCAAATAGTTGTTGCTGTTTGTGTATTACTGATATAGTTTGTAGGCAAGAGTGCCATGATTCGTACAGAGTAGTTATTTTGCATGCTTATGTAGCCTAGAGGGGGATAGTGAATATTCAGGATATTATGGCGATTTGCATGAAACATGACGTATGTATGAATATGAACTATGAATCTTACGGACCCACTCATGACAAACCCTCTTGTGCACATGTTTATTACGCATGGGCAGCTGATAGTGTGTTGTCTGCATTTTATCTCTGATTTGATGATGATGACAGTTGAACGTCATGCTTTTATTCGAATGCATACTAACATATTGATTGTGTCGTTTGTGTCTCTTTCATTTCTGTTCATGTTGATCGGATGTTCTGCGATTGGAATGGGAATCGCTCATGTGATTAGTGCAGTTTTACTTACTAGTTATAGTAGTACTGTAGCATAGCTCTGAACGACATGTTGCTTTGTGTCCACATCTTCATAATGGTTGTTAGATGAGTATATTTACACACATATATTTTGCAGGTGTCCCAGGCCTTCAAACTCGATGAGTCTCTAGAGCCTGAAGGCTTGCTGTCAACTTTAACTAGAGAATATGAAATGGTGGGTAGTTTTTTGTGTGGTTCTTTTATAGTTTGAGATTTGTTGTTTGTTGAACTGTCTTTAGATGTAAGAAATTCGGTAGCTCGTTAGTTGCGGTAATATAGGGTAATGTTGTCTGACAGAGAGCATGACCCGCCGTTGGTTAGTGTAAGTGTTAGTTAATTTGTTCTTTATGTAACTTTCTTTTTATTTATTAAGGTGACCAATAAGTGCGGTCTGATCGATATGTCTTGGAAGGGCAAAATTGAAGTCAAGGGAAAGGATGCCGAAGCTCTCATGGAATATGCATTGGCTGGAAATGTAGGTTTTTGAATCTTCGAACTCAAGTCATGCAACATTGTTAGAATGTTTAAGACGCATTCTTATCGTCCGGGACTCAATTTTGTTTGGTTAGGAGTGTTGTTACTGTTTACTGTACTTACTCCAAGCAAAGCCAAGTCTATTTGTTTACACCACTTATTTTTCAACGCTGAAATTAGTTTGCTTTGAGCAAATTATGGGGAATCTCAGTGAAACGTGATGTATCTAGTAACGTAGTAAAGTAGTAACTAGTAGTCTAATGGCTTACCTCTTCCTCTTACACTTACTATGAGAACTCGCAATGGGACTCCGAACTATGGCGTCTGAGTCATATTCCTTTCCTATCCTACGTTCCCATTTTTACATGCGTATTCTTGTAGGTGCCACCCCTTGGGAAGATAGGTTCTGGAATCATGCTGACCAGATCTGGAAAGCTGTTCGCACCACTCAAGATCTTCCACCACGACAATGCGAGGTACCATTTCATAATCCATAATTAATCTGGATACTTTTCTTCCCTTTTTGTTCTCTTAGGTTTGTGGTTGCCCGCTGTGTGGAATGCAACTAGACTTTACGTTTTAGGGTTATTAGGGTATATCAGTCTCAGGCTACGGAGCGGAACACCTACGCAAGCACTATTCCGTTCTTTTTTTTGGGTATCTTGTCGTTCTCTATTTCTCTTTCCTACCCATGTTGTCTTTCCCACATCTATTTCCTTTCATACAGTTGACTCTAGGCCTTGGATTCTGTTTCACCACGATATTTAGACTAATTTTACCCACCCCTTCTAAACTTCAGGTCCCAGTTCATAGTACTCACGGAGCCAGAGCGAGAGTCGCGAGATTTGTACTGGTTGAAGAGAGCGGCGGCCGAGAGGAAACTGGATGTTCAGGTAGGGGAATTATCTCCTGTTTAATCATTATATAATCGTATCATATTTGCTTTTCTTTTTTATTTCCATAGATTTTTGTGATTAAACGGGACCCTGGATTCTGAATGCTTAAAGGGATGGGCTCACTACAAAATCAACTTGTTTTTATGCTTTAGTTTGATTGTACAAAGGTAAACTTAAACAAAGAGCATAAAAAAAGTTTCTTGAATTACTCCCTAGGGAAGATATTAGGTAAAAAGGGTGAGTATTGATTTATCTTCCGATAACGTGAGTAAACAAGATAAACTAGGGAAGCTAAGAGATATGGCTGAAACACACTGTTTTTCATTGTTTTAAGTAAAATAAACGATGAAAACTACAGTTTATTTTGCTCAAAACAGTGTGTTTCAGCCATATCTCTTAGCTTCCCTAGTTTATCTTGTTTACTCACGTTATCGGAAGATAAATCAATACTCACCCTTTTTACCTAATATCTTCCCTAGGGAGTAATTCAAGAAACTTTTTTTATGCTCATTGTTTAAGTTTACCTTTGTACAATCAAACTAAAGCATAAAAACAAGGTGATTTTGTAGTGAGCCCATCCCTTTAAGTATATGTGTGATGATTGTATGTCTGAATAAAGTGGTATTCATAGTATAACAGGATGTATTGCCATCGCTACACGAAAATTACGACCGATTTTCGATCTGTTTTCAGGTGAACCCCGTGTCGCATTATCTGGCCAGCTTGGCCCTTGTTGGACCCAACAGTCGGGATGTGAGTTTAAACTTTACCGCTATACTCATTTTTAAGAGCTGTGGCCAAACTAGGCATGGTAAGGCCTAGTTTGGGTATGTATTATTTACATGTCATCTTGTATTTGCTCAAACCACCATGGCCGATGGCGGCTTTACTTTACAATAGTGTCATTTGTCATTAAAATATGTACTGGAGGCGGAAGTAGATGAGGGATACATAGCTTGACACTCTGATTTTAAATTCCAGCTCTTGTCCGAATTGACAAAGTCCGACGTGTCCGATGCTGGATTCCCACAGAGATCCACAAGACTTCTCAGACTGGGAACAGTTGCAGTGGTAGGTATTTTGAAAGAGGATTGTAGTTTTATGCAACAACTATAAATCTGTAAATTGTTTGTTTTGAGATCAGTATTATGCAAACTTTTATTGGCGAATTCCGAATTTTAAATTATTCGAGATTCGAGTAGTGCATATGCTGGACAGTCGACGTGGGACTCTTGTAGACTACGAATTAGGACCTGTATTCGAAGAAACAAATGAGACGTTGAAGGAACCTTGGGTTCTGAATAGTAGTGGCCACAATTTTTATTTACATAAATATTTAAGGTGTGCGCGAGATCGTCTACATCGACAGGACGTCTCAGCTTTGAACTTTTCCACAACAGAGCGGACAGTGCAAAATTATACGATGTTAGTAATTCTTCTTGTTTCGTAAGCGGATTGGGTATCATTCATCCTCCCTTTTATGAAGGACCGGTGAAACATGCCACCTTTCATGAACACTTTTTTATTTATTTCCAAAAGAAGCTTACTTTGTAGAATTTTGAGGTGACCAACACCAACACGCATTGTCAACATAATTTCTCTAGTCAGTGTATGATCGTAAAACATTCTTTGTTATTTTCATTAATCGGTTCTTACGTAGGTGATCATGGAAGCTGGACAACAGTACAGTGTGGTCAACTTTGGTCAATCGACAATGAATATGATGCGATTGGAGCATGGGTAGGCTTAGCTTTTGGATTACGGCTAAGGTGAAAGATACAATGCACCCTATTACCGTTGGCACGGGGCAGCTGGTTTTGTAATAAGTCAGCAGTGGCTCTGCAGCTAGCTACTGTCTGTATGGCTGACTCGTTTTCAGTTTTCATTCAGTTTTTACTTTTGCTCGGAAGCAAGAAGAGTTTGTAATGGTTATGTAAAGAGTGTATTTGTATATTGAGCAATTGTAACTGACCCATTTAGTGGGAATATGCCCATATGTGCGTTGGAAGGTAAATGTATTTTGTATCAGATGTATTCCTTTTCAGCTACAAGATCTGGGGCCGTGAGTTGACCTTGGACACGAACCCGTACGAGTGCGGATTAGGTGGATTGGTCAATCTGGAGAAGAAGGTATGAGCATTTATATATATTTTTTTAGTTTGTAGTTTGTAGTCGACCTGCTATGTGCCAGTACGATTTGGGCTGAGCATTGATGTTGCTTCTCTATAAGCCTTTAGTTTACAGTTTTACTTTCATGTACATATTCACGTTGATGAGTTTGCCAGTTTATTTGTAGAGGTTGAGCAGAAACCAGGCTTGGTTGGCAAAGTCTTCTCGTTTCATGATTCAATAGATCGAGCATTATGATTAAACTTATCTTTCAGGATTTCATTGGCCGTCCCGCAGCCATGGAACTCTCCAAAGCGCAGTTCAATAGAAAATTGGCACTGGTCCAATTTGATCATGCGGCCAGTGGACTACCAATGGAATGGAAGACCATACCACAGAACATGGAAGTGATCAGGAGAGAGGGAGAGGAGCAGGTACACTTGTAGTTTGTAGTCTGTGTCTTGATGAAGCAGGAGGATTTTGTGGGTACTGTAAACATGGAAGTGATCAGGAGAGAGGGAGAGGAGCAGGTACACTTGCAGTTTGTAGTCTGTGTCTTGATGAGGCAGGAGGATTTTGTGGGTACTGTAAAGTGTGTTGGGTGGTAGCATAACTGCGATTTATGTATGGTCTGTTTCTACATTGTCGCAAGAATACGTACATTAATACCTTAGATACGGATACTTCTTGAGACAGGTGCACATCGATTTTGTAATGGTTGTTGCATTTTGATATATAAATATTTGCAGCGAGTTGGCCAAGTCACCTCGGGAACCTATAGTGTTCGTCTACAGAGTCCGATTGCATTTGCATGGCTGGATTCGAGCGTAAACGCCAGTGACAGGGTATGGGATCTTATTTAAAAATAATCGGAGGTCAGAAGTATACGGTAATTGCGGCAAGGCTGCAGCAGCTGCATGAAATTTACGCGGATTGTTAACATATACTTGTCGTGTAGTTAGAAGTTAGAACGCGTGCACGTGAACTACTTTGTTTTGGTCGATGTCAAAGTGATATGTTTCAACGCATTGTGTTAAACGGTAGTCGCTGGCAACCTTAGTTAACACAGAGACCGTATTCGCCACTCAAGGGTAAACATTTCTCTCGAGACAAAACTTTTGGAACGCATTTTTCGGGAAGGAGAGTGAGTGGTGAATGCAAATTTTGTGACATAATCTCGCTTTCTAGGTAAATTTTCTCCGAGAGACAGTTTTCTCCAGGGGTAAACGGAGTGGTGAATACGGCCTCAGATACAAAATTTGCTATTCATTTCTGAATGATGGATGCCGGCTTAAAATAACTTTTTTTTCGGTCAGAACCTTATGAGATATATATGCGCTTATTTCTATTTGGTTTCTACTTTCTACTATGCGCGAAGTCGACGTGTGTCAGCAGACACATGCCGATCCTTCTATGTGTCTACTTGTTTTGGAGAATTGTTCTTTAACTTTAAAAGGACTAAATAGCCTATTGGTTTGTTAAAGCGAATGTCAAGCCTGATTCACAGATATTCTATAACACGCTGTCACAGCTACCGTAGTTTACACAATTTCTCTCGCGCTCTCCTCTTTTTCTTTGCTGACTTAAACAAATTTCTCTCGCGCCCTCCTCTTTTTCTTTGCTGTCTAACAGCAAACGGTCCTGCGGCAGAGAATAGTTCTGATTTTGTCCGCACGAATAGAATCCCATACTGAAGGAGTTTTTTGGAGGGGTTTGAAATAGTTTTTCTTCTTATATGAAAGTTTTTGTTTATTTTTATTTTCACTTTCCTTACCTTCAAAACATAAGCTTTTTTTTAGCCCAACATGAAAAACCGGCTTGACATTCCCTTTAAAGCGAAATACGGGCTGGTTTTTGAAACACATCGAGCAGAACAACATTCTTATGCAGCTTATGCAAATGAGCATAAATTAGAATAAACCCGAGCTAAATTTGAGTAAATTAGCATGAATACGTAAGAATTAAGTTGTACGTGATGTGTTTCAAATCAAAAACTGGCCGGTATTTCGCTTTAAAAAAAATAGTAATTGCTGCACGGTAATTGCTGCAAGCTACAGTAGCTGCATGCAGTTTACGCGCATTGTTAGCATATAATTTTTCATGTGTGTGGTTATAACTCATGCGCATAAATTTTATTTTATTTTGATCGATGTCAAGGTGACATGTTTCAACGCATTATGTTAAACGGTAGTCGCTGGCAACCTTATTCAATGCCCTTTATCCTTATTCCTAGTCCTAGTTATAATTTAGAAATTGCGAAACACTTCTGAATGGTGGATGGCTGCTTATAAAAACTTTTTCGTCCAGAACCTTATGAGATATTTTATACGTTTATTTTTATTTGGTTTCTACTGTACGCGAAGTAGACATATCTCAGACACGCAACGATCCTTCTATATGTCTACTTGTTTTTGGAGGGCTTTTCTTTCGTTAGTATGACGTGCTTTAAAAGGATTAAATATCCTTTTGATTAGTTTAAGACAAATTCGTCCATCTATAAAAAAAGTGTGTATACCTACTGGGCATAAACTGTGGATCGTTGCTTGAGCCTAGTCACTGGTTATGGTGGAGTTTGTTTCGATTATCATCACTATATTTTTTTGTATTTCAGCTCGTTGTCGACGTTGGACTCGAAAAACCTCTACAAGGATCGGTACTTGAGAAGAATCCTCTGACACCCACGTACTAACTTGACGTCGTAAAGGGATCCATGAGTTTGTCCAGTATTCGACAGGAGTTACGGTACTTTTGCCATCCTTTAGATTTGACTTCCAAGTGTAAGTATGAGACAGTTGTTTTTTTACTCTCACTACGTTGTATATTATCAGAGTTATTTATTTGCAATCTCTGTATTTATTCTTTATTCGCTGTACAGTAATTATTCAGTTTTTATTATTTGCTTGTGTTGTTAAAGCGAAATGCTAGCCCCTTTGGAAAATTTGCATATGATAAGCAAATCCTATGTATCCTATGCTAATTTTGCGCGATCGTCCACGGCAATCGCGCAAAATTAGCATAGGATACATAGGATTTGCTTATCATATGCAAATTTTCCAAAGGGGCTGGCATTTCGCTTTAAGCTAAAGTTTTACGTGTGTATTTTTTTTGGCTGTGCTCGATTACCGTAGGTTATTTGTATCTGTCAAATCATACAGTACCAAGAAGTTTTGTGTAGCTCTGTTTTCGTGATGCTTAATTGAAACTGCCGTTTTGTTTTATTATTAGATTTGTAGTTGGTTAGGGTATTGTTAGGGTCGCGAACGGTTGAAGTTTTTTAGTTTGCTCTTTGACACTTTGTAAGGTTCATAGATTGTCTATTGTCATGTTTTCATGTTGTATATTAAGAGTTATTGTTTGAATAAAGTAATTTGTTTATTTCAGAACTAGCGGACCCAAATAGAGTATATAAAGTTTCTTATATTCTTATTTGTTGTCATCGTGTGTATGTGTATCCGACAACTTCGTGTCGCTTCACAGTCCACATACGGTAGCCGAAAGCGCAGAGAGCAATGATTAGCACACAGAGGACGAAGCCGCCTGAAATGTACGGTACTCTGCATAAATTATAAAGTTTTCTGTGCGCACATAATGAAATCGGGGTTCAACAGTATGAAGCATAGCCAGCACCAGAATGAGCAAGTGATTAGATAAAACTCCACAAATTTCCAGCAATCGATTCTGTAGAGTCGGAATGGTAGTTTGCAGATGTGACACACTTGGAGCTGTGAGAATCTCTGATTTTGGCATGACCTACACTACCGGGTGCTAGTTGCTGTTTGGCATTCTAGGTTCCGTCTTAGTTTCTTTAGTTCACCTATACTTACTTCAGTGTTTAATACCTACCCAAGAATGTAGAGAAGTGGAACTGGTATCCTTGCTTTTGTTCTCCCGGTTTTGGTGTGATTATGGGTACGTTCGGGGTGGTGGGTCCTAGAGTGGGAGGCATTGACGGGGTATTGGGGGATACTGTCGACATGTTTGTGGGTAGTACTGTAACCGTCGGGGGCATCGGTGGAACGGTGCCTGTTGGTGGGAGTATTGTGACATTGGATGTTGTATTAGATGGTAGAGGAGGTAGATCTTCTTCTAAATAACAAAGGGTATCCAGATGAGAGGATGGGAACGGTTATAGTACTATTATTTATTTGAAACTATAGCATATTACTGGATTCCGTTGATTACTTGTCGTTTCGAGTTCAGCTACGGGTTTTACGATCGGATCTCTATACACTAATACTAATGGTAAGGCACTACGAAAGGTAATCGGC
>JAANDG010000260.1:0-189805 GCA_036852015.1 Pelodera strongyloides
ACGAAAAGAAGAGAGAGAGAGAGAGAGAGAGAAACAGAGAGAGTTAAACACACAGAAAAAGTAGACGGATTGAAACAGAGAGAAACAGAAAGACAGAGATACGAAGGGGGAAGATAGAGAGAGAGTGAAATACAAAGAAAGAAGTACAGAGGGAAATCAGAAAATAGAGAGAGATAGAGATAGAGTGAAAACAGACAGAGAACACATAGAGGGGAAATAGAGAGAGAGAAACATAGCGAGGGAACGCAGAGAGGGAAAAGAAGGAGAGAAACATAGACTGAAACAGAGAGAGAGAAAACACTGACAGAAAGAAGAGAGAGAGAGAGAGAGAGAGAGAGAGAGAGAGCGAGAGACAGAGAGAGAGAAACAGAGAGAGCTAAACACACAGAAAAAGTAGACGGATTGAAACAGAGAGAAACAGAAAGAGAGAGAGACGAAGGGGAAGATAGAGAGAGTGAAATACAAAGAAAGAAGTACAGAGGGAAATCAGAAAATAGAGAGAGATAGAGATAGAGTGAAATTAGACAGAGAAACACATAGAGGGGAAAATAGGGAGAGAAACATAGCTAGGGTCCGTAAGCCACGCCCACAACTGCCGGCAAAAGATCAAAGAGAAAGTGTGACAGGCGCCGCTACAGTAACCCACTAAGTTAAAAAGCCACTAAAACAAACAAAAATAATGATTCTAAAAGATATATATGGTAAAACAGGGCGTAAAATTCTATGTAGAGGTGGGAAATTGTGAAAAAATTGAGTTTGAGACTCCATACGGGCCGGCTGAAAAGTAAAAAATGGCGTAATTTTGTTGAACATTACTGCGCGCTAAAGAATTTTTGGGATTGATCTACTTATGTAGTCTAAACATCATGTGCAAAAATTGAAGGAAATCCGTTACGTACGTCTTGAGATACAAAATAGCCGTTTTTAGCACTGAAAAATGAGTTTTTCGCAAGTAGCTCCTTTAGTTTTGGCTGCGCGCTTAATCTTTTTTCCGAGAACATGTAGAATCCTAATACGAATCTAATGCCGAAAAATTAAGGAAATCGCTTACATACGATTTTTGCTACATCACTTTGAAGTTTATCATTTTCTCGATCGGCCCGCGGTGCATGCTTAAAAAGCATCTCGCGTACCGCCAACCGCTCCGGTACTCCACCCCGCGCAGCAAACCGCCTCTACTTTTCAATTCTGGCCTAAATTTTTCTTCATTTTTTGTAGTTTTTTCGTGTTTAAAGTGCATTGTTGTGCTTTTATCGTGTTTTACATGATTTATAAGGAAAATGTGTTGTTTATCCCGTTCAATTACGCTTTATAGAGAAAAAATGCTTTGTTCTATCTGCTGTTTTTCAATTATCTTTAATTATTGCCCATATTTAGCCTTTTGCCGCCTATATTTAACCCATTTATTTTGCGTATTTAACGCACCAAGTGCTTAACTGTAATTATGCCTAATTTGATTGAATATTACAACACATTTTAGCGCTCTATGTACCTGGGTATATATTCTCGTTACGCCGTTATCTTTGCACAACTGATATTGCATGTTTTGTTTTCTATGGATCATTCTTTAATATTGCAGGTAGTTCGTGCTGATCGTTTTTAAGCGACTTACCGAAATGCTGAACCCATGACACTTCCGGATTGAGGTATGTTTTATTTTCTGATGTTACCTTAAAACACTGTAAGAGCTCCTTTTTCAAACCGTGCTGCACTCTTATTCACTTATAATACAGGCAAATGACTTTGGATAGTTTTTGTCCAGTATCTTTTTTCTCCGATGTCAGATGTCATCGCTGCTATCTTTCTTTTGTTGGACATTGTACTGATGTGGTTTATCTCGTTGCTACCTTTTGGGTTTTAGTTTGCGAATGGACTATCAACAATCTTCAACGTTTGCGGTGAGGTTCAAGGATAATCCACCAGCCTGTCGCTATCGAAAATGTGAGTTTATGGGAAATCTTAGAACTGCATTCCTTCGCTCTGTGAATCACCGACGTGAATTTGTACTAATGTAGTCTGCTTAGCGATAAAGAAGGAACAGGAAAATAGAGAAACGAGAATGTGTGAGTCCATATCTTATTTTTTCTTATAACGTATCTTATAACGTCCTTATTATACTAATTTTAGTTGCGATTTCGTGATACGAAATGTTGAGGGACCGTGTGGACGCAGAAGAGGGACAATCCGGCAGATTAGGAGCTTCTTGCTGCTTCTGCGAACTCTCTATTTTTAATGAAATAAATTTTTGTCATTATTTTTGTTTTACTCGGCGATATGCCTCGCATCCTTGCGAATTTTTTTCAGAAGGTCTGTCAAATATGGAGTTGGTTGATTTGCTCCTACGCATATAAATATAGTGTTTTATATTACTTTTGAAATACATGTGCGTTTGATCTTAAGAAGTTATGTTCGTTTATGTAATAGCGTGTAATAAGCCTTCAGCGTGTTGAATGTATATTGTATGTGATTTGGATACTTCTTGACCCATGAACGGCGGTAACTCTAGAGGCGTTCGTATGAATCTCCAGATTCCATTCTATTTAATTCTGATATCGGATCGTAACTCGGCGGTGGTTTGAGTGACAGTTCATTCATAATCAGATCAGATGTGTGAAATATTCGAATAGTTACATATCTGGATCGGTGGGAAGGTCGTATTCTAGCCAATTTAAGTTTATTAAATATCCTGCGCTATTAACGTTCATAAATTGATATGGAGAGTACGTTATGTTTTCTTTTATTCGGTCGTTACGAACATCTGACAACCATATAAACCCATATAAGGTATGGGAATTATATGAAAAATTGTTAACCTTCGGAAGGGAACGTAAAACTAAACTTTTTCGCTTATAACAATTCATCACTTCTGTTTAAAATCCTATTTCTCTTGTCCCAGGCGAGCATTTTCACCGTGTTAGGCGCGCAGACAGGGGTCTGTCTGGCACTCTCTGTTCCCTGCGCTGAGAGGCGGCTGTCACACTTTCCCATACATAAGGAAATATCATTCTAATCTACACCGCTCGCTGTAATAGAGAGCTATCAGAATAGTTTTAACGGATTTGGAATCGTCATCTGATTTGCAATCCAACCATATAGAACCCAAATCGAAAGGTCAACTTCTATAAAACACGTTACGGTCCCTAAACATAGCGAGGGAACGCAGAGAGGGAAAATAGGGAGAGAAACAGAGAGAGGGAAAGTAGAGAGATAAATATTCCCTCTCTCTGCCTGTTAGAGAAAATGAGAGTGCGGCGGGCGCACCTCTTCTAAGATTGCACCGACAAAAACAAATAACGACAATAAAATACCGACAATGACGACAAAAAATAACAATAAGAGTAATAAAACTGGTATAACAAGCGAAAATAATATGTAAAACAATGGAATAGAGGGCATGTAAATAACTAGGTGTGATTGTTTCTACTTGCTACTTCATAAAGCTCTATTAAATCAAGCTCGTCAATACGGGTTTTAAAAGAATCAACGGAACTCGAACAGCCTTAAGCTTCATGAAGTATGCTTAGAAATTTCATGGAACGTTACTATACAAAATAGAGAACTCATAGTTGGGCACGCCCGGAGTGAATGGCGTATTGGGCGAGTGAGTAAGTAGTGAGTAGTGGCACTGTGAGTACGGCTAGGAGTAAGGGGCGTGGCTGACCCCGGTATGCTGATTTTCTTGTCTGAGGCTGATTTTGTCTTTTCTGTGTGTGTGTGAGTTGAATCTAAAACTATAGCATTTGGGGGAATTGCAGCAAAAGGAAAGGTATATTACTGGAAGAGAACAAACGTAGAAACAATATATTGGCTACGAAGTAGTATCTGCAATGGCAACCGATATTTCTAAGAAATATCTCTTCAAATAAAAAGAGAGAGGAGTGGAGAAAGAAGTAGAGTGACAGTTTGTCGATCAGAATCACATGGTTTAAATTATAGTTGAGTAATTCAACTATAACCTAATATGTAAGTGGTTCTTGTCTAGCTAATTTTTGAAGAAAGATTTTTTTTACACGATTCTAACTTTGAACATTGGCACTAGTCGCTGCGCAAACAGGACCAAGTTTATTGTAGCCATACAGTAAGTTATGGGGTATACGGTATACGTTACTAGAAGGGGAGCCCTAATTACTGATATAAAAGGGCGGTGCTTAATCTTTCTATGTCTGGATTTAATACTATTTTATCTATAGTCGATATAATTCTCTTAATTCTACACATTCTATATTATAATGCATATTATTCAAATATTGGGCGCGAAAGACTTGGCGTCTGTTTTTTTTTTTGTGACATGTTCGAGCGGCATCACCGGAATGTAATTTTCGTCATTTGTCCATTCGTGTAGGGTTTTCCTCTGTACTCTCTTACGGACTATGAGACCCTGTGTTCTATTCAAGTGTACGGTAGATCTAAAGTCTGGCTTTTTTCGGGTTGTGAGCCTCGTTTCTGAGATTTCGGTAGTATTTCTGTGGTAATCCCGCAGTTTTCTCTCTGGAATTTTGGGAAAATTTTTCTTACGAGAGCCTCTAAGCTAACGCCACTTTTCGTGGAACCAAAACTTAACATTTGGTGCCCTCCCAAAATCGTCTAGCAGTGGACGGTCCTCAATGGCGAGTTGCCTGAAATGGCAGGCCAGATTACGGTAGACATCACATTTCGAGTGCACATTTGACATTTCTTTGCAGATGGTTTTATTGCTTGTTTTAAATTGTTGTTTTCTTATTTTTGTTTGAATGTTTATGGGTACTATTGAACTTAAGGGGACCCAAAAAATTTTATTTTTTATTTTTCGGGAAACTTCGTAGAAATAGGTAATCGACCCTCCTGATTACGACAAAGTAGGTCGTTCAGGCCCTAGGAGCCCATGAAGCCCGTTGGGGCCTAAGACCTTAAGAAACCAAATTTTTAGATTTTGCTGAAACTTCACAGGAATAGGTTATCGGTCATCCTGATTGCGACAAAGTGGCTCATTCGTGCCATAGATGTCCAAAAAGGCCGCTAGGGCCTATAACCCTGTGATAAAATGCCCAAGGGCCCTAATCTCCAAATGGG
Organism: Pelodera strongyloides; assembly: GCA_036852015.1. Classification (NCBI taxonomy): domain Eukaryota; kingdom Metazoa; phylum Nematoda; class Chromadorea; order Rhabditida; family Rhabditidae; genus Pelodera; species Pelodera strongyloides. The sequence goes on from JAANDG010000260.1 coordinate 5,050, forward strand.
ACGATCACCTACTGTCTCATGCAAGAATTAATGTGTCACTGCTACAACCATAGCTATGTTTTGCAAAGTTAGTCACTCCAATCTCCTTCTCGAAATAAGGATGTTCGCTAACATCGTTCTGTGCAGTTTTGCAAAATTAAGCAGCGGCACCTTGTTGGGTGAGATGGTCATAGACCCTAGCTAGCGTCCTTTTGGACATCTATGACCCGAGTGAACCACTTTGCCGCAATGAGGATGATCGATAACCTATTCCTATGAAGTTTCAGCAAAATCTAAAAATTTGGTTTCTTAAGGTCGTAGGGCCCTAATGGGCATTATAGGCTCCTAGGGCCTGAACGACCTACTTTATCGTAATTAGGAGGGTCGATTACCTATTCCTACGAAGTTTCCCGAAAAAGGTTAAAAAATTTTTTTTGGGGCCCCTTAAGTTCAATAGTACCTGTTTATGTTTCCTTTTCGGTCTGATTGTAGGATGAGCTGTGTCGTCACTAATGATACAATTTATATGTTTTAGTATGATTAATGAAAACGTTATTGTCGGGGAGAATGCTGACGACTACAAGGCAAAGGTTAAGGCCTACTTGGAGGAGGTGAGTCGATGGCTATTTCATTTTTTTAGCTCACCGATTACTAATACTTACCTCGGGTTCTTTTACTTTTCACAATAATAATAATCTTAACTCGGTATAGCCTGCCGCTTTTTGAAACGTATGTTGGGCTGTCGCATTTCCCTATGTTGTGCGCAAATGAATATAGTTGATAAACAATCACGTATCGGCGTATCCCGAGTTATTTTCATGAAGAGCGTTGGAATGCAACGTCCGAAGTACTGAAGACCGGCGGCTATGCAGCTAAATCCTAAATATTGCGCTATTCAGGTAATCAAGAAAGAAATGCTTGGACATGGAACTGTCTCGATCGGTGTTTCCGGAGGTTCGATGCCTCAACTGATTGTGCCTATTCTTCTCTCCATTGATGGACTTAACTGGAAAAGAATTCGACTTTTTATGGTACTTTCTTTATTTGCTTCGTTTACGTTTATAACTCTTCTTTCTTTCTTTCTTTCTTTCTTTATTAGATGAGTATATATGTAAGCATATGTTCATTTTGTTGACTCTTTCTTTTATATTTTGCTTGACTTGTGTCTGGAATCCAGATCTGGAATGAATGGAATCTGTAGGTGAATTGCATTCATGATTTAACTTTCAGTGCGACGAACGTTTCGTACCAGTTGACCATCCGGACTCCAATGCGGGTGAGATTTTGTGAATCTTTTTTTTTTCAAATGAACCTAGTTTCCGAGATTCAGTCAGATTATCTCGTTGTGAAATCTCACTCGACTACCACATTAACTTGGGTTGCCATGTTGTAATGTTCTTCGAGTTTCCCATATCTTAAACTTTTAAAGCATACCTAATTTATTTATGTTTCGCTGTCAGTAATTTTGGTGATGTTTAGGTCAATACATAAGGCTTCTACCAAAGGAGATGCGGGAGAACGTGATCGAAGTCGAGTTGTTCGACACACTTCTGAAGACTGCATCGCATTATGAGGTAGGTATGTAGATACCACCGTGGTGCTATATTCACATTCGTTTGACCATTGTGCTGTAATCCAAACTATTCTCTTAAGCTTTCTCGCATATTCGATTTTTTTTTACCATTTTTTGTTTTTGTATTCTTTTTTTTTGCATTTTGTTTTAGAAAACTCTAACCAACGTGCTGCAACCGGAGAATATTGGGCTGCGTAATCCTCGTTTTGATATTGTCCTTTTGGGAATGGGACCCGACGGACACACTTGCAGCCTGTTTCCGAACTCACGGGTGAGTGAACTGAGTAACTTGACTTGATCATTTTTATATTTTCTTAGGATATGTATCTTAGGATCTTAGGATTCTTTCATCGTCTCTTATGGCGTTGCGCTCTTTCTAAGAGTCTAATAAACATTTCTAAATATGTAAGAGATACAGATACAATGATATATCACGTGTTTGTTTACTATTTATTATTCGGTTTTTCTTTCTGTATGTGATCTATTCTCGCCGGTGGTGCTGATGCTAAACATAGTGTTCTGATTTGGTTTATGTGGTTACTCGTAAATTTTCAGTTGTGGAAGATGCAGGAATGTGTTGTAATGCCAGTGGATGACTCACCCAAGGCTCCTCCAAAGTAAGCATTTTATATTATAATCTGTTTCATCCTATGGTAATCGTATAGTGGTATAGTATTCAGCATCATTGCATGCCTCGTAGCCACATTATTCTAAATGTTCATTGTTGTCTACGTTATGTAAATTATGCTTATTGGTTTATGGTTAGCTTTGTTACTTGAATTTGAAGTTGGATTTGGTTTGGTTATTTGTTTCGAAGGCTTTCTTCCTGTTACTGTTACTCTGGTTTTTTTGTATGCTTTTTTCATTGCATATTGTGTATTTCCAATTCCGCTGCGTCTGCTAGCGTTATTGGGGCAGGGGGTTGTTAAAGTAAACTGGTCCTTTGTGCTTCTAGTTCACGCATTCAACTATGATGTTCGTCATTTCATGCCTTTATTTCTGTGTTTCAGGCGTGTGACGCTGAGTCTTGGTGCGATCAACTACGCGAAGAACGTTGCGTTTCTCTTGACTGGAGAGGAGAAAGCGGAGACCATCAAGGTTTGTCTATTCAACATTGGCCGTCATTTCAACTCAACAAGTTTGGGATTAATCTTTTTTACTCATTAGTTTATGACCTGTATGTTTTCCATTTTTTATGACCTGTATGTTTTCCATTTTGTTAAGTGTTACTTCCTTCCGAAGTGTTCCAAATAACTAATTTTATCATTTTCACAATCTGCTAGACGCTAGAGCATTATTCGGGACGTTGTTAAAGTAAACATGCGCTAAGCGTTTGTAGTTTGATTGTGTGATCAAGTTACCGCTCGCTCATATTCTTTGTTGTTGCACTTTGAGTGCTAACAACCTAATAGCAACTAATAAGGTTTTGTTGCAGAATGTCCTGGAGGGCGATCAGCGCCTCCCAGCTTCGATGGTGAAACCTTTTAATGGAAAAATCAAGTATATTCTGGATAAAGGGGCTGCATCGAAACTCTAAGGGGTTTCCGCTTCCTCCCGTGTTTTAGTATTCTGTAAATAAGTCGCTGCAATGTAGAAGTGTTTAGGTTCTGATTGTGAATTCATTCCTGTAATTTATTGAATGTTTTTCCCTCTATTTACAAATTTCTTGGCTCTTCGTGCTTTTGCACTTTTCCATTCTTGTCTGTGACAAAGGCGAAATGATATGTATTATTTATGTTAGCCATTTCCTTGTCATTGTAAATTTGTACATTATATGACTAATGACTTTAACGGTTGTCTGTAGTTATAATGGTATTTATAATGGTATTTATCACTTTTGGTTTATTATTCCTATTTTTACTTTGAACACTTTTGATACGCTCGTGTTCCAATTCTATGTTTTATTGTGATACTTTGTTTAATTCTATTTTCCGAATTTGTTTATGTATCCAAATAGGCGATTTTTTTTAAACTAATAAATTTGCTTTTCAGGGTACCCCGGCGTCTAATCGCCATATTCAGGAGCTTTATTACGGAGCTTGATTTCAAAAGTTTCTAGGCACGGAGCAATAAGTGGAACACATAATGGTGAGCCAATTTACAATTAATTACATTTAGTGATGTTTGTTTGCCTTCAGTTTTCTCGAAGTTTCATTGTATTCAGTCTCAGTCAACCAGATGAATGTTGGAGTTTCTTTCTCGTACCCTCGCCGAGTTCCGCATGTTATAAAATTCTAATTTTATAATCCCGGAGGTGGTTAGGCCAAGAGCTCTTGCAATATTCTTATTTCGGAGGTGGTTCACCGGTGAGCTCACCCCTCACCGGCGGGTATAAGCACATAAGCTCCCACTGAAAGTTGTGGTTACTTTTACTTTACCCTATCACTTATGTTATTGGTTCCTATATTTGTAGCCTCGTAAGAACGTGATTGGCCGCTTTGCGCTTCTCAATTCGGCACCAAAGGAGGATGACGAAAGGTGGGGGTTTTTGGTTTTTATTATGTTTTTTATTTATTGTGTTTTAATTTCCCCCTCTCACCTTTTCCCTCTTGGGTAGCGTTTTGTCTTCTACGTTTTATCTATGTGTAAAAAGTGTTCCTACTTAAGCAGCGTTTATTAGCTGTTTGTTTTGCCTAGTTGCTAATTAACATAGTCTTCATGACCATGACATATTTCTTACTTACTGCGCCTTTCTTTGGACGTTTTCTAGTGATGGCTTGGCATTGCCTTAATTTAGATTTTCGACTCCTCACGTACGTATGGTATTGTGGCCATTTATATTTATATGTGTACTATTTTTAAAATAATATTTCTGCACTTAGTGTTCTTGTTGCAGATTTGTGCCGACTGTAGATCACTTGAATGAACAACACGAATGTGGAATCTTTTTCGACGATGACTACAATTACTTGAAACATTTGCGCAATTCTGGGCGGGTTGGTAGTTGTTTGTCTTGTTTATAATAATAATAATTATTGATTCAATAAGTCGAAGGTACACATTGACAAAGTTCTTGTAATAGTGGTTGGGTTGGTTACTCGCGCCATCAAAAGGTACCCTACCCCAAGATAATTATCTGAGTGTTTGGGCGCTTTTTTTATTAGGCGCACGCAGTGGTATAATCTGACGTCAAGATATGCTGACGTATAATGTCGGAAGGTTTTCTTATTAGTTCAGAGTTTGGTGATAATGTACTACCTAATGTAATGTACTGCTTGGTGATGTGATTTATGAATTGATGAACTGATTCTGTATTTGTGTTTGTGGAGCCGTACTTGTGTTTGAAGGCCGCTTTTTGTTCCTTGAAGAATAGAAATATATACTTCTATAGGCTGAACTGATTCCCCTGGATAAACCGAAGGCACAACCCGCTGCATCCACTACCGATGTCTTTTCACCGCCTCCGTTGCCGCTCAAGGTTTTATATGGAGGTGGGTCACGTTCTATACTTCTATTAATGTCATCATTTATTTGTAAACTAGAAGTTGTTGCTCTCAGATATGTAATTTTATTTTGTTAAAATTGGATAATTGTTCGGCGCATTCGCATAGTACTGGGAATCGGTGTAGGTGCACCCGAGAATGTTGTTCCAAATTTTGCAACAGAACCGATGTGTCACTTTAGATTGAGGTTTATGTTAGCTTTATGTTAGTTAGACTGTATATTTTATTTTCAGAATTGATGGATAAGAAGGAACAGAAGAGAATTGAACGACTGGAAAACGTGAGTAGTTTGTGATTATTTTTTATTTTATTAGCACAATATTGGAAGCTAATGCCGCCATAATAGCATTTGTTCTATTTCTCGTACTCCGCGTTAGCATCTGATTTTACAGTGTATATCAAACTTTGTCGTCAGCTGTCTTTACGTATTTTTTTTTAATAAAGTGCGCTACGGTAATTTTATTATAATTGTAGATAGATAAGAAGTTTCAGAAAGTTCTTATGCTTGATTAAGAAATTATTTACCGTTTATTGAATTGGGTTGTTAACAGAATTGATTCCTTTCAGGAAATCGAGGGTGTAATCGAGGAAGTGTCCGCCACTGCCGATCCCGAGTTTGACATACTCGATGACAACTTTATTGATTTGGCTGGTTCGTTCTATGAATACCCTTTTTGTATTTCTGGTTTTTTTTTCAATCTCAAATTTTATTTCATTCTTTTTCATTTGAGAAAACGTCTTTATGGAGGATTTGTGTGACAATATCCAAGTGTTTGTAATAGAAAATATTTTACACCAACCTTTATTTAAGGGTAGAACTTTGTTCAAGGCTTAGGACTTACAGGCGAACGCGCTAAGCGCTTATTGCATTTTGCTTTCTGTATTCTATGGTATATTTAGTGAGTTTTTAGTTGATGAACTTTTTCCAGGTGGCGCTGCTGACCCAGCATTTGACTTCAGAGACAATGAGCCAATTGAAGATGAGGAGAGTGGAGACGAAGAGGGACAGGTACGAAAAATACATTAGGCTTTTCTTTACACTTATTTTCTTTGCAGTTTTTTTGTACGGTTTGTCCGTTTGTTGAGTCTGGAACGCCTGTTGGTGTCAAACCGGCGATCACCTCTGATTAGCAACGATTAGTTACTTATGTTTGAACTTATATCAAGAAATGATTATGCTAAGAACCCGTTTAGCGATTACGCTTGTTCAGTCTTGTTTATGATTATATGCTACCCCCCCCCCCCCCCCCCACCTCATTTCCATCGGTTTTCTATAGATTGACTACACATGCGGAGCCCGATATGAATACTCGGGTAATATGGAGGATATGATGGATGAAGAGGACGAGGAGGAGAAATTGGAAGCCGGAGGAGGTATGTTATTTATGATATATTAACGTTTATTGACTTACTTTTCAGGTATGCCTCCATTGTACTTGGCATTCAAAAGGGATGCGTTACGTGGTTAGGGCGCGTTCTAGATGGTTCAACATAGGTATAGGTAGTGTCCCAGGCAGAGTTTTGAGTTTCCTTGCATGAAGTGTTTTCTCAGTATCTATTTGGGAAGTGTTTCTCCGAAATGTATAAAGCTGCGAAATACTCAGACCTCAGAAGATGGTCTGTTCGTAATTTTACGCACTGCTTTATGCCCACGTGAAGGGCGCCGACCCGCCGAAGTGAATGCTTTCTGTTTGCTTTGCGGTCCATTTTGAAAGCGTTCTTATAGTTTATCGACGTACGCGTGAACTTGGATTTGGTACACACTGATCCGCGAGTAGTGTAATGTTTCTGTCGGTATACGACTGGAAGTTGTTAGTTCGGTCGAGCAGTGAGTGACATGTTGCAATTTGTAATGCATTTCTCAGTCGATATGGTAATAATTAATTATGCTTGTAAGATTATGATCTTCATTGCAGGCAATCGCCGTGACCTCGATGATCAGTTTGATAAAATGCTCGAAGCCAACTACAATGTTGATCAGATGGGAGAGTTGGACGTTGAGGTTTGTTTTTGTGTGTTTAGGTGAAGGTTTTTGATTGAGGTGTCGCTGCTTCTAGCCCCCAGAGGTATATTTTTGGTAATTGTTCATGGTTATGGTTGCTAATGATGTTTGCACAGAAAGGTTTGTTGACAATAGTTGTGAATCGTGTGTCATGAAAATAGTTATTCAAATCTGTGTTTTTCCAGCAAGAGGGAATGTGTGGTGTACTAGAACCGTCAGATCCCCACATCAAGGAGCTGATTTTCTCGCGCAAGAGAAGGAACAAGTACGACAGAAAGGTATAGTATTATAACGTGTATTTCTGAACTCTATAAACAGCGCATATGCAATGTTATAGTTATAGCGACTAAAGTATTACATATACACATGTCAACTGGTGTACTGCGTTGTGTTCTGACGCACGGTTCTTGGAGGAAATCTTGATGTTTCACTAGTCATGTATAATGTGGAAAATCAGGGCGAACTACTTAAAGATTTGTGTTTACTTTTTCTAGTCTACGTGGTCATTTAGTTACTGAAATTGAAATCGGTACTATATTATTTTCTGCTCTCTCACTCACTACGGTGCAGGCCATTTCTGATAATTTTTAATGGGCTAGAAAAATTAGTTATTGGACGAACGGGCGGGTTATAACTTTTGTGTGACTGATCCTACTTACTTGTCACTTTGCAGGATGCAGTCGATTGGATAAAAGAGCGTGTGAATGAGGCAGACGAGCGAGGAGACGATCCCACCTATGAGAAGGAGGAAGTACAGGAGATTGAGGTGAGCGAGTAGCATGCATTAGCTAGCCTTCGGAGCCTGGCTGGCCTGACTCTGAGGCAGTCTGAGGGAGCAGTCTGGCCTACCTATCACCCTTTCTCCCCAACTTACGTAAACGTAGTGGGGAGAAATGAAAAAGACTTTAAATAACGATAACGTAGCTGATTGTGATTGTCCTTCCAGGTCGAGGAGAGCACGCGGAAGAAGTTGCGTTGGGATTGTGAATCATTTGCGACGCTGGCCACGAACATTTACAATCATCCGACAAGGATCGCCGCCGAGGGTGGATTGAGCAAGAGGTGGATTTTTGGAGTTTACGACATTTTCTAAGCTTTCTCCTTGTTTATTCGGAATATTCTACGGTTTTATGAGTGGATCCTGTACTACGGCATGTGTGATTTATCTTTCTGGCAGCTGATAGCTCATGTTTGTTGGCTTTAATGTAAGGTTTGTAAAGGACCAAACGCAACCATAGGATGTCAGTTCAGTAAGGTAAGTAAGGACACCAACTTGCTAACAAGGGACCTTGTGTGAGGAGTAAGAAAATAATATTTTTCTGTTATTTATATGAGTGTTCCAGATCCCTTCGTTTGTTGAATAAGAAGAATAAGGAGGACGAGCTGGCTGCCCAACAAGATGCAGAAGACGAGAAAGATGATGAGGACATGGACGATGACGACTGCGAGAGTTTTATCTCCACTGTCAGCCACTTTAGGTGAGGACGGTTTGTTTAAAGGGGTGTGGCGCTTTGTATGTGAAACGTACTGGTCAACCATAGGTCCTTTATGTGCTTTTTGTTGGTTTGGCAGGGGGAGTGAGGCACTCTTGGTTGTTGTTGAGTTAAAATGGCACTCCGACCCAAAGTACACTAAACTGTTCATATTCAATTCGAGCTGTTCGCTATATGTGCAATTCTTACTGGTAGGCCGCTTTTAGGCCAAAAGGAGAAACTCCTGAAGAGCGAAAGGCACGTCGTGAGGCAGTGAAGGCCGAGCGGAAGATTCGAAGAATGGAGAAGAAGATTAATAAGGTGAGGAACTGATTCCTTTTCGGTGACAGGTGGTTGTGAGACGTATATTGGACTGTTGGACAACTGGATTCCGGGGCATTTTATGAAAATATCCGCGCATGTCTTTGTTGTTCAGAATTATCGTCGTACCGGTGTAAGATTTCTACCTCCAACATTTTTCGTGTGATTCTGATGTGTACTGTAATTTTGTGCCCTTTTTAGATCGGCTTCCAGGAGGAATTCCAACGAATTCACAATGCAAAGGTTGGAGTAGTGAAAGCAAAGAAGATGATCTAGGTTTGTGTATCCACTGAGAAGATTTAATTCCTTTTGTCTCTATGTGTCTGACTCTGGTGGTCAAAATCAAATACTCTAACTTCCGACTGTCACTTTTGTTTTTTTTTTCCATTTTTTTTCTTTTAGACAAAACTTAGTTATACTCTAGCTTAGATATGATTGTTTGTTATTATTGAATGATATGTTACACATTTTATGATTAGTAGGTAGCATGTTGGAAATTCTAGAAGTTAAAGCTTCTTTGTTATTGTTGTTGTTAACTAATTACGATCCATTTACTAATACTGTGATTCGAAAGCTACTTTGTTTGGAATTCATAATATAGGGCGAATTCAACCTTTCTGGTCTTTGTAATATTTGTTGTTTGTTTTGATTAATAGAGTTGCGAGGGTTCTTGTGCTTGTCTTCACTAACCTTTGAAAGAGGTGCGTTCATACCGTACATTGAAGGTTGAGTTACTTATTCGATATTTGGAATGATTGTAATCGTTTTGGGTACTGTAGTTATTTGCTGGAGATTGTCACAGATTTTCTTATGCCTAATTGTAAGTCTAGGTTTTCTAAGGCTTGTCCAGTTCCATTAGACCCAAGTTCTGGTTTTGTGCGATCTAAATCCTAAGACTTGTGCTTGTTACCGTATAGCACTTCAGCCAATCTATTCGTCGTCATCCGTTGTTGTCCACTATTGCCCGTTCTATATTTGTTGTTTTGTTACAAAAAAAAATAATAAAAGTTTATTTGTTATGACTGTCCCCATTTTCATGGTGGTTATAAATAAACAACATCGAACAGAAAAAGCGAACAATTTAGTAATGATTGTGGCGCGTAACATTGTGATTTGATTTCAACTTAATCCGAATGGGGTTCTTCATGATTTTTGAATCGGATTTTTTAACCACCCACATGAATCGCTAACGTTCATATTGTTTACGTTTCTTGGGCACTTAGGGACTTCGGCTTGTCGTTGTCTGAAGCGCATCACTAAGCGACAACGAAGGGGGAATGGGCCTTCCATGCATTCTTTGCGGCATTAGCGATGTTGGTTTCCGAATTTCACTTATAAAACGAGTCTTTGGTAAGCTCACACGGTTGATTACAATTACAGGAATATTAACAAATGTGAAAAGTACGGTACCTATGCACGCGAGTACTGTGGCCTCTAAACCTTGATTTTTCGATTGTTGCTAAACTTTTGCTACTGTGGGTCATGTGATCGAAATTAGAATAATTAGCATACTATATTGTTTTATGCTAATTCACGAAAATTAGCTTGCGAGGATAAATTAGTCCATTACATGTGTTTTTGTCCAATTGTGTTTTAGAATCGCTTTTTGGTTTTTTCTGAGCTTGCTTATTAGAAGTTTTCTATTTGAGATGTTAATTTTCATAGCTATACAGCGCCGCGAAACTGATGTGGTGATGCTCTGCGAAAACAAATGCGCATACATCTCGCCGCGCACACCGCCCAGTTTCGCCAGACTCTCGCCATTTCTCGCGAGTGCACTGAACATCCTTTCGCAAAAAAGCGGCGAAGATGGGGGAAGGCGCCGCGCTCCCTATCTGTTTCTGCACCAATCCGCATTTGCAGTCGATCGCGCTTACATTTGGCGGCGCGAAACTTTCGCGCCAGGTCTTTGCTGCGCACCACCCTAGTTTCGTCAGTGTATTCATCAGTAGACACATTTATTTGTTGCTAGCTTATTTTTCGTGGGCCTGAGCCATTAAGTCCGGCTTGATTTGAAGTATTTCAGTGTGGAATGGTTTACTTTGGCATCCTCGCCCTTTGTGTTGTTGCCTTTCTGATGGGACAAGTTATCGATCCAGTCAAGAAAAATGAGGAGTCATCTGTATTGAAGAAGAAACTAGAAAAGAAACAATGGGGAAAGGTAGGAATACTTTTTGCCTTCTTTATTCTTATTATAAGACAACTATCTCGGTATCTCTATCTCTGGACGGCCTCCCCGCGCGCTGATATGTCGCGATGCCACGCGGCACACAAGTGGCACACAACTAGGACGTGAGGAACTGCCAGAAACTGCGAGTGCAAAAATTCAGCCACTTTTTTAGTTTGGAGGAGTCGCTGGGTTGCTAAGGGTAGGTAATAACATTAGCCTGTGATTTTTTTAGCTTAGGTTAGTATTGATTTTATGTGTTGTTATTGTGTTATTTGGTAATATAACTTTATTTCAGAATAAGAATTTGCAACCAGAAGCCGCCCAGCAATGAGACCAAATCCTAATGATGAAGAAGTGAAGAAGAAATATAATACGACGATAATAAGATGATGATAATAAATGTTTGTTTGTTTCTTTCCGGTATACTCTTCCTATTGAATACTGAACTGTGATCTGTCTCCGACACTTGTTTTCCTTTGTGTGACTAACTCAAGAGTGTAGTTTTCCCTCACGGCCATGACCAAAGATGTCGAGAGATTTGTCATCTGGAACTCGTCTCCTGCTGCTCAGGACCTGTGTGGAACATGTCCTGAGCAAACTTTGAAACACTGTATTGTATCGCTCTTGAATAAAGGCACAACACCCTTGATACGTAAAAGTTTTATTTCCTACGGTGCAAAACTTTCTCGCGGCGAAAATTACAAAACCGGTGCCAAAAATTCACCAGGTGACAGGACGTTACGTAGGTTCTTTAGGCCAATTGTTTGCTGTTTTCCCACGTGCGAGTAATGTAGTTTGAGTAATTTCTGCTATGTTACGTCAGCAAAACATTGTTTGTGTTGTTACGAATTTTCATGTTTAGCAAATTAGCATATTGATATTGGTGTAGAAAAGGAGAAAATGATGGTGTAGCCACACTCGGACTTCAGACAACGGATACAGGTTGGTTGTTACTTTATTTGAACAGAGGAAATGGGTGAACCCATTGCGTGACGGTTCACTGGGTTTTTTTCGTGTGCCAGGCCATTGGATTGGGTGAGCTCTTCGTGATTATGTGGTGACCAAGTTTCATCTAAAACCGTTCACAAATGGTCACGGACGTGACCGGTGTCTAAATGTTTCTTTTTCGGTAAACATTTACGGGTGTTTCATTGCATGCTTGTATCCTGCATAGTACGCTTACAAAAAAGGCTTACGGACACTAAATATCAAATCTAGTCAATTCTGAAGTTTAGTGCTGTAACCGGAAAGTCCTTTTATTCAAGTTAATAATATGATGTTCCATTCCAGTTGTCAAATAATGGCTGATAAGAAGTCAAAAGGTGCAGGGACTAAGAAGCAGCGAGGGAAGAGAGAAAAGGTAAGCTGTTCTTTGTTGAGCCTCAATTTATCTAACACTGCACCGCGATCGCGCCACACACCTCAAATAAAAAAAGTAAAAGATCCGCGGCGAACATATGGCGCACCTGTAGCCTGCGCGTATTGTTTTGGCTCAATGTCGAAAGAAGTGGGATCCTAAGAAGAAGGGCGCGACTCGTGCACCAGAAGTGCGCCGACTGGAATCTGAACAGGATGACTCTGTTATAGGTATTTGGTCATGACGTCACCGTTGAAGGAAACAATGATGCGACGGTGGAAGATGGCGGAGATGTAGTCAAGAGGAAAGGCAGTAGAGGTGAGAGAAACACTAATACTGGGAGAGATAGAACTTCTGTAGTAGCTTCTCGTTATGCATGGGAAACATTCGTCCTGACACTTATTAACTGCACTTTACGTTGCTGTCTTTGATTGTCTTTGTGCATGATAAATTATATTCAATTCCACTCCTTTCTTATAAAGTTCTGGAAGCGGAAACATGATTTTGATTTTAATACCTCGCATTTTAGTAGGTGTTAACGCAGGTAAGGGCCGCAAAAAGTCAACCACCTCTGCACCGAAACCAGCAGAAGAGAAGGTTGGTGATTATTATGATAGGTTTACCTTAATTTAATGTTCACAGGTTTACAACGCGAGATGACCGGTTCCTTTCAAGCTATATGACACGTTGTTTGCAACGCATGCTGGGCCTCCACATTCCCATGTTATAAGCAAACTTCTCAAAATGAAACACAATTTGCATATAGTCCAAATAATGTACGTTTCAAGAAAAATGCGTGCCTTGCCGCATCATATGAGCAAAAATTTGGTATTGCTCAGATTATGAAACTCTGATTATTGTTTACTAGTCGAAGTGTTGAAGATTATGAATAATAAATATGTAATAAATAAAAAGCTTATGTAGATTTAATAAATAATGAAGGAAAAATAAGACAACGACCTATTCAGCCGACCGACGACCTTAAATTGGGCCCTGCGATAGAAAAAGAAGTGGACGCGTTTATGAATAATATAATGACATTGGGTGAGCGTTGACATCGTTTTGTTAGCGTAGTTTCACCAATCTAAGGATCCACGAGGCAGGGCATAAACATGGCAGGTGGTTCCCGGAGGCGGCAGGTAAGAATATAAATTTAAATGTGAATGTTCTCAGGTGTCGAAGGCCTTCGGAAGCAGTATCTTGAACTGAAGAATTACATTCCTCCAAATTACAAGTTTGACACGTTCTCGGCCAATCAAGCCAAGAATCGTTATGCGGTATGTGAGCATACGATTTTCTGCGTGAATTCATTGCCGCGCACATATACAAAGGATTCCGCTGTGCGCGAGAGGAAATTGCCGCGCACCGACACATTTTTCTCAATGCAAAAGTAAAATAAGATTTTGTACCTTGGCCTTCATGCACTCCAGACGTGATGTAGTGGTTAGTGCTGCTATTCACCACTCACGAGACGAGGGGTTCAATTCCCGCACGTGGCTGGTTTCTGCGATCGGGTGGTCGCAGCTTTAACCTTTAATTCTGAAATTTTAGGACGTCGTGTGCTTAGAAGAAACACGCATCAAACTAACGTGCGAGAATCCTGGAGAAGGGGACTATATCCATGCGAATTGGGTCAAGGTTTGTTTTTAATCAAATATAATTACAATATATAATATTAGTATTACAATTGAATGCTGCTTCGATGTCGATGCTCGGCAACGTGGTGGATGTACATCACGACGTTGGGTTTGTAAGTTTGTATACTGCTGCAAGTACCTCCAGTCAAGCACTGCGACGATGACTCACAATTATGGTAATTTTCAGATGGAAGGTCATGATCGCACATATATCGCTACACAGGGTCCACTGGATGAAACGATCATTGAATTTTGGAGAATGTTAGTCTATTGTATTCTGATTTGGGGTTCTTTATACAAGGAAAGTCACCTCTGGTGGGAGATAATTAGGAATACCATGATTCGAATAAAATGTATGTAGCTTCCAGGATACTACATACTTTTATAGCAATCTTTATTTATTATAAACATAGATAGTTTTATTCAGAATCCGCGCGTTCACAATACAACATACTGATCAGGGACGCATTGTAGTTTATAGTTTACATTCCCAAAACGTGTTGTTATTTAGGTGTTGGGAGCATGACGTTTTCTGCATTGTGATGTTGTGTAAGACTGAGGAAGATGGTAAACCCCGGTGCACTCAGTATTGGCCCGAGAAACAGGGGGAATACGCGACCTATGGAAAGATCTTCGTCAATAATAAGAAGGTTAGTGATTGCAAAGCTTATCTTGGGACCATGCTCATCGTCATGTTTACGCTCCGTCGCACGCTCGAAGCATTGTCCGCCGCCCTGCACTGGCGAGACTTCTTGTGCGGCGATGGCGCGGAGGGCATTTTCAAAGTTAGTTACTCTAAGAATATCAAACTGTTCTATTCAGAAGGAAAACGAGGACAAGTTCCTCATGTACACGATTGAGATTCTGCCTGAAGGATGCTCGAACAGCAAGATTGTCAAGTTGGTTTATTACTTAAAGACTTAATACTTTATAAACAAAATATGTGTATAATATTAAACAAAAAAAAGAGAATAAAAGGATGTATTTTGATACTAAATAGGTAGGACCCATACAAAGCGAACCTCGGCTGGTGCGCGGCGAAAAAAAAAACAGGTGCGCCTAGAACTCGCCCATTCTTCGCCCGGTTTTCGCGAAAGGGTAGTCAGTTCACTCGCCCAGACCTGGCGAGAGTCCGGCGAAGACTAGCGAGGTGCGCGGCGAGATGTGAGCGTACATGAAGGTTTTTTTCGCCGCGCCCCAGCCGAGTTTCGTCAGTGTATTTTACTACCGTGAGAACATATGATGCTGTGGTTCTGGAAGTTATCGTTACTCTGAATGAATACCGTACTCTTACTTAGGTATAACCGTTTAACCTAATGACCTATTTGTATTAAGAAGATGAGTTGCTAAATGCAGAATACAAATATTAGAACTTCTACTTGTTTGTAGATTGATTCAATTTGCCGCGTGGCCTGATCGCGGAGTGCCTCTGTCCGGAAAAACCATTCTCAGACTTCTGCGCTTTATTACCGCGGTATGAACGGTTTTCAATTTTCGGATTTTTTATTTAGAAGCGGTTGGTTAGCACATCGGAATATCAGCGGTAACTGCTTAATGGTAACTTGTATCCGTTGTAATTTACCTTTAGGTAAGCTACCGTTTTTTTACACAATCTTTTACGTTTACTAATATATCTGCGTATGATACCAAGGTTTTATTTGATAATTTGATGAGATGATAAATAAGACTTGTTAAAAATAACTTGCTAAGTTACCACTAAGCGAATGCCATGTCATATACTCCCTACATTTGCAGCAAGACAAACTGGCCAAGGGAAACGTGGTTATCCACTGTTCAGCAGGAATCGGTAGAACGGGCACTATCATTCTTATTGATTGGGTAATCAGCAAGCTATTCAGAGGTATTCCTGTCAGTGTGAGTTTTTTTTTGTTTATTCACAACTATTTTGTATTTGTCTTTTATTTCTATTCTAAGAAAACTTTTAACATGTTCATAAAGTTCATTTGCCAACGCAGTAGCATGCAAGGGAAACGCGGCACATGCGCCATCACCCTCAATGAGGAGCGCAGCGCGGTGGGTGGGCCAGTGGTGCGCGAACGCCATATGGAGTATCCGCGATGCTCAGTTTTTGTGCGCGGCGATGGCGCGGGTTTCGTCAGCGAATGGCTCGTAATCGTGTTCGCCTAACGTACGCCAACCCAGAGCACGAACTAAAAACGATAATCTCTAAACACATTCAGCTCGTCGAATTGTTCAAAACACTACGCAATCAGAGGGCATCCGCCATCCAAACTGATGGACAGTACTTGTTTGTGTTCGCGACTATCATGGACTACATTATTGTGAGAGTTACATATATTTTTTGTAACTAAAATACACATTTTTTTCTTGTCGTGCTCTGAGAGCATGCAACGTGCCGACTATACTCGTGTAGAGCGTTCGCTTTTAGCGGGTCGCTATAGGGATTATTTCTTTCCTGGCGTTTTTCGGTATCAAGGAATCTTTAAAGATTCCGCCTTGGTCATATGACATCAAACTGAAATCCCTATAGATTGCAGCTTCTCGTGGCGGTTGCAGAATAAATCTTCAAAACACTCGGCGACCCGCCTTGTTCCCTATGCTAATTTAAATATATTTTCAGGCCAAGATTCCCACTGCCAAATACAAGGAGATGTGCGACAAGTTCCACTCCGAAGTCAAGGCCCTCAACCTATTGCAGAACTAAATCAACACACTTATTTCTGATAGTTTATTTTTTAGCCAAACCTTTATCATAAGCCTTATCCTATGGATATATATACCCAGTCGTGTGCACACTGCAAAAACGTGCTCGATTTTCGCCCCTGTATTTGTGAAATGGTTATCGATAGACGTTGTTTTGCTTATTAATATATAGGTATTTATTTTGTAGCTTTATTAGTTATCTAGAATTCCTTCTATGTTTAACAATGACCAAAACTTCTGAATACGTTAAGTGATCAACCAAAATCCCCCACATAGCTGTTGAGCTTTATTTGGCCCCTTGTAGTTTTGTGTTCAACCAATGTATGCTAATTAGGGGGCGGTGCCAGGGTTGGGAAGAGAAATTAGCATATGTTTCTTGAAATCAACAACACTACCATTGTACCCTAATGACGACAATTATCAGCGAATATTTAGATTGATTACCATAAAATTATGCCCCAAAACAATGATCCCAAACCTATTCACAGAGAAAAATAAATTATTATTTATTTGCTTGTTTATTTGAAGTCGATTTGTCATCGAGAACTCGACCTCTACTTTGATCAGGGCTTCCGGTTCTGTGGAAGTTATTAGCTTTGACAACTGTATTGAGTTACTCTTACATAAAAGGAATGATATAATACATAATTTACTGAATACACGCACATTCAAAAGGTTGCCGTTTTGCACTACTCCTGCACATACTTGGCTCACTGTTGCTCAGCGTTGGCATACCATTTTTAGGCCTAGGCTTAGAGGGTTGCATCTCCAGCAAAAGTCTCCTGCTTCAGGTCGAAGTTATGGCTCACTTCCGTTTCTGTGTCTGACCATAGAAAAATATTTACGTCTATCTTTTATTCTTTCCATCTGTTTCGTAATAAATGAAGTATTTGATAGTTTTCAACAAAGTGTTTATGTCCTTGGCCCACATGTTTGTGGTTTTAGATAATCACAGGTCTATGCACGCGTATGTGTGTTAGTGTCCGATAGCGTCCAGCTACCGGTTTTATAGTGCTCGGCTTATCTTATATACGCTCTTGAACAAAGTCCCAAAAACTCCTACTTTTGTGTCCTTATCTTTCTCTATTTTGATCTAATTTAGGTTTCAAACATTTTATTCTATGTTGACTTTTGTGCGCATCTCCCTGATGGTAATACATTATTATTATTACATGCGAAGTGGAGGTGTGCAACTTAAAACACAGCTGGAGCAAGATAGATTCCAACATTTCAGGGTACGGTAGCAAAAACGCGATAGGAGTTCTTCCCATTTACAGTGTTCGGAACTTTTTTTAACATTGTAAGTGAGGAGAAGCTGCAAGTGATTAATTACTTTGTACTTAGGTGTGTGGTGTGGTGTGTGTGATATTTTTATAGTTAGTCGTTCTTTATATACATTGTACTTCTCTCTCTTATGTTGTTTACTAACACATGCTGCAACTAACATCAGTTGTGTGTGTACGTTGTCCAAGAGCGCCAGCTCTTGGTAATGCTCCATACGATAAAGATAATGGCTAAACTATGTCTATAATTGCATATTTACAACACATAATATACAGAGATATTTTAATAGAATAGCAAGCGGCGGGGCGGCCGCTAGCCAGTTCTACATGGCGACCGCGCTAGGGAGGTCGTTAGCTGGTCCTCAACATTTTATTCTAATCTTAAAATTAGAAGGACATGTCTCCTTAGTCATGTAAACTTCCATCCAGAATTATTCAAAAAATTGTGGAAACTTTTTTTTAGATTATGTATGTGTGCTCAATTTTATAATATTTAGTCCATTCTACTCTATCGAGGTGCTATTCATAAATATGCAAAGGTAGTAGACGGAGTACTGAGCGACGGAAGCAATTTTGTTGCGATATTGTTGCAATTTTGGTACTCAACCAATTTAGCTGTTCGATCAGCCGTGGAGTTTTAGGGTTTTGTGTTTGGGTGCCCAAACCTTGGGAGAAATTTTCGTGAATTTTCTTCGTAATTAGCAATTAGAGTATGTGGCAATTGAGTGTCTTCGAGGATCTCATTTTTCGTGTTCTTGTTGCATCATATTCATATGTCTGCGTTAACCAGATTATATATCCGGAAAGGAGAGAGGGAAGCTTGGTGTATTTTATACTTCCGCCTTATATTTTTTTCAGCAACCGTTCAAAGAAAACAGTTTACAGTTAGGTTTGGTACCATTTAAAACTGAAAGCTTAGCGGTTAGGGTGTTTACAGTTTTAGGACAATTTGCCGATACACAACTCTTTTACGTGAACATTTGCGTACAGGCAGCAAGCGGCGTGCAAGCGTCGAGGACGGCATGCAAGCGGCGATCAAGCGGTGAGCAAGCGGCGTGCGCGGATTGGTTGCGAGATACAAGAGGTGTGCCAACGCCGTTTTCACGCTGCGTTTACGCCAACGTCAAGCGATATTCTAACATTTCTAAAGGCTTCTAAAATGTAGAAAAAGCTTCCTCATTCTTTTAATCTACCATTCCCATAGCTTTCTTCTAGTTCTTTCCTATTTTCCTTTTTGTTAATAATTGGAACTTGCAATGGAAGTTGTTCACTTAATGGACGTGCATCTTCAAGAAATTATTTCTGTTCCTAGAAACTCGTCCGGCATATAATTATAAAGGACACCGTTGCAATTGCTTCGATGTGGCACGTAGGCAATTGCCTCAAGATTCAGAATACACTGTCTCGTTGAAAAATTACGACAGCAACTTCGAAGTGAACAATAAATAAATAAATAATCGTCTCCTCAAAATTCTTTATTTGGGCCGTTTCTCTTGGCAGCTCCTACGTAATAGAATATGATGAAAGGCAACGCTGTTTTATAATTTATTACGTCTATTCTCTTCCATAAGGCTGAAGGCATCTATCTTTTGCGCGAACGATACACATAAATATTCAATGGATTATGAGAATAGTCTGTCTGTCTTTATGCGGTCAACTTGGTCATATTCGCTGCTTTTTTACTGTCATCGCGAATGAAATTATAAGTGTTTTACACTTCAATGGTCCGCTACTGCATTCATGCTTAGCCCAAGGTCTAATCTCTAATCGTCGAATACAATGTTCGACGTTTAGTTGGTTTGTTGAGCGAATATCCTGAAAATTAATCTGTGCTTAGCGTTTGACACAGAAAACGCGGCACATTATCGGCGACTACTTGGCGCACAGACCGCATCACCCTCGCTCACTGTGTGCGCTGGTATATAGTCTATCTATTTTCTTTAAACAAAATATGGCAGTCATTTTCAAATCAAGCTTTCCAAAAGTTCAGTAGCCTTAGGAAAAGCGTGGTCTGCTTGTTTTCTACGCGTCTGCTAATTTTTGAGGTGAAAAATTGAATTGCCTCCTCTGCGTCCTTGTTTCTTCACTAGAATTCTAATTAGAATGTCGTATGCGCACCGCCTGCTTTGCAATTTGCAAGTGAAGGAAGAAATGCGAAAACGTCAAAGTATGGCGTAGCGGTAAAAGGCGCGATTCCGAGGAATTCATCCACAGTTCCGTCCGTTCCTTTCCCCTGTTTAAGTTTATGAACTTGGCATGTGTAATTGTGTATAATGCCTAGAATTCTAATACATTTAATTTATAGTTGAAAAGTCTTAAACATACTAGTTGTCGCTGCACTGAAGGAGGGTCCCAGCTTTAATTCTTTAAAATGTCAGGCCCATTTCAAATGACCCCTATTTTTGATGATTCCATCTGATTCTCCATGTCAAATATAATAGGATGCAATATTTTTCTAATTTTCAAGCGCAAAATTCACGCAGTATTCAACAATTTACCATTGCCAGCCATACCCAACTATTTATCGCAGTTGTCACATCCCTTCGCGCTGATTGGCCAATATCGCAATTGCCACGCCCAATAGAGCATAATGCCCAATTAGCGCGAAGGGGCGTGACAACTAGGGGTCATTTGAAATGGGCCTGACCCTTTAATTAATCTTTTTCTTTTGTATGTCATAGTTTACCTAGGTTTTCGATGTTTTGTTAACAGGTAACCCCGTTTAAAGTCTCATTGTGCCGACTTTGTTGTACATAAAATCGGGGCCGTTCATTATAAAACCACGAACACGTCTTCCTACGACTTTCGGAATTTTCCGTTGATTGCGAACCGCGGCGCGCACAAGGTCTCCATGTCGTCGCGAAAAATGGCGGGGGTTTGAAATCCCCTGCGAACAATTTATTCACAATTCAACACTACTGTATTCGGAGCATTAAAAAAATTAGCTGATGTGTTCTAACAAACCATAGTTTCATATGCTATCTCTTGCCCTTAGCTTGAGTCCATTTTTGTGTTGTGTACCCGGATAAGATAATATAGTCAACATTCCAAATATCTCCCTCATTACGCAGATAATTACAATGGCGGAAAGGTCGCAATTATCTCCGAAATTATATATGGAAAACAATTATGCTGGAGAGTTGAGGAGCGTCATTTTCTTTTACGAAACAGTTTTCGTTGCCAAACCACATGCTGGGGTCACTGTACTTCAAAACAAACTATTTTCAACTAGCGCTCGATTAGATTAGTATATTTGTAAACACAAATTAAACTTTAGCTAGGGGTCAACATGTGCTTAGGTTACTGTGTGTGGTTCTCTCTGCCTTCCTCTCTGTCTTCCTCTCTCTCTCTGATAAGTACTCGTACTATACGTAAACTGTCAAGGTAATGCTACCAAGTACAGAAAGATGAAATTAGCATAATATCCGGTAGCTTAGAATTCATAAAGGAAGTGTTTCTATGTTTATTCGCTCTTTCTAAACATCTCTATTTGGTAGTTCTTGGAAGGCGTACTTATGTCTGAGGGAGTTCTCAAAACAAAGACATGTTTTCACCAAACAAATGACCTCTCGAGGGCGACGTTATATGTTGTCTTCGTCGGGATATTTATTAGCATAATTAATAATTTACGAAGTGGCGACTGGGAAATTTCAAAATATAATATACTTCTTTAAATAATATAATACTGTGCTTTTTATTGTCCAATATATATTTTATTTTGAATGTAACTAGCTTAAAGGGTCAGGCGCATGAAAAACAAAATTGCAATCTTTTTGTAGAGTTGTCATCTCTAATTGTGAGCTCCTTTAGCAAACAAATTCATGGGTGAATCTTATAGAATTATTACGTCTATATTTGTTTATTGAATCCTAATTTCTCAAGAACTTCTGGCTGTAGTTCTCTATACTTTGTGCGGCTCGCCTGTGTTTTTTTTTCAAACTGACCTTACTCAAAATTACGTAGCTTTTCGGTTAAACTCTTTATCCCTTATAGAAAATAAAGAAACAAAAAAAAACAGACACAATTTAAGGTGAACCGATCCCTTTAAACTATGTTCTTCTTATTTCAATGTTTCCGGTGGAGGCTCACGAGGTTTGTTCTACTTCTTTCCTTTCACAGAAAGATGATGGTCAATAAGGCAATAACAGTTCAAAGTTATGTGTTCAAAGTGCTGGGGGAATCGTTATATGATTCCAACTTCCACCGATCGTTTATCTACATCTTGAACTCCGATTCCGATGTAGTTTATTAAATAACCCTACGTTGTCTTCCTTTCTTTTATTCCTTTTCTCCTGCATATCTTGATTTTGTTATCGTTTTTATCTTAACATTTGCTGAAATCAAATTTCCCACTCTCTCTCATTGTCAGTTGGACCTTTGAAAACGTTGTCGCGCAGTAGTCTCCATTCTAATTTTTGAAGTTCGAGATCCTAAAGAGAGAGATCCTGGAGAGAGAAAGAGAATCAAGGAAAGAAAAAAGGAGAGAAAGGTACGAGAAAGAGAGTGAGGGAGAAAACAAGAGAGAATGACCGACAGGGACTCATAGAGAGAGAGAGAGAGAGAGAGAGAGAAAATTAAAGGTTCGAAAATGTATGTAGTATGTAGTTTCCTTCTTCCAGCGCCCTATTGTTAGACTAAATGGGATCAAACTACTGTCAATGAAAAATTCATAAATATTCACCCATAAATTTATGGGAAGTGAAGAAAACTAAATCTTCCTTCTTATTTCTTCTTTCATTTTTGTCTTTTCTTTCTTTTCCAATAATTCGTTTAGACAATTTTCTGCTTCCGGGGGTCGATCTCTCATTTATTAACCTTATGCTTTATTAGATTCATAAATCATCTTGTGAAAACTCAAAGGAAAAATCCAAGAGATCTTTGACCTACTGACGATTTCTATTAATCTTCAATGGTCAGGGTCAGGGTAACTTCAAAATCGCCGCTTCGTTCTTATTTTGTTTTCGGCAGCTTCTCATTTTCTGTTTCCGCGGTAACTTATCCTCACTTGAATACAATACGGACTTCGCTGTCAGTGTCAGGGCTTGTGCAATTCTGTAGTTATCTCAAATGAAAACTCTATAAAGTGAAGTACTGGCCGGTTTTTGAAACGCATCGAGTACGCCAGCATTCTTATGCAGATTATGCAAACGAACACAAATTAGAATAAAAAAATCGTGATAAATGCTAACAACGTAGCGTAAATATGTAAGAATTCAGTTGTCCACGATGCGTTTCAAAATCTGGCCGGTGTTTCGCTTTAACGTGGTGGCCATTACAAGCAACCTGGCTTAACCCTAAGTTTTACCCTAAATGTCAAAAGTCAGATATTCTAACTCTCCACCCACGTCTACTCACGATCCAATTAGTGTGTACATGTGGTTCCATGAAGGGATAACATATGTAATCTCAAATTTCCTTCTAGCCCCTCAAGCACGAGAAGCAGATCAGTTTCTCTAAGGGTGTGTCCATGGGCACGTAAAGGCGTAGGGCCCTATTCTCTAATTAGGGATCTTTGCGAACTTTTAAGCTACATTGCGGGCTTAGCAAGTTAGAAAAAAGTTAAATGACTTGCTAGTTAGAAAAAGTTAAATGATTTTTTTTCAGCATCATTTTATTGTTGGTCAGTGTTCTGCATTATGAAACTTCGCGCGGGACGGCGTACCCTGTGCCTAAACTAGCGTACGTGCGCGGGGCGCCATCGCGTTTGAAGAGAGTTGGCACGCGTGCGGCGCGCCCGCCAAAAACGTGCGTGACAGGCGCGCTCTTCTTGATCGATAGTTTGAGAGGCTGAAAACTCAACTAAAAAACTACATTCTCTTATTATAAGTTCATTTAAGCGCTATGATGCGGAGTGCTGAAGCGTGTTGAGACTACAAAATGGGGCATTTTTCTATAATTAAGTTGGCTAAAACACGTTTATTGTGCAGACGCCCACGGGCCTATGTATTCATGTTCATTTTGCTTGAAGGTTATAGTCATTATCTCTCATAATTTTCCTCTTTTTAAGATATTATACATAGACTTATAGAGCAACGACTAGACATAGACAGAGCCCGAAGACGTCGAGCAATTTGTCGTCTGGAACTCGTCGCATATGCTCAGGACATCTGAGGAACAAGTCATACGCTTTGATGACCGTCTATTGAACCACCCTTGAATAAATGAGCTCGCTCAGTTAGTTACTAGTTACAAGTAGACTATAGTACAACCTTGTTTCGCAAATAACTTACCGGGAAAAAACCCAGTTACGAAACACTGTTGGATCGTACTCCTTTTCATAGAGCAATTCGGCACTTCTCCTTTTCTTTGCATACATTATTTTTGTTTCCTTTTCAGTTCCCCTACACTTTTAGAAGATCCTTATTTTATATGCATGTACTTTATCACATCTTGACAAGAAATGACTAACCGTAATCCATCAGGACAGTGAAAAACTTGCATAGGCTTTGGCCATTTCCAATTTTGTTGTAATTTAAAGTGGTATAACAGGTGTTTTTGAACGTATACCAGACAGAATTGTCATGTCTTATACGCAACTTGTGTTACTTGTGTACCATTCCATTCTATAGTAGAATATTTTCTAAATTCTCGAATCTAATATATCCTACCACATTTCCTCCCATGATATAAAAGATAAATGTATGCGCGTTGCCGAGGTGTTTACATGTGCTTCCCCCACAATTTGGGTGTCTACCGTTTTATTAACATTTTTATTATAGCGTATCCAAGAGACTCGTACAAACTTTTATGTTTTATGGTGTCTTCTTTTTGCCAACTTTTTAACTGACTAGACCTAGAAGACCGAAATTCAGCCTCCGGTTATGTACACAAACATTGTAACGCCAAGCTTTTAAAGCGAAATGCTAGCCCCTTTTGAAAATTTGCATATGATAAGCAAATCCTATGTATCCTATGCTAATTTTGCGCGATCGTCCACGGAATCGCGCAAAATTAGCATAGGATACATAGGATTTGCTTATCATATGCAAATTTTCCAAAGAGGCTGGCATTTCGCTTTAAGTAAGTGGTATGACATGTGGTTGTGAAACGTATACTGGAGAAATGCGCATCTACATATGACATATGTGTCATTCTATGCATTTCTGCACGGAATGGAACATAGGTCGCATGAAGTTCAGTATACGTCAACCACGTGCTGGACCACTTGAAACACCGTAAACTAATAATTAGCATACGGAACATTGGAGAATTGATATACGGCATAAACTTTGAATACTCACAAACCATGTATATGTTACTAATTGGGTGTTGGCTGTATACAATTATGAAGTACCATCAGTGATCAGTCTAACTGTCTAACTGTCTAACCAACAAGAACATGACGAAAATCATAAAATGGTCATATCTTTGCGTATTCAGTGAAGTTTTACACGAAGATCAATGTCCTTTTGTTTAAGTTTCCTAATTTTCTTCATTTTGCTTTAGATTTGATAAAGTAAAAGCGAACGTCGTTACTTCTATTCATCGTGTTTGCATGCATGCATGATTTTCATTGAGTATTTTGCGTTGGCAATTTTTATATGAAAATAATTGAGTTTGCTGACTAAGACTGCATTTTAGTGGGTTTGTAGTAGGTAGTATTAGTAGGTGATGTTTGCCATTTCCATGTTTTCGGCAGTTGTGGCGACCGTCACAGGTGCGCGAACGATTTTACTCTGGCGCAGCTGTGTTCCACCTGATAGCGAGTGTGCCGCGATCTCTGGACTGGCGGCTATCCCTGGGCGCCTTTCTTTTTTGGCCGTTCACCATTACGGCCCGCTTTTGAAACCGCTGGACTAAACGCTATTTGCATGGGAACACGGCGTCCACACGTTTCAAAAACAGGTGGTTGTACCGCGTTAAAGTTTTATTTGTTGTCATAGTGGGATGATTAATTAATTTATTGCGTTGTATTCCCCCTTTTGACTATTAATTAAATACATCATTTTCTCCGCCTTGCGTAAAATGTCTGCTATTAAATGTTTCATTATTATTCGTTACCAGTCGGCTCACGCCGCCTGAGGCGACTCACATGGAAATATGATTGGTTTAGCATGGGCATACTTATATAGAAAGTTTCAAATGTATCTTAAGAAATTCGCATAATAGGAAACAATTGCATATGCATACATCGATATTGAGCTGCGAAACTCTTTTTATACCCGAACACGAAATTTGCATTTCGTAACGCACATCGGTATGCAAATTAGGCTACAGTTACTCTTTTATATAATAAGATTGTACTTTAGTGCTATTTTCGTCGTTCCTCGCGGATGTGTTATTTCAAAAGGACTTAAAGCGAAATAACGACCGATTCTTGAACCGCATTCCTATGTATTTATGCTAACCGCCTAATTGAGCTCGATGTTTGATTCTGGATTGTTTCTGATAACACTAATTTGCACATGATACATGGGAAACAGTTATCTACAATCCGTTTCAAAAACTGAGTGTTATACCGCTTTAATTCACGTATGGTAAATACTAATTCGCGAATGTGATCGCATAGCGCATAGCTCACGCGCAGAGTCGAAATTTTTGGCACATTGTTTTTTTTTTTGTTTTTCTAGTGAGCCTGGTTGACCCTAAACTAGGTTACAATTTGACAAAACTTGGGCCACACGTTTCAAACTTGGTTATAAAAACTATGAAAAGGTTGTTATTTAGTGGTTTGGCTCGCACCCTGAAAACTATTTTGTAGACGTGGGGTTTTGTGTTTTATATTTCTCTTTCTTTTCCTCTACTACTAATTGAACTTTTGCCTACATTTCCTTTCTTTTTTTTCTCGCCATCTTTTATGAAATAAATTATTTACAAGAGTGAGAGAAAGCTCGAACCAACGCCTGCTTTTGACGTCTGAGGGAAATTGTTCCGGGGCAAGGGGGATATTATTATTTATTATTTCACATGATAAATACAATGATATTCTTATTTATTGTCCTTCAGATATGTTATGAGTTATTTAATATTCTAGTGTTTTGATGGCGCCGCGTTATCATGTTGAACACCAGACACTTGAGTTCTTATTGCGGCAAGCCAAGACTTGGCCGCATGCGCGCCAAAGTGTGCCAAATTGCTGCGGATATTGAACTGTCCCGTCCTGTATCCAACTTTTAAGTTCCCCATATGCTTGCCTTATGTAAACGTGCGGCGGCTTTCATGAGGTAATTATTCTGGTTTTTTTCTAAGATACTTGCCCGTGGCTCACCTCTGCTATTTTTCTAAGAAATGTCTGGCATTTAGTTAATGTCTGAACTTCTTGGATCACTTAATTTGTATTCTTCCATAGTGAGCATTAGCATTTAACATTTTCTTGCAAATTTTATTTGCAAAAGGCTCGTTGACTATTGCATCGCGTCAGATGAACTGGTTAGGTGAATTCATACTACCCAACCAGGAATCTGAACCTGGATTGTCCCAACGAGAGCCCAACGATCTAACCACTACGCCATGATAACACACTTTGATTTGGTCCCAACAAAGTACAATAATATCACGCATTTTTTTGTAACGCACTTTCCCACGATTAAGCGTTTTAAATTGTAATCATGTCACTTGTTTCAGATGTATGAGATCTATGCTTTAAAATATATGTAATCCAATTAAATTTAGTTTTATTACAAATTACTCGGGGTCAGGCTTTGTTCAGAATTTCTTCAACTTATACACAATTAGAAATATTTTATAAGTGCATCGGTAATTATATTCCTAAATTCATAGAGTCTCACATACGAAACGGTGTATTGTGTTTACTACGATGCACTTATAAATTTCATAAGTTTATTATTTACCAACTTGTTGGACTAGGGGTTTCTTCTTTTTCCTCCAAAAGTACTCTGAAAATCATTAGCAGATTCGCGAACAGTCATTTTCTTATTTCCTTTCACTTTTTATGTTTACAATTGTATTCAGTTTTTATATTTTTCACTGTTTGCTTCAATTTTGTTCTGAAAAAATAAGGCTGTATAGCTGCGCTACCGTATATTAAATGCAAAATACTGTGCTCGCGATTATGGTACTGAAGGGCACAGAAATTAACATATAATACATGAACTAAGCTGTTGTTTAGGATACGATTTAGACAATTAGCATATTCTGGCTAGCAAGATGTTTGCCAACATTTTTTTTTAAACCACCCACATAAAAGTACAAAATTCATTTTTTCGTTTAGTTTTTTTATGGTTCGTGTAAATTAGGCTGGGAGAGTCACGCAATGCTAATATGATAATCAGCTTGAGAATTTGGATCTGAGAAAACTAAATATTGTAACTAGTTATGTTTTATTTGACGCAATGAATGCATTTTAACATTTATATTATTTAACCTGAAGTTGTGTTTTATATTATGCGATGTATTATACAATATTTAAATCTCTTATTTCTGCGTAATATATCATATACTATTTACCGTAAATACATTATGGTTTACAAAAAAATGTATCGTTGTTTCTTTATTGTTTCTTAAGGAATGAACATTCCATATTCATATTTTCCAATAGACTCCATGTATTTTATTTTATTTTATTAGAAAAATATTGCCTAATTTAGGTTGGAATTATTATTTTAAATGTGATTTTTATTTAGTTCCTATACGAATTAGTTTCACTTGATAATTGATCTTAACGAACTCTTATCTCTTATCCGTTTACCCCTTCTTAATCGCTGTGAATAAATATTTTTGTTTCATTTAATTTATCTGCTCTAATTTATCTACTTTAATTTTATTTCACATTTCATTAGCATTGTGGTTTTAAAGTTTTCGAAGTTATTTTCCATCAACTCTAATTTTCCTTGAGTCTTTTTTTATAAACGTAAAAGATAACAAGGTAAAGTTAGAGCAATCTTCGGACTCTGTGTGGGTAAATGCGTGAAATACGCTGCGGTTCTAAAATAACAATATATTTCCTATATATAAATAGTCGCCCTATTTAGTGTTCACGACTTTTTACACCTGCTTTACAACATGCGTGCTATTATTGTAAACGTACTTTTTTAAAACCAAATGTAAGTCGATCTTCTGACAGAGTTCCAGATGAAATGATGTCTCCAGACTATGGTAGTCAATAGTTACCTTCTTACTTAAGTTTAACTTTTTGTACTTTACTAATGATTTTCTTTTCCAATTTGTCTTATTTATTAGCATCGTATTACTTTATCTTTACTAGAACATTGATGTCTTCTTTCTTAATTATTTTACTTTTAATTTTCTAAATTTTCTTTATTTTCTTTTACCTCATCGTACAAGATCACTATCAATGGGCATAACCAATACACACACAATTCTGTTTTGAAAACTTTCTTTTGTAAAATTTTAATCCCCGGATTATTAGGTTCTATTATTAGTGAAGTAATTACGTTTAAATGACGTACTATTCGATATCTCGCCTCCTCTCTTTCAAAAAAAGAAAGAAAAAAAGAAAAGGGAAACCGACGAATTAGATATATTCCCCGCAATGAGGAAGAATAATTAAATTTAGCTCATTATGGCATATAGCTGGCCCACATTTTGTTCCATTCAAATGCTTGTTGTTTGGAGTACCATCAACATTAAAGTGTTATGACACGTGGTTTGAGGACGTATCCTGATGACTGCACTCCCAAGTATTGAAGTATTATAATTATGTGCAACTTGTGTGTCCTTCTGCGCTACATTTGCATAAAATACATGGGACTGCAGGTATGCAGTGTATCACAAACCATGTGCAGTAACGCTTTAAATCTTACAGTGTCTTGTTTTAAAGTACAACATTTTTCACCCTGCACGACGCCGCAAGCACGTCACTTGCACGCGAAAGTTCACATAATTTAATGTGTGGCCCCGATTTATTTAAGTTTCTCATGCTTCACATACCATGTGCAGTAACGCTTTAAATCTTGCAGTGTCTTGTTTTAAAGTGCAACATTTTTCACCCTGCAGGACGCCGCAAGCACGCCACTTGCACGCGAAAGTTCACGTCATCTTTGGTTAATTTGTGGTCCCGATTTATTTAAGTTTCTCCGTACAACTCTTGTACCAATAATAACCGTAAAACTTTTCAGCGTTAGATCATTAGTTTACGTAAGTTTTATGTTTTTACCAACTGAGGTAGTCGACCGGAAAATTGTATACAAATATGTCAAGTTGAAATGAAATAATAATAATATGTCAGTGGATCGCAATGTTTTTTGAAAAATTCGAACATTATAAACAAACGTTCATACTGATGCCAGGTAAATGCATACATATGCACCTATGCTTTCATTTTTTTTTTTGCTTTTACACCTGATGCTAGCCAAAAGATGTGGCATTATTTAATAAATAAAATTTATAGTAGTTTATTTTGCTCCTTTCGTACTCTCGCTCTCTATCTTCTCTCTTTCCCTCTCTCTATCGTTGATTTTTCTCTCTCCTCTTTCTTTATCTCCCTATATCGCTCTATCTATAACTTGAAGTCAAATCACCGTGAATGTGAATTCGATGCCTGAATATTGAAAATGTATTACTTGTCAGTAATGTATTTTTCTCTCGTTTTTCATTTATGTAGTTTGTAGTTTGAACATCAGTTTATCGATTGATTTTCAGGAAAACTGTCTGAAATAATTAATATCACTCAATAATGAATTGCTCGGGAGCCCGTCCTCCTGATATGACCTTCACGTCGTCCATTCTACTTATGGTTACGGTATATGTGATGGTATTTATCATCGCATTCATTGGCAACTTCACCATGTTTCTTATACTGTGCAGGTGGGTGGTTTTCTGATAGGCAAGGGAGCAAGTTTTAGAATCAGTCACGGGATTTAGCGCTCATTCATACGGTAACATTCTGTAACATGTTTGATAGCTCTAAAAAGAACAGTCTTCAAAAAAGGGGCCGTGACCTTCTTATATATCATGCGGACTACTGTATTCGTGATGGTCCATGCTTTAAATGCCAAACTTTATGCACCCACCTAATATGTATGGTGAACAAAACACATTAAAATACGTGCTTATGATCCAAGACTTGTTTTAAAAAAGTTCAAATTCCACAAATTTCCTCCTACATTTTCGCCACTTTTTTACTAGTACACCATGTGTGCCATGTCCATTGACGTTCGCCCCTTTTTATAACTTTGTATGTTCAAATTTCATTGGTGTGATAGCCGGGCACGCAAGCATCATGAGTTTTTTCCTCATTGTGGATATTTGGAATATTGGAGCAAGAAAAAAGCATGTTGAAATTTTTTTTGAATGATTACATACTACAAAGTAAATATCAAAATTTACAAAACACATTGAAACCTTACAGTCCTTACATATAAAATTGAAAACAAAACACAAAATTAAAGGGTTTCATTGCATTGATCTGATCTTCAAGTTCTATTCTTAACTTGAATTTGAGTGGTTCCATTATTTAATTTAGGGATTGCTAATTTATTGACCACATGTTTTTGTACCCTATAATTACCCCCAGCAATTATAATTAAGTACGTTAGCGAATGGGATAATTCAAAAGCTCACATGAGATGAAATATAAGTGTAAAAAAAAAGAATAAATTGTAATGTACCGTGAGGTAAGAGGGGGATACAGCGAACCTTACGGCATGACATGACATGGTGTATGAAGAGGTTACATAGCACATATTTCTAGCAAAACGGCATTTGGAAAATTATTCAAAGCGATATAACGGCCGGTTTTTCAAACGTGTTGTAAC
This sequence comes from Pelodera strongyloides, assembly GCA_036852015.1. Taxonomy (NCBI): domain Eukaryota; kingdom Metazoa; phylum Nematoda; class Chromadorea; order Rhabditida; family Rhabditidae; genus Pelodera; species Pelodera strongyloides. Next base: position 36,648 of record JAANDG010000260.1, read on the forward strand.
AACCGCTTTCCCACATGTATGTTGTATGCAAATGAATATAATTAGATTAAAAAAATCGCGCAGTATCGCACGGTTATTTGGGGGACTACACGAGAACATGGCGTCCAAAATGCGTTTCAAACACATTCTTTCAAACACAATGCAGGTTGTTCTTAGCAATTCAAGATATTATTCAATCATCGTTTCTTTATTTTCAGGAATCAACTGGTAAAAATACGGCGAGTTCACTCCCTTCTTCTACACATGAATATTGCCCATTTGATAGTCACTCTCTTTTATATGCCAAAGGAAATTCTACATAATTATTCTGTTGCATGGAACGGCGGTGACTTGGTTGGGTTGAATATTTTTTATTTATTTTTGTCAATATTTTCTTCTCGTTCTTTGGTCTCTTACGCATACAGATGTTTTGATATTTAATAGTACAAAAGTTTGAATCAATTCAAATTTTAAATTGATAATTAAATAACTAAATTCAAATTCAAACTCCAATTTTAGTTATGCCGTACTTGCAAGTTCTTCGATGTTTTTGGTATAACACTATCGGCAAATTTATTAATTTGCCTTTCGCTTGACAGATTTTATTCCATTTTCTTCCCACTTTATGCGATCAAGGCGCGCAGGTAAGCATTATTTAGAAATTAGGACATTGGCTTCGAAGCTGGTCCCTTTAGCTTCTGTTAGGTTTGGAATTCTTTTTCTATTCTAGTAAAAAAACTTTATTTTAAATAACTAGTAGCAAAGGAAAAGGAACCCCGTTATATCGAACCCGCGGTACGGTGTAGGGGGTCTTGCAGAACAGGTCAGCGTGACAATATTTTAAAGCGGCATAATGGCCGCTTTTTGAAATGTATAAAGGACACCTGCATTCCTCTGCATTTATGCCAAGGGAGCTCGAATTGAGCGCGATTTTTATTCCGATCGGATTCATTTGCACGTAATGCAAATAAGTCCGATCTATTGCTGTATGCTATTATATTATGCAAATCTGTTTAAAAACCGGCTGTTGTGCCGCTTTAACTTTCCGGTGGCCAATCTGCACAGAAAGACGACTGCGCGGAGTACGTATAGTGTATGTCTATCATTAATAAACATAAACTCTCGCATTTTTAGATCTGTTCAACAAATGGTGATGATCGCTTGGTTTATCTCATTCTTAACAAGTGCACCGCAGGTAATTCTTGATTATTCTGTTTTTTTTTCTACTATGTTATCTTTCTTGCAACTAGATATTAAATCGGGCGCCTTCGATGCTTGTCAGAATTTTCTTTTTGATTTCCAAATGTTCATACGCTAGCGCTAAATTAAATCTCTTGGCCTGTGTTATTTTTGTAGATACATCGGAAAATGCGTTTGTCCATTTGGCAACTGGCTACCGACCAGTTAGCGACGGTTTTGGAACCACAAAAGCGCCTTTGGCCCGTCAGGATTTTGTGCTGACCCCTGATATCCCTTATTTCAGTTCTATCTGTTCCGCACTGCCACGCATCCCTGCTTCAATTGGTACTCCCAGTGCGTAGCTAGGGATTTCATCGGCGAAGTATCCAGGGAACTCGTCTTTTACTTCTCCATACTAAACATTGTCCAGGTAAGCTGCCTTCTGTTCTTCTGTACCTATTCACGTTATGAGTAGGTAAACCGGAAGGTAAAGGGTTTCTAGTTCCTATGGCTATTACTTATTCGCAGACTGCCCGTGGTGCAGTTTTCATTGATATTAGGGCGTCCTAGTTCCTATATGTCTAGTCCTGCACTTCCGAGATTTTGCTCCTGCATATCCGCATATCATACTGCTTCAATCATAACATGCACTATAATACTATTATTCGTAAATATTTGCAGGTCTATTTCCTTCCTCTGGTCGTGATTGTCTTCTGCTACTCGATGATTTTATGGAAGATCTCGTCAAAGACGTGTGATGGTTCTGACGGTGGGTTTTCGTGCGAGATACATCTGCAATCGTACAAAATTAGCATAGGATACATAGGATTTGCTTATCATATGCAAATTTTCCAAAGAGGCTAGCATTTCGCTTTAAACTTTACGCTAATATATGGCAACGCCGGTAATCAGATAGAAGGAACCTACAAAATAAAAACTACTTTAGAAACCCAGAAGGAAAAGGGCGGTCTTTTGCGCAGGAATGGAGCCAGAAACATGGAACGAGCTAGGTGAGTGAAAAATATAGGTCTGTAGTATGTAGTCAAAAACTTTCATCCGGGATAGCGATCTGCACATCTGCAGCACGTAGTCTAGTCTAATGTTTCCATCAAATTCGTTGATCTTCATCTTCAAAGTATACTTTCACTAGTTGATAAATAAATCTTTTATGGTTCAAGGGCGTGCTCCTTTATTCAACGGTGGTTCAATACAGGCTTTCAAAGTTCATAGCTTGTTCCGCAAAGGTCCTGAGCAGTAGGCGACGAGTTCCACGTGACAAATTGCTCGAATTCTTAGGATTTCTATTGACTCTTTTGTTCAGGCTACATCTTACAAGTATTAAGATTGGTTTAAAATTGCTTTATTTTGTATTTTTCTGTTCAGATCTCGTACTCTCCGTATGACTTTTGTTGTAGTCGTCGCATTTCTCTTCTGTTGGACACCATATGCAATTGTCATGTTTTTACACTTTACCACCAACACGAATTGGTAAGTTATTATTTAGGTTGGGTTAATTTGTTTATTATGGACTTACAATTAGCATGGTTGCATTAGCTCCCTATGGACCCTAAGGTACGCGAGTGTCGTACATTTTGTGGTGAACGTTTTGGAGGGATCATGTGCGTCACAATTGCGCCAGCTATAATTGTATATCCTTCGCGCCTGCTGGCGTACTCGCCGCACACTCTAAATTGACTCTTTCTACGCGGTGATTGTGCTAGCTGTAAAGCTGTAGGTTAAATTCCCCAATGGCTCATTTCTTACACCCATATACATATATTTACATACCGCTCCATTATAGGATGCCGAAGGAGGTGCGTAAGTTGATCTACGCCTTCGCCGTGTTCAACTCTGCCCTCTCCCCATATCTCTACGGATATTTCTCTTTCGATGTGAAGAAGGAACTGCGTATGCTAATTACGTGCTCGTCGGCTGCTGTGTCTGAACGACTTGTCTCCTGCTCTTCTAATGTACATACAAGGTATCCTAAACTTATAAAAAAAAACAGCACTTTTGCGCAAACATAAATTATATTCCCACTGAGCACTTTGGAGTTGACGTTGAGCTAATATACAAGGCTAGGATATTGAAACAAGTAGAGAGACCCATTTACCCAAAGTTTACTCTGGAGAACACAGTAGAATTATTGATGATAAAAGTTGAGCGGGAAATGTTGTGCGCTGGCTGACAATGAGAAATTTCATGAATAAAGCGATTTAAACAACGGTTGATGTTAAAAAATACATATTTCTCTTCATTTAGAACAAGCATCCGTGTACGAAAGCGCAGTCAATCGGCCAGTAACTTGTCGGAACCTAAAATGGTACGTTTCACACATATGTTATAATCACAGTGGAGATCTCGCATGGTTGTGGGCTGTGCCCGGGTTTTTCGTTCGCTTCTCTTACAAGGCTTTCAGTATTTATTCATTCTACGACTTTTTGTTAGTCTACTTTTTGTTAGACTTATTTACTTATATTTTTAATTTAACGCAAAAAAAAGAAAGGGAAAAATGTATCTGGAATTGCCTCAGGTGTATTTTCAAGTTGAGTCACAAAAAGTCGTTTCCATTAAAGCCTGTAAATCTTATACTGTACAGTAGTTGTGCCGTGGCTTTATCATACTGTTAGTTATAGTGATGTATTATACATCTCTATCACCAACATAAGCACAACACGAAGTAGATTAATACACATCAGAAATAGGTTTATTGTTTTGCATGATTTTCTTCTTTTTTATTTAATTTTTTTATACTTTATTTATGTTTCAGCATCAAGTTGCTGTACCACGTTCGTGCAGTAGCGTGCACCATATTGAGTTTTAATCAAGCACATACACACGGTGCACAGTTCTACTGCTTCAGTGTTGTCAATTTTAAGTTTCATTTTCATTTTCGTTTACGTTTGTATTGTGTTGTTGTTTGTCTCTGCCCGGAAAGTTTAGGTGTTGTTTTGGTATTGATTACTGCAGGTTTTTATGCTTAAATAAGTACCAGTCTACGTAATTCACGTCCACTGATGCACTGATAACACTAACAATAAGTCACCAATTTGCGTCATTCCAACCCCATCTTGTCTTTTGTCATTCAAGGATTGAAAGGCGGGGAAAATTTTGAGAAAAATTATGCTGAAAACGTTTCAATTTTATGGAACGCGATTTTTACAGTGCTTTTTCTTAACCCTACCAGTTAAGCCTCTCTCACAGTTAACTTCAGTGCAACTTATTTCCCATGCAACTGACCCTTTTAAGCCTGGATGGAACCAATGTGTTTCAATGATGAATCGACAACTACGTCTTTTATATTATATTTTGTCATTTCAGAGTTGTGACGCGTCGCCTCCGCATCCGCTTACTCCGCCTCTCTCGGAATCAAGTTCAAATGCGCGCGCTTTGTCCCTGCGCACGCGGCCCGCGTTGCAGTCTAGGGTTACGATAGTCGGAATCAATCGATAATCCTAATTTGCGTTGTCAGCGTTTATCATACCATATAGTTCATACTTTATTATATCAAGTTGAAAGCCAAACCATTTACTGCCAACTAACCAGACGTTTTCAACATCTAGAAATCAAGATTGTTGTTGCACACATGCATACCTAATTATTTAATTAAACTTACGTTCTACTGTATTATACTTTATACTTATTATTTACTGTAATTCTTTAATATGTACTTATTTTAGAGTAATGAAATTATGCTTGATGAGTTCCTCAATAATCCATTTCATGAACTATGATTGCATTTTTTTGTGTGAGATTATTGTTTCCATACATGTAACGGGTCTTCTTTACTGTGGTCAAATCAATTACTAATTATTATTTGAATAAAATGTTTTATGATTTTTTTTGTCTTCGTGGTGTTTGTTTTGCACTTCATACTTACTTGCTTTATTTTATAGCCATGATAATGATACCACATAGCGCCCGTCACGCGAAACTTGGAACGAAATGTCGACTATGATGGTAGCTATTCAGACAGAAACGCCAGATGAAATGGTTTAAAGTGGTACAGCAGCCGATTCGTGAAATGCACAAAAGGTGGACGCCGCATTCTTCCCAAGTAGGTGCGAATCCTGGGCGATTTTTATACTGATTGTATTTATTTGCATACAACATATGAGATGCAGTTGTCCAACATACGTTTCAAAACCCAAACGTTAGATCGCTTTAATACAAGTTATCGCACTTCTAGCACTTCTTTTCCCAGGAATGTTGGTGATAATGATGTGACTACGTCTCTCTAGGTGGGCTTTTAATTGCATAAATTTAAAATACAATTTAATATTGAATGTTGTAACTACGGTACTCTGCGTCTGCGCACTTTACAGGGAATATCTTATTTCTTATTTATGCTATGCCTATTATTTATCTCTGTGAAACATGTTCCGTTGGTCAGAAAACTATGATAACTTTGGGCTTATTCGATTTCTTCTTCAGTGAACACCTTAGAAGCTGAAGAGATAGAAAGAGAGAGGGGTAGACTAGAGAGAGAAAGAGAAAGAGAGAGAGAGAGAGAAAAGAGAGAATAGAGAGGGGAGAAGAGAGATAGAGGGAGGGAGATATAGAGGGAAATAGATGTCTGAACTAAAGGGAAAATATTCCCCAGGGACCTGACCATCATTCAAAACTTATCTCTCTGTATCTATTGCAAGAGATATCACTCATTCGATCAGCGAAAGAACTAAATGACGAAGAGAAATAATTCAAGATTTACCTTTTTGCCTTTTGTTTTTCTACCTTTTCTTCGAAAATTCTGCCCAGTCACCCCTACCCTTGCAAATGTTTTTATTCTTTACTATTCAAGAGCGCGCTCCTTTATTCAAGGTGGTTCAATATAGTGTTCGGAACAATCATAGCTTATTCCGCAGAGGTTCAGAGACCAGAGATACGTGGATTGTATCCTATGCAATCATATACGCACTAAAAGATTTATCAACTTGTTCCTGGTTTATGAATCGAGATACCGTATCTTATTGTAAACGAAAACTTCTACCGTAACCAAGTGTGTACCGTGTACCAATTACTATTGTAAACTTCCGGAAAATACGTGACGATCTGCTTATTCAATACAATTATCTACTCCAATATGGTGCACATTTTCCTCAAACTTAGAAATTAGGATCCGCGATAGTCGCACATTGACCTCTTTTGCAATAAGAAAACATTTCCATAATGATTATGTTATCCTAAGGAAGGACCTAAATCCCCCGTGAGAAAGTAAAGCGTCCAGACAGCCTACTTACAAGGGGAAAGTTGAAATTTGCATATTATTAGTTTGGCGCTTTCTGATTAGCGGACCTGTTTGCGATTTGTTTTCTTGGAATACTTCTAAACTAACTGTCCGAGTGCAAAGCAATGCATTGACGGATGGTTTACGGAAACTTAATCATTCTTGCATATATTAGGGCACTTCAACAGCTTAGAGTCTCGGAAAACAATCGTCACTTAATTGCTCTCCATTGTTCGTACAAAAGTACATAATATAGTCTATATTATCAGTTATTTTGGCAATTACAGCCCGTCACCTTTTATCCAAGCTCGTTCCCCGGGCAACTACGCAGCATAATTGTTAGAGGGGCTGCTCATGCAGCCAATTACTTTTGATAGTAATAATACTATCACCTGCTTTCCAAAGTTTGAGAGTGTCAAGTTTTTCAGTTTTTGATCCAATTGGCGTACAGGCATACTTCACACATCGAGCAAAGAAAATAGTAAGTCAAAGTTCGATAGTGCTAATTTCCATCTGACTGCGTGCTCGGCGAATGGATGGTGCGCGGCAAAAAACGCGTGCAAAACTCTTGCCACGATACATTTTTGCGCCAGATTCTCGCCGCAGACATTTTGTGCCGGATTCTCGCCGCGCACAATGTGCCCTATTTACCTTTACTTTTCGCACGCCAACCACAACTACAGCTTGACTATTCCTTCCTGTTTTTTGCATTATTTCGTTCACAGCAAAGCTCGAAAATATAAATATGTGATAAATTACGCATACGGGTGTCTTGGATATTATGTCTTGTGCGAAGTAAACATTCTATAGGGCTTCTCATAAAACACACAATATTAGATACGAAAAGATAAATATCTATCGAAAGTGCATCCTATTTTTAGTTTGAGATCTGAGAATACATTCTTCGGATTTTGTTAGTGATCAGCAAATAATGTATATTTTAAAGGGAACAGCACCCTAGTTTATTTTGTACTGGGTAGTGTTGAGTAGTGTATATCCTTGTGGTAAGCATCAGCTACTCTCTTCGTCACCATAGCAGTTTTAGTATGGAATCTATCCCTCTTTTATATGTATTCTCCATATCCGTATAATACTGCATTCTTTCCCACAAAAATGTTCAAAGTTCTACAATGTTTTACATATTTTTGGTCACAAAAACCTCAAAAATGTCCCCAAGTTGCCTAGGAAACTCTTTTCCGCCAATTAACTAACGCATGGAATTAATTTTCTATATTTTGTATGTGTATATTTTTAGTTTATGTTATGGTAGTTCATGTAAAGCACCTTCTGCTTGGGCTAGAGGCTAAAGTGCGTTTACATTTTAAACCAGCTTGTAAAAGCTACTGTAACGTTGAGTGGTTTACGCATACTCTACTGCCTTATAGATTTCGGAATAATGTAATCTAACATAGTAGGCGGATACGCTATTATGTTATGACACCACTAATTGGTTCAGAAATCCTCAACGTTAGGCTCAGAAGCGTAACGCATTGAAAAATTTATGGTGTGCGGCCCTGAACTGGCACACATAAGAATGCGCGACACTTTTGGTCTCAACAGATGCACTACTTGTTTTGTGCTTGGAACCTAAAACGTGAACCTAAGGCATGTTGCAATGTGAAGAAGTTAGATAATTCTACATACTGTCGCCGTGTGTGTTCTTTGTTGTGAGGAGGTCTGGGGGTGGGGTAGGTAAAGTAGTAAACTCGATTACCGAGCGCATTCAGCTGAACGGATAAACCTTGTTAGAATCTCCGCGGTTCTCTGTGGGTGATATCCACACACAACTGCACTTTCATAGATGAAAATGCCTTTTTTTAAAGCCAAATACCGGCCGTTTTTTGAAACATATAGAGTAGGACTGAGCGGAAAATTTTTAACACATGAAATATATATTTGTAAGGAGTTAGTCTTTGTAGCTCTTTAGTGTTGATAAGCCAAGGTTGTCACACGTCCTTCTTCTAATAAGGCCTTATCAGGTAAAACAAATAATTATCAAAGGTTGGCAGCGCTTTGTTCGCAGAAAAGTAAAAGTTCGCGAAGTTTAAACAACCCGCTATATTCTACTAAATATAGGCTGCAACGTCGCCGCTCAACTTTTTAGATGAAAATGTTACGGCTTACAATTCGTACTCAAATTAATTCATGGATATTTTCCTTTTTGACGGGCGCGACTGTAGTTGTTACCGAATTTTTATTATTTTCAAATCACTTATAATATTTCGATTTTGTCATATTGGTGGCAATTAGATATGTTTTACCTCAAAGATCAAGTCTTCTGCAGGTTTATTACTCCGTTTTCTTTATTTCCTATGTTCTATGTTGACTATCTCTAATTTTCTATGTTGCCTCTATCGGAAAGACTGAAAATCTTCTAAAAAAACAGTGCTCTCCATACGCGTGCCCCTGTTTGGGACTCTGTTTTTCAAGTATGTTTGCTATGTGGTTTAGACCCTCCCGGACAGAGCAGGACATAGTTTTTTTCTATTTATAAATGGACAAGCAAAGTCATGTCAGATGCTAGCTAGATCGTAAGTTTACGTATCGTTACAATATCTCCTAAAATATCAGAAGATTCAAATGAATACTTGTAAAACCATGTTATATCCATTGATCAGAAGCTCTGTACTAACGCACGCATGCCTGTCCTATACTTCTTCTTCTACCTGCTCGTTAATCAGGTGTAATATTAGTATTATATTGAAAAGTAAGATATTAACCGTTTGTGTACTGATATTAACAGTTTGTGTACTATTCACACTGCCCTACAACTAGAGCGCACCCTCTTGTGTAAGCATTTCTAAAAATGATTCAACTTCGGCGCATGACGATTCGTGACTGCTACATTCTTAATTTTGGGAAAAACGTTTCTTTCTTACTTTTGTTTTCAGTTCTATGCCTAACAATGAAACGGGTATCATTCATTTTTCGTTTGTTATTTGAATTTTCCCTTATTACTAGTTTTTATCTTTATTATTAGTCGGCATTGCAAGTGTTTTTGTATGAAAATATGTCGCACATGATAATCGTGGCATTGTTAGAATATGTAGCCTTTATAACTTATAGCCATGTGCGGTGCGCCAACATTGCGCCTACATAGTTTTGACCAATGTATCGGAATTTGACAGTAGTCGAAATTAAAATGTGTAGCGCTATTACAATAAAAAAAGCAAAAGTTTACCACTTACGTTGGTACACATACATGGTTCTTATCAAGGTTAAAATTGTTTTAAATTAATTTTATCATACTTTTGACATCACCGTTCGTTAAACAAAACTATTTATTTGCTTACTTTATGAGTTCATTAGGTGAAGTAGAATTCTTATGATAAGCATTTAAATAGCAAATTCTTATGTTTATTTGACAGCTCAACGCCAAAGGTTGTGCTAAGTATGCCCGTATGTTGCGCCAGAGGTTAGTGACGTTCAATTCCGTCTGGCGCGCGTGCGGCGCACCTGAGGCGCATCCCTGGCGCGCTCGTGGCGGGTATATCGCACCACTGCCATGGCGAGCCCTCTTTTTTCTCAACCTATCTCAATTCCTCAATTCGTGCATACGTGAACAAGGGCAATTCTGTCAGCATTGCTTTTATATCAATATTTACATCAATGTTTACCGACTAGCTTAGGAGTCAATTTGCCTTTGAACAATCAGGTTTTTTTGTGTGTTGAATAAGTCCTATGAAAGTTGTCTTTTTTATTTAGCAGAGCTATCGCATAAGATAGACAACTCTTAACTACTAGTAGATGCATCTAGTGTATGTAGGTATGTCGGCATATGTAAGCGTAGGTGTACTGTACTTTACTCGTTCTTATAAAGAAATTGGTAGCATAAAACACTGAGACTTATTTAGCTCAATGCATTGAGAACTTCGAGAGTGAGCATTTTGCTTTTACACATATGTATTTTGCAAAATATTTATAAAAAATATTCTACGAGGGAGTCAACTATAGCACAATGCAAAGTTAATACTCGTGTTTTCCTATTCGCCTTAAACCCGTGCTCCTTTTGCACTTTACGGATCTAGTTTTTTTTTTTTCAAAGCATCGATTTGCATTTTGTTTGAATAGAATTAAGTTTAGTGAGAGTATTTTTGGATGGAATTCAGCTTGTCTTTCTTCAGCGGTAGGGTTTTTGGTCAAAGCGCTATTTTTTACACAATGTGCTCATTTTACCTTTTACTTTTCATCAACATGATCACACTGAGGAAACTTGGCCGGGGGGCGGCGCGCCCCAGGCCCCACTTCGCGGGGCCGCGCACCCCCCGCGCGCCCATCGCCCGTGTCTCGCCCATTGGGCTGGGATGGGCTCCACCACCGAAAATCGCGGGGCGGCAGGTGGGCCAGGAGCGCGCCCCAGGTGCGCGACAAATTTATTGTGGAAACTGCAAGATACTCAGTGAAGGGGCATTTATAACACTACGCAGCGAAACGATATTATTTCCCAACTTGTGCATTTCAACCTCCAGCAAACTGCTGTTTTTCTTATTCATAGAGTTTGAATTGTAGTACTTCTATTTAAATTGTTGGCTTTATGTTATTAGTTTATAGTTACTGCCCGCTGATCTTGTTTAGAATTTTTTTACAGAAGATTGTTAGGAATAGATGCTTATTATTAGTTTAGCTTGCATACAGTTTTATACATTCGATTTTTTGGAATTTAGCGAACTCTAAATGCCGTACTTATACCGTAATCGTCGAACAGAAGTGCATCATACACGCACTTTCGCAAAACTAAGCTCAAAATTAGTCGCATTTATTTACTTTTAGAATATTATTCCCCAACTTTTGTGGTGATTGTTTCTGTACCTGTTTCTTCTAGTAAACCATCTCTTCTCCATTCTCGTATCGGTAAACCACGTGTCGACCTTTCCTTCACGTCAGTGAAAATAATGTTGACTTTCTTAACTGTAAATCTAAGATTTATAATGAGAGTCGGTTGCATTTACTTTCACAATATATTTATTTACAGGATACATGTCGCGCCGAAAACCATCGTATTATAGATGAGGATGAGGACAGACAGGTAGGTTATTTACAGTAAAAGCTGACGAGATATTGCTGTTTTGTTGCCACGCGTATTTTTTCAAAATGATTTTACGTTTTTTAAAGTAATACTCGAGATTCACTTGGTAATGAGTTGATCGAATCACTGTATTTCATGGATGCACAATACCTTTATAATTATACATTTATTTTTGTTTAGACAACAACCGATGCAACCCAAGCGGATGCAACCCAAGATAAGCCGGCACGAACAATGAAAAAAGGTAAGAACGTGTCATTAAATTTATCTTAGTTTTATTTTCTGTGCCGAATTTTCAGTCTTTGTTATTACAGTTAATGATGAGCGCACTGTTTAACAGTTTAACTTAGGGCACGTTATTGCATCCCAGACCCAATCGTTTCGTTCACGTACCAGTTTGCTGTTTGGACGCTTGTAATATTGTTATATAAAGGAGAAGAGTTTACTTTTTTGTTTGTGTGAACGAAACGGATTTCTACGTTTCAGACGTTTGGTATAAGTAGTCCGTTTTCGCAACCCTTCAAAATAAGTGCAATCGAATCTTATTACATAAACTTGGAAGATACGTTTCGCAAACCAAAATAAACGAAATGAGTTTCATTACATTAATTGCTGACAATATGTTTCAGACGTTCCATATAAGTATGTACAACTTTTTTGAAATATTGCCTGTGCAGCACTTAAAGGATCGCAAACTAAAGGCGGAATAACTCAGGCCACGTGTTCATACAGCTGCTTCCCGATCGGGAGTATGCAAATTATTTCGGCAAATATCTACATATTATATCTTTACATATACTGCAAGGGTCTGCAGGCATATCACTACACGTTTCATAATCCCGCGGTAGTTAAGTAGAACTACTTTTCGACTTGTTCACTTCCTGAATTGGAATTCAAATTATTCGATTTTGGTAAAGTATTTTTCTTTATTCTTTACTAAATTCAAGTAAACCCGAAGTAAAATGATGATTTTGAAGTGACTGCGATCCTTTAAAGGATCGCAGTCACTTCAAATTCGCCTTTTTACTTCAGTTATCCATAAACATGAAAAAGCACCTAGAAAAATACCATTCCGGTGTCAATTTACTGAAAAATTAACCCAGGGAAAGAAATCCCCTCGGTTGCGTTCTAATTACGTACAGTATGACAACGACAACTGAGACAGTAGAGCAGACACTTCCCCTCTTCCCCGGTTTTTCTTTGTTTTGTCATCATTGGCAACCGGCCAAGTCCCACTGCGATTTAGAAAACACCCCATTTTGTCTAATATCAAAAGTCAACCGAAGGGATTTCTTTCCCTGTGATAAATGTTCCGTAAATCGGTATTGGAAAGGTATTTTTCTAGGTATCTTTTTATATTTATTTATAAGTGAAGTAAAAATGCGAAATTGAAGTGACTGCGATCCTTTAAAGCGAAATACCGGCCGGTTTTTGAAACGCATTGCATACACCTGCTTTCTTATGCATCATAGCAAATTAGCATAAATTAGAATAAAAAAGACCCCAATTCGACCCCTCTTAGCATCACTGCATAAGAATGCAGATATTTGAGGTGCGTTTCAAAAACCGACCGGTATTTCGCTTTAAAGACGCCTCAGGTAGCGAAAGCCCTCTGATTATTATAGAGTTACAATGGTCTCGTTTCAGACTTCCTGGTACCTGACGAAGTCATGGAGAATTGGAGAGAAAGAACTATACATCATCGGACTTTGGTCACTTGCGATACTCCACATGAGGGAATGAATATATGGCAAATATCCTACCATGGAGATACATCGACTAATACAGGTAGGGCTAATCCAATATTAGGTTTCCATATATGTCCCACGAAGTCATTTATTGTTGTGATTGTGTGGATGAAAGAGTATGTTCCCATCTCCCGTGGGTGGTGACAGGAAGGCAGGCATTACGCAAATCCTCGATTCGTTGAGACGGGTACTGAAGTCGGCTTGCTCTTTACCTTAAGTAAGAGTAGCATACGAGCTATAAATGTTTCGTATGTGATTGAACTTGAAATTACGCTATTGCTACTTGTTTATGTTTTTCTTTAGCAATATCATTATATCATATCGAATATTTCTTCTTATTTCAGTTGACTGGATGAGGATAGTGTGCTCTCTGGATGATCGTGTCGGTTTCCCTGATACGAAAGGAAGGGATCTACCATGGAATGCGTCTAAGCACTGATTAGGAAGAACACAGAGAGAGGACAGCAACTGGGTAGATATTCTAGGAATTAATGGGTATCCTAGGGCTCTATTTTATTATAACTGTAGACCAGCGTGACGCTGCTTATTTTTTTACATGTTTTATGTGGTTACGACAGTATTATATTTAGTAGTAGTATAGTAGCATAGTAGTATGTGGTTATTGTAGTAAGTGTAGCTCATTCTTTATTATAATCATAGGCCAGCGTAACGCTGCTATTTTTACACGGATTACTTATAATGGTAGACAAGTAACACTGCTTATTTTTTTGTTCAACTGACCATCAATCTATAGCCGTGAGTATATATTGTATTTTATTTACTGGTATGGCTCTTGTTGCTTCATTGTTGTATAATTTATTATTTACTTATCATAGACTTCGTATGGATATTTACTCGTAGAGGAGAGGATTTACTCTTATTGAAAGTATTTTGTACTCGTAGTTGGGTTGTCCATTCATGTTTACTTGTAACTCATAGTAACTTATCATAATTCGCCCAAATGTTTCGCTTTTATCGCTATATTTTTTGGATGCTTTGAATGAAGTAAAATTATTCTCTATATTTGTTGTTGGTTATTATTATATTGTAGAATTGTCTTTTTATTGTATAATTTAATGTAATAAGCAAAGGGGCGGGGCCTTTCACGCCCATTTTCCCACGCTCCGCGCGCTCCCGGCGCACCTACGGCCCACCTTTTGAAGCGGGGCCGCGCGCTCTGGGCCCCGTCTTGGTGGCGCCGCCCTGCCTGGGCCCCGCACTTTTCAGCGCGCCACCCCGCGTCATTTAGCGCGCCGCCCCGCACCCAAAGTTTCACGTTGCACTGTGAGTCGAATAATTAGTATTCACTAAGAGACAGGCGCACGAACACATACTAGTATGGTTTTTGAGGGAAAAACTATAAGATTGTCTTTTGCGTGCCGGAGCGCTTGTAACTTGTCTATAAATGGGAGTAGAGTAAATATATAGATGAAGGAGAGCAATCTTCTTCTCATAGAAAATATTTCTTTTTTATTCTTTCAATATTATTATTTACGAATAAAGCGGAACTAGCATTCCATAGACCCTAGAACTATACCTGTTATCGTATTATCGAAAAAAGACCGAAATCAGGTTTTCTAATTTCTAATGAAATGAAACAAATAAGTATTGGTGTAACACAGACGAAACGGAAAGAGAGAGAGAGAGAGAGCGCGTGTGTGTGTGTGAGAGAGAGAGAGAGAGAACGGAAAGAGAGAGAGAGAGAGAGAGAGTGCGTGTGAGAGAGAGAGAGAATTACTAAAGGAGATGGTTCAATTCAGAATGAAATCATCAGTGTTTGATATGCTACTATTCAAACAACAAATATTACCTTTTTGAGAGGTCGGTTCAATTTGTGTACCATCCGTTTGCTTACTTTTCTCACAGTAAAATGTCGCAAACTCATCTCTTCATCGAACTTCCATGCTGTGCATTTATAAAAATAAATGGTATTTTTCGTTTGAAAAGCTTGAAAATATAGTTTATTACTTTGTATAAACATAAGAGTACCGTTAGGTTTTTACATTAACAACTCATGATTAATTTATTTTGTAGTATTTTCATATTCGGAAGCAATTTTCTACATGAAACCTTTTAGAATTCAAATACAAATCCTTTCATTACTTTTGCAGCAAAATAAAAATTGCAACATCTTAGAGTCTAGAGCAATTCATCCAGAGCTAATTATAAGTTGAATCATCCTTACTTGGCGTATATTTTCCTCCATTTTCCATAGATACTATTCGAACACGTAAACACAATTACGTCCCCATTGAATAGAAAGGAAACTTTGTTCGCTAACGGAAGTCGGAAAGTTGGGACGGCGTCTTCACTGAAGATGTGGTGAAATACATGACAATATCAAATATTTTTTTACTTTTTTATTTTATTCTTTAAAGCGAAATACAGACCGGTTTTTGAAACGCATCGTGGATAACTGAATTCTTACGTATTTATGCTAATTTGCTCAGATTTGTATTCTAATTTATGTTCATTTGCATAAGCTGCATAAGAAAGCTGGGGTGTACTCGGTGTGTTTCAAAAGCCGGCCGGTATTTAGCTTTGATAATTTTTATGCGATTCAGAACATTATCATAGTCATAAGTTAGGCTAAAGTACCGTGTCGGTAAAGGAGCAGCATCTTATTTTTGCTGCAATAAAGAAGTGATGCTCATGGGATGTGGCATCTAGTATGTGCATACGTAACGTCAAACTTTTTTCCGTATTAACAGTAATTTCCTACCTATAAGTTAAGGAATTACGTTTTCATTATCATACGTAGAGATCCATGTACAGCAGTCGTAAAAGATCTCAAGAAACAATAAAGAAACCTCTTTTTATTTTCACTTTTATTGAACTCGAAGGTCTGACCTTGCAACCCCTCTAGAAAATACATAAAATTTACAATCCTTGAACCTATCCGGCCAATACCCCCTACTGCGTTTACTTTTATTTTCTTTAGCAATGTCAACAGTAAAGTGAAATGTTTCAAATATCCTTCTTATTTATCTTATAGTATCTTATAGTCTAGTGACACATTCTTCTTCGTAATTACTTCATGACTTTGATCCTTTAGTTAGATATAAGTTGGAAGTTGGAACTAACAGGTTCCTCAACAGAATATAATTGCTTTCTGGAATCCTTTACGCTAGTCGGTTTATGTACTTTATGGGTGGACGCAGCTATGAGCTATGAGTATTTGATTTAATGACTATGGAGTTTCGTCTTATTAGGTTAGGTTCTAAGAAAAGCAACTACTTAGAACTTATTTAGGTTGTTTCACCGTGTTTTATTGTTGTTTTATTTTTCAAACTTTATTCATGCTCATAATGAGGCACGTTTACGATCCGTGTTATAAACATACAACTATCGTAACAACCATCATGATCGGATGAAAAACTTCAAATTTTCGCAATATTAAACCTTCCGTCTTTCACTGTAGAGCATATTAGTTATTTTATTGCTTGTCGCAGCATAATAATCCATTTGCTTCAGTTCATTAATAATTCATGTGAGAGAGAATTTCATATCGGAATTCGTTTTCTTTGCAACGACCAGAAAAGTATGAAATTGAAAACACTTTTTTCTTATCTAATGTTTTCGGCCAACAAAAGGAAATCATTGGAAACTATTCATTTTGGTTTAAGTTTTTAATCATTCAACTCAAAACTATTCATAAGTTATTTAACTCTGAAAAAAAAGATTGTAAAAAATCTGCGCGCTGTCTATGTTTTTGTTCTTTCTCAAAATCGCTATCTTCATTGATCTCCTCTCTTCTTTCTCTCTTCTCTCTCTTCTCTTTCTCTCTCTCTCTCTCTCTCTCCGTTTTCTCTCTCTCTGTTTTCTGTATCTCTAAAAAAAATAGTAACAATAAGTATAAGTAATTTCAAGAATGCCACCATCAGCCCCTTTCATGTGTTGCTGTCGGAATGTGAAGAAACCTCCGTTACAAGAGGGTATCAGACGAAGTACAGAGGTGGGCACCATGGTAGGTTAACATGAGTTCTATTCTGTCCTTTATTTATTTTTATTTCTACATTTTAATTGCGCATTTTCTTTTCGAGTTTTTTTCTGCTATGGAAAAGGTCTACCTTGCACTGGTGGTCAACTTTCTCGCTTTGTCAAAATATTGTAATCAAGTAAGACACAAGCCTCTCTGGTAACAAAACCTGACCTCCGGGAACCCTATCACTTTATCCTGCCACCTAGCACACGGAGTTGTTTAAAGTTTAAAGGGCCAGATCCCCAGAAACCCATCTTGATTCTCATATGATTCTCCATGTCAAATATAGTAGGATGCACTATTTTTCTAATTTTAAAGCGCAAAATTCACACACTATTGAGCAATTTTCCGTGGGCAGTCATACCCAACTATCTATCGCGGCTGTCACGCCCCTTCGCGCTAATTGGGCAATTGCCACGCACAATACAGCATATTGCCCAATTAGCGCGAAGGGGCGTGACAACAGCGATATATGTTGGGCATGCCTGGCAATGGGAAAGTGCTGACTACTGCGTGAATTTTGCGCTTGAAAATTAGAAGGATATCGTATCCTACTATATTTGACATGGAGAATCAGATGGAGTCATCAAAAATAGAGGTCATTTGAAATGGGCCTGACCCTTTAAAGATTATTCTGTCCATAAGCCGCACCGCCAGGTATCCTGTCAGTTTATTCCTAAACTGTATTGTTTATATATATTTCAGGTTCTGAATATGAGTGGCAAATTAAATGGAAGTGTGAATGGAGGATCTACAACAATTCCCATCAAATTGATACCTCCGACACCGTCGCCGAGCAGCACTCCTTCCATGGTGGGAAATAGAGAGAGAGAGAGAGAGAGAGAGAGAGAGAGAGAGAGAATGAGAGAGAATGAGATAGAGAATGAGAGAGAGAATGAGAGAGAGAGAATGAGAGAGAGTATGAGAGGAAGAGAAGAAAGGGAGACAATGTTTATTTATTTCAAACAGAAATACTAATTGTAAGTGAACACGTCTGTATGTGTTGATTTCACGCACTGCTATCTGTCTGAGCTAGATTTTGAAGCCGGTGCGGCGTTTCGGTCAAATATATCAGTTTCTCCAGCTTTCACCACAAGTGCCCCTGAAGTTGGAAGTACGAAAGGAGCAATATGTAACACAGTCGGTTGTGGAGCCAGGGCACACTCAGCCTCAGCAACATGCAACTGATGACAAAATGAATGATGAACTCTGCACCGCACGAACTAGTACAGAAGAAAGTGTTAGGTAGGCAATTAATAATAGTTTATTGAGGATATTCAATTAACACATCCCAAAAGGTGACCCTAAGATACCACGCTTCACAACGTATACTGACAGGGGACCAAACTACAAAATTGCTGGTCGGTCGAGAAAAACATTGTAGCCATAGGCGTAAGAATAAGAATGGTACTTTTCAAGGAAAGGCTTGATACCTTGACATGTTATTCTCATAAAGTATTTAAAGGGTCAGGCCCATTTCAAATGACCCCTATTTTTGATGATTCCATCTGATTCTCCATGTCAAATATAGTAGGATGCAATATTTTTCTATTTTTCAAGCGTAAAAATCACACACTATTCAGCAATATACCGTGGGCAGTCATACCCAACTATCTATCGCAGTTGGTACGCCCATTCGCGCTGATTGGCCAATATCGCAATTGCCACGCCCAATAGAGCATCTTGCCCAATTAGCGCGAAGGGGCGTGACAACTGCGATAAATAGTTGGATATGGCTGGCAATGGTAAATTGCTGAATTTTGCGTGAATTTTGCGCTTGAAAATTAGAAAAATTGACTACTATATTTGACATGAAGAATCAGATGGAATCATGAAAAATAGGGGTCATTTGAAATGGGCCTGACCCTTTAATAAGTGGGATAGATTTACAGGGGTCACCTTTCAATGGAGGAGCTCGTCCGGCAGGTTCGACTGGAGGAAGGACTGCAAGTCACACCACGCAACACATTGTCGAATATAGAAGAAGATGTCGTAGATGTGAACGTGGGCGGAGGTGAGGATAATTGTTTATCATAAGGCACGTGTAGGTACGTACTAAGGCTCACTTAGCTAGACAGCTTGTTCTTATAGGGAACAGCCTGTGGTGTCCTTTACCCTTCGTATGTGTGCATTGGTTTACTGTTATAGTAAAGATTTCTGGATATTCGTCATTTTTTTGCCTAACCATACTTTTTGTAATAGCTTGTTTTAAAATTGTGTACAGTTTTGCTTATTTTTAGGGAATATTCCCTTCCTTTCCTTAGAGAATATTGTTTGATCATTCTGATTGAGCGTTATGTTCTAGCTCCTGCCCGTGAATTTGTGGACATGGTAGAGGCCGAGGTGGAACATGCGAAGAAAAGAAACGGAATGGTCCTGCTCACAGAAGCAATGAGAAACCAAAACGCGAAGGAAGAATTATCAATAGATACGAATCATAATACTATTGGTGAGAAAATTATGGTTTCTTTATTACAAAATAAATTTTACGAACATCTGGCGCCCTATCTAAGCCGCGCCCTGTGCAATCGAGTCCATTTGTAAAACTAGGCTATGTAGCCGCGAAAAACAAAGCTGGTGACCACCGCCTTAGAAACGCGAACGGAGCGCTAAGGATTCGCCAAATGACATGTAATCAACACAAATCTGCACAATTTTTTGGGTAGCTGCGGTTAACTGTGCCACATTCACGCCACAATTGAGCCATATGTACGCCAACTGGAATTGTGTTCCTATATCCGCCCATGACTCCCGCGCAGCTCTCGCTTGGCGCGCCGCTACCGCGACTGTGGCAGCTCTGTGATATTTATTGGTCTAACCTTGCCTTTCTGCATTTTTTGAGCATTTCTTTTTAGGTGAATCAGCCATGACTATGCCAGCTTCTCGACCAAAACGAGCGGTCTTCAACGATTACGGTGACATATCAGCAAGAACCAATCATAGCGCTAGAACTGTGATTTCTATAGAAGAGGCGGATGTGATTGCTGGGAATGGCCATGTAGGTTTCCTTATTTGTTTGTTGCGAGTAGAAGTTTCTGTTTTCGACTGTCTCGGGGTATCTGAAAGTTCGAGAGTGAGAGAGAGAGAGAGAGAGAGAGAGAGAGAGAGAGACAGTGGGAGAGGGGATTCCGTTCACTTCATACAGGCGCTCGCACTCCGGCGTCTGGGTCAAAATAGTAAAAGTCGAATATGACAAGTAGGTAAAATGACAGGCAACCTTTGAAATGAATTTCATTTCCCTAACACTAAACTATGTTCTTACAGATTCCAACCGTCTCATCGGTGGTGCATGCCAGCGAGGTATCACTATCATCAGCCTATCCACAGACACACAATCGTGCTATCATTCGTACCTTTTCCTCGATACCACAGGCTGTGGTAACGGTGATTACTGTAGCTTACACGTGGTGTGCCACATTCTTCGTACTACTGTCAG
The DNA here is from genome assembly GCA_036852015.1 of Pelodera strongyloides. Classification (NCBI taxonomy): domain Eukaryota; kingdom Metazoa; phylum Nematoda; class Chromadorea; order Rhabditida; family Rhabditidae; genus Pelodera; species Pelodera strongyloides. The sequence goes on from JAANDG010000260.1 coordinate 57,225, forward strand.
AAATTGTCTGGCACAAATAACTTTCATTGCTAAAGATTTAATGCAAAAGGATGATGTTCGCTATTGTTCGCTTCTGCATACACAATAGCCCGTATTCTCGGGTCGACGGAAACGTTCCGTTTGGGAAATCCTCTGTATGCAAATTTCTCGACTATCTAGACTAGCTGGAGGAAAAATTTGCATACGAATGAGCTCCCAAACCAAACGGAACATTCCCGTCGACCCGAGAATACGGGCTAATTATGTAGTTGTAGGTTGTAGCTCTAATCAATTTTGTAAACATGTTAGGGCTACTGTAGCAGGAAGCAGGAGCACATAGCTCTCCTGGTTCAAAAGACCAAATGAGGATATATATATGTACCTCTGTGGATTATGACCTGATTACAGGTTCTCAGCCCTTTATGTAAGTTTCGTCGTACATTCGTAAGTTTACGTAAGTGGTTGCACAATAATGTTATGTATATAGAAATGTACAACATTCTCTCACATGTATGTCCCTGTATGACTCAGATATCATTTAAACTAACATAGTACTATGCGCGGTTTTAGTGTTTTACGTTTTACTCCTTCTGACTGAGGCTTACGCCTTGCTTAGTTGGGTTTACGCTGACTCTCTATGCTTCTTTGTTTCTTACATATCAAACCCCATTTTTGCATCATTTGTCGATTGTTGCTGAAGTTTGTTGATCTGTTCCATATTGAAAATCAATCTTACACTATACACTATTGTACGTAAGTCAGTCGGTAAGATTTGAATTTCAAGCGTGCAGAGTGTAAATCCATGATTTATCTTCAATATTAGTTTATGTAAACCATGGAAACCATTCAAGTCTACATTAGTTATCAATGCCTGAAATAACTTTGAAATTAAACTAATATCTTGTTACGGAAATCATCTCGGGTTTTCCGGAAAATATAGCACGCAGTATCACCTTATAGTGTAGTTCGTAACACTTTAAAAAGAAGCTAATAACGTTGGTAACGAGACGGTAACGGCTACAGTATCACGTTAGTATCAAGTTATCAAGCTATTCTCGTCTTAGAGTTTTCTTTTAGTCTAAACATTTTCTGCATTGATAAGATAAGTGCAACTAAGGAATAGTGCCAAACAAAAAGCGCTTACACACCAAACATTTGTTTCTTTCCTTTTTTCTTCCTTCTATTTTCGATCACTTTCATAATCAATGTGAAACGGGTCATATTTCAATCAATAAACGTATTTTCAAATCTGGCTCTCTGTCTGAGTGATTTGCTATGTTTGTACAGGCTTGTTTTATATCGATTTGATGCTTTACACGGCCGTTCGGAATATATGGATACTATTTTCTGTAGATTATATGTCGGTAGTAGTAGTCGAAGCATAAGTCTAATAGTTTCTAGTTTTTACTTCGCTTCACAGTCGTCTGGTGGAGCCAACAACTCAACAGTTACGGTTTTTTCTGTAGCTCTGTGTTATGCGTATTTGAGATTCATGCTAATTTCTTTAATCACAAGTATGGGCTTTTTTTGTTATAAATTAGCAAAGCAGCCTAATTTTACATATGCAAAAAAGGGAGATCCAGTCTCGGCCTTCCGTTCACCGAAATTTGTCTATACTGGGGTTTCCACACACGAAAGTTGGCGTGCAAGCGGTAACCTTACGGCGTGCAAAGTCCATTAGGCAACGTGGTGGCGCGCAAAAATGCACGCGGAATGGAAATGGCGTGCAGCTTGCCCGCCTTGGGCACGCTTGCATGCCAAAAGCCCGAGACGAAATGGCGTGTGTACAGCGTGCAAGCGGCAACGTTACGGCGGGCAGCTTGCAGAACCAAACGACGTGCAACTTTTTTCGCCGCTTGCACGCCATAACGTTGCCCTTTAGACGCCAAGTTTCACGTTGCAATATCCCAAAAACATGCGTGTTTCTGCCAAAACTAATGTATTTTGGAACTCATCGCAACTATTTAATATGGAGAAATTATAAAAAAAACATTCTCGTTTAGTTCCAAAATACGATAAATTTTAAAGGGAGAGGCCCATGAGAATAAAGTTTTCCTCAATTTATTTGTAAAGAATGTCCGGAATTTCAGAAATATTACTGTGAAAACCGCATTGCTTGAAGCCTAGAACTCACAGAGTTATTCCCCGGCATAGGGTTCGGCCTTCGGCCAGGACCCGTAGTCAGAATCAATTCTCTCGCTTTTAGGGCATTATTGTATTGCAAACGCCTCTTTATAGTTGTAGGAATGATCTTTATTCGTTTGACCATTATTATGTCGAGAAAGAATGCAAATGAACGGATATAAACCGTAAAAACGAATTTTGACCTTGCTGACTACGGTACCTAGCCGAACTGTTTGCTGGGGAATAACCTGCGAGTTCGATGCCCAGAGTCCGCAATGCGATTTTCACAGTAATATTTCTGAAATTCCGGACATTCTGTACAATTAAATTGAGGAAATATTTTTTCTCATGGGCCTTCACAGCTTAACTTCAAAAAGGGCATACATATTCCCTTTAAGCATACTTGGACACCCCATACAGCATTGACTGAAGTTTTCCTTGTATTTTAAAAATATTCTTTGTATTTTAAAAATAGCATCCTTCTGGAATAGGATTCAAGCTATGCGCAAATCAACCGCACAGGTTGACTGAATGCGTGATTTAGAAACCTTCATCTTTGTCTCTTATGTTAGATGGCTCAGCTTCGGAGATGTTTTCCTTAATTCATAGCTAAGTTAACTTATTATTATGTGTACAATAGTATTTATTGCAATGCGAATTCAGCCCCTCCAATCGCATTGCACTAAACAAGCATCCAAACTACCGTAGTTGGCCTGCTGCGTTGAGAACGCGACCGTGGCCAGACGAAAATAGCTTGAGTTTTCTGGCGCCTAGACCAATTCTAGTATGATACTATAAGAAATTTTTGATCTTGAAATGAAAGTGACTTGATTTTTCCGATAGTACACATGCTAAATCGAAGCTGGATTTTTCCTAGCACACTTTTTGACTTGAACTTATCACTTGTTTTCACGTGTTCATTCAACCGCATGCGCAATTACTGTTTGTTTCCACATTATTTTGTTGTTCGTTTTGCTAAGCGTATCGTTTGCTTTGCCAAGAAAAAAACATATCGTTGCTAAAAACGTTCTATTGGCGATTATTTACAGTTGTGAAGTGAAGAATACTGACCAAAGCTCAATTGTACTTGAGAATCAACGCTTCCAGTTTCGAGTTTTGCTGTGATGGTAAGTATTTTTATTGCTGAGTTAGCGGCATTGGCGCTCCCCTTTTATGTTCTATTGAGACAAAAATCTAATATTTCTCATTTAGGACCGTGGTGGCGGTGGTCGAAATCCAAACAGTGGCTTCCCGCTAGGGCAGAAAAATAGGAGACGGTATTTTTCTCACAGTTATCCAATCACTTTTGAATGTGCCTGTGTTTCAATTGCTCCCTACTTTTCTTATTTAAAAGTGCTATTGCTGGCTGCTCTTCTTATTTGCACAGCTTTTCTCTCGGTTTCCACGCAGGCTTTAATTTTACCCGTGTGGTGATTTATGATTTAACTTCATTTCCACACAAACACTTAAAGCTCACCTGCACGCACACAATCTGTACACTCGACTGCCACACCAGCGAGTAATGAAACGGAAACGATCTCTTGGGGTTTCAACTCGTATCTACGGACGGCGGCGGACGAAAAACAACCGCTGCAAAGCAACATACAACGTCAGCGTTCGCAATCTCGCCATGATGTTGATGCGTATGTTGTGTTGTGATGATTTATGCCTTATCTTTCTTTATATAGGTAATCAGCATGGTTCGGAAAATCCCAGCGTTTTCCAAATCGTCCAAATGTCTGTAAATCACACCCACGCCATGCATAGCAGACGGGAGAACACATTCTTAGCGAAATGAAAAGTTGCTATATAGAAAAACGCTAGATTTAAAGTAAAGTTTGAGCGAATGTGGTGACTACAATATTTTGAGCCTAACTGCCTAAGTTCAGACTTGTTTTTTTTTCGGTATTTTGTCACGAGTCACGTAGTGCTAGAGGTGTAGTGTGATGCTTCCGGTATTCCGGTCATGTGGGAAAACGTTATTTTAACGCGCCGTCCTTTTTTGCTATGCTAGCCGGCTAGCTCACTTTCTGCTATTGTGTTGTGTGATTAGTGAATGATCGAATGATGCACTCATAGTTCTTAGTTTTTTTTGGCCCGGTGGCATTCTTTCTGTCGCTACGCTACACTTTTCTTGTGTGTTAAAAACCGGTGCGATGATTTCCACTCGGGGGATGCTTTGAGATTTTCACGTTGGAGTGAAAATCGATAAACGGCGCCCCTAAAATGGCTCTGGCATGGCAACTCACATGCATATATTTTTTATGATTTGCATTTTCACACTGGATGGAATTTACGCGCCAACTGTCTAACTACACTATCCCATATATATGATCGATTCATCATTATGGTATTTTTCGTATCCTTGGTGCGCAATGGTGTCAGTTTCTTTACTGCGCGGCTGAATACAATTTTCCTTTTAGACGGAATCGGCAGAACAACAATCAGAAGCAGACAAATTGGACGGGACCATCAGAGCGATGTGAATTCACCCTGAACACAAGTATTGGGAAAACCGTACGGTCGGACGATTCGAAACGACTAAATGGTACTTTTTCATTAAATTCCATGATGTGACCATGTGACGAGTTAGGCATTCAGTGGCGCGGGTTTCTTTCCTTTGTTATTCGTTCCTCTGATACAATATACATCTCGGTTACTATAGTGTTTGTGCTGTGATTGAAGTAGCGTCTCGGTCTGTCTGACTACAAGTCACACCTTACCTAAAACATTATGTCGATGCTCAGACATTTTCCAACCGGCGTTTGCGTCCAATGTTTACTTCAGAATTCAAACATACATACTCTGATATGATACTCTAATCTTTTCAGGCCATGATCGTGGTGGTGCCGGTGACTACGCATGGGGCGATTGCGATCCTGAAAATGATCCACCAAGGTACACTTGATACTTTTGACTAATTATTTGTAGCTGTAGTCGTAGTATTTTGGTCGGCAATGTGAGCGTCTGTTTTGGTGTCTCTGGTGTTCTTCTGGAGCTATTTTTCTTGTGTGTGGTGGGGGGTTGAAGGAAGTGTGGCATCTCTTGTTCATTCATTGGTGACGAAATAAAGATTTCTGCAGGAGTAACCTCCTACTAATGGCTGATCATGGCTGCTTAATGTATGTTTATCATTCGACGTCTAGACTTTGGGAATTACTTTGGAAACGTCAACGTTTGCATTATGGCTTTTATTTCAGGATGTCTTCGGGTAGAGGGAGGGGGAGCAGTTTCGTCAACAACCGTCAGTTTGCTGATCGGCCAAGGAGTGGTCACGGTTTCGGACGTGTCTACTCTAACTCCAGGGATAATATCCGTGAACGAGGAAGTGACAGCGATTCTAGGAGGACGGGGGCTGGTTTGTTATATTATTTGTTTAATCCTTGGACGCTCCTTTATGTTTTATATTGAATACGTTATTCTGAAAGAACAAAAGAAACTGTGAAAAATGGGACTGAATGCTGGATCACATATTATTCGTATTAGATATTAGCTTACTGAAATTTAAACACTGTAAGAACGCATAGAATTTCAGGATTTTATGCTCGGGAACGAAATCAGTATGCATTTCCCGCCCCGAATGCGGTAATCAACAATGAGCGTCGGCGATCCCCTCAACCAGTGCATCGTGAAAGACATCACCGAGTTCATGACCCACATCGAGCAGAGGGCAATATTTGGGAAGCATCGACTAACGAGAATTCCCATTCCCTTAGAGGTAATTGGTTTTTTATTGCTTGGGCAGGACCACCTGGGACTCATCACGAGCCTCACTGCACTGGTTCGTTCGTTCGTTGGTGATACATACTGAATTTTCTGATTTCTTATAGCGTGACTCTTATAATTGCACTTCACTGGTTCGTTCGTTCGCTGGTGATACATGATACATTCTGAGTTTTCTGATTCTGGTTTCTTATAGCGTGACTCTTATAATTATTGTACTTTTCAACTCAACGATGAAATTAAAATGACTGTATCAGCAGAAGATTTTGTTTCCAGATGAACGGTATGATCAGAACGGTCGCGATCGCAATGAAGGGCAATCCCGAGGCGATTCTACAACACACCACCGTTATCGTGATAACGTTGGACATGGACAGGAACGTGAACGGTATGTGATTGTGATTATGTTCTTTCTGATGAGCAAATATCTTTAATGTTTACTTATTCTTTCTTGTTGTTCGTGTTCGACCCTTGTTTGTTACATGGCTACAACTGGAAGTTAGCTAGAGGACTAGAGTCCTTCTTAGAGGTCTTGGAATTTTTTTTTAGGTAAGCGTTTTTTTTTTTAATTGCAATGGCGTTTTTAGTGTACACGGACATCGCAGTGATAGGGGCGGGAGCAGGCACTTCCGCCAAGTGGATGAACAACCACGGTTAGTTTAACCTATTTTATACACAATTTTGATTATTTCATTTTAATACAGTACTCCTTTTTTTGAGAATCAGCCTAGTGTTGGAAATTGAGTTGATTCTGTTAAAAAGTGTGCCCGGTTATATCTAAAGCTACAGAACCAGTCGGTGTACTTATTTCAGACCTCCTCACACTCACAATTCACATACTCGCCATCCTCAAACTACACGCGGTGGATACGCATTCGAGAATGAGGCATCTGGAACATGTTGGCTTTAGTTTACTATTTTTGCAGTACTCCGACCAGTAAACGTAACTTTTACGAACAAATCGGGATGGATAGTGCTATGTGAATGTCAGGTTGCGTTTGCGTTTGTATTACGGTGCAGTGTTGAAGAAGTTTCTTTCAGTTTCGAGTAGTGAAAGTCGGCAGAACGATTCGTTCACGAGCACGAGTGCCAGCAGTCGCAATGAGTGGGAAGATGGTGAGCGGCCTGCTCGGTATGTCTTTATTGGTTATATTTTATATTCAATGTAATTGGATTACGTGTGATTGTCTGTAGTTCATTGTTGGTTCTTTTTCTTCACCAGAAGGAATAGGGAGGATTTTTCCGTATACTGCATTCATTAGTTATCTAGCAACGTTTTTCCAATTTATATATTTGCAATTTTATTGTTATTGTGGCGTTTTGAAGGTGTTTTAACGAACCTTTTCTGTTGGTTTAGCAGTTTGCAGTTTGGACATCACCATCAGGATCGTTTATGTTTTATTTGAGTTTGTTCGCTGTTCAGACAATCGTCGTCTGGAAATGTTCCCGAGAGAAGACGTCCACCACCTCGAGTGCACCGTGACCTGGTGTTTTATCGGAGTGATGCGAGGTTTTTAGTTTGTATCATAGTATCATTGCAAGTCTGACTTTTTTTATGGTGTCTAACAGACAGTCTAACCGTGTCTATTGTTGCAGTTTTCGTGGCGTGGGTGTATTTGGGCAATAAAATCGTAATCGTTGCCTTTTTTCGACTAGTCGAAGGTTATAGCGAGTGTTACAGCCAAATTTGTTGCGTAGGCTAGGTAAGGGAGTGAAGACTCAAAGATCTAAATATAGGTGTGGCCTTAATTTCATATTCCTTTCAGTCGTAGTAATGACGGAAGCGCGTTCGGCGGAGAACCATCACGCGAACGTGTTCGTGAGAACCGTGAGGAACAGCAGCCCCGGCAGCCTACCCCAGTAAGTTGTTTATTCATTTACAGTTTAGAACAGTCGGTAGTCGTCCGTGTGTGAAGTGTTTCATCTTTGTGTTACGAAAAATGCGCTCGCTTTTGTTCATTGTAGTGTCGTGCGTTAATTTGGTCTGAATTATATTTGTTAAAAAGGACTGGCAATTCCCTTTTTTATTCAGTCGTCGAAGTCATCGTACATTGTTTTCGATAATGTCGTCTTGATTTGTGTTTTGCTGTGCTGTGTATTGTGTCATTACTCATTTTGTCATTGGAATTGGAATTTTGAGTCCAACGGGCATCTTATTCAGGCGGCCCTGTTTTTTTTTAGAATGTCGCATTCTCTCAAGTTGACCAATTATTTTTCATTTTCTTTATTCACACAAACAGAGCACATCATATATTATTTCTTTGCTATATACCCCTCCTTCGTAGAGACTTTTCTCTGCGGTTTTTTACATCGTTACTAGCAAGGAAAAGAGTAGTGTGCTGTGCTGCTAACTTGTTATGGCTTATTTGGGATCTGGGGAATTCTAATTTATGCAAAACAAGCTCGCCCTGTTCCTGTTGGTGTCCCAACACATCGGTTTTCGTTTTTTAGAATAGCATTCATGAAATGTCGAATGAAAAGCCAGGAACCGAACCTTTGCCGAGAAATTTAAGTGAAGACGAAGAAAGTGAAAGTAGTGAAGCGGAAAATTTGTCCGAAGAAAATGAAAATGCATGGATTGACGATCCATTCTACAATTTTCACCTGATACCCGTAAGTGAAGTGAACTGAAAGGGGAAGTTACCCTAGTTAGGTTACACGGGTTACGGTGGTGGTATAGCCGTATAGCTATGACATTGACATAACATTAACTTAACTCTAGCATAACATGATAAGGCGGTCGCGGCGTAACCGTGTAAATACCATAACATATTCATATAAAATAAAATAACCGCATTCGTCCGACTGCATGCTTCAGCTTCTTATTTCTTTTAATGCAAAGCACGACGTGTATTTTGTTGCATGTGTGTATTGTATTGTATCTGTGTGTCGCTTATATGTTCATTTGTTTTGGATTGATTTGTGCGCTTGCTTGTGCTTGTGGTGTATGATTACTATAGTTTTATTATTATATTGTATCTGCAAGTGGTATGCAATTAATTTCTAAGAGTTATTTCCGACAATTGTTCTCCATTTATCTAACACGCAACTTTCCCTCCTCTTTTACGTGGCAAGTGGTATGGTAAGTAAGAGTCGCACGTCATGCCATGTAGCCAAGTTGCATGCTTTACAGTGACTAAGGTAGTTTCTACCTTTTATGATTTTGGTCAATTTTGGTGAACGGATTCTTCCCCTCATTGTCAATGTTAATCGCGAATCATTCACAGGGATGCCCCCTTGCCGGCTATCAGTACAGACGTGAGAGGGACGAACGATACAACAGAAACAGGCATCCTCCTACAGCTCTCAGGGCTCAACCTCGTCCCCAAAGACGGGAGCAGAGACATGATGAGACAGAACCCTTCAAGCTTGACCCATACAATTACGATCGATATGGCTATGTGAGGACCCGGAATATGATTGGAGGTATGTCAATAACACTACAGGGGTTTATTTTTCGGTGTTATCTGTTATCGTTTTTTTTTTGTGAAGCGTCTTTGCTTGCCTTCTGGGATGTAAGTCTGAAAGCACGAACGCGGAACGCGGAACTATCACTGAAGTTTAATGGAATTGCAAGTTTGCATGTTGGTCGTATTCTTTGATTGAGATGGTGATCTCAATATATTCGTGTTTATTTCGATTTCTTTCTCACTGTAAAGTCTCACATTCTCTTCCTTCCCATATTCTCTTCGTGTAACTGTTTTTGATTGACGAAGCTGTTAGTTCAAGCTTCTTTTTTTTGGTCGCTATTGACGCGATTCTAGACTTTTCTTCATATTCGTGCGCATTTCCCTCTGAGTTCCTTTTCGTCGTTATACGTGTTAGTACACGTTGCTTAGCCCCTACGATTGGAAAAAAGTGTGTAGAGAGCGTTGTTCCGCGAGAGTTGCAGACGCCAGGTTGGGGAAATAGAAAAGAGAGTGAAACTGAGTGACAGTTGAGGTGGAAACGGATGAAATAAAGGGACAGAAGTGACTAGTTCGCGTTTTACATCCTTTTCAAAATCATATATTCAAGTTCCAGCACATCTGTTTTCTTTATCGTTCATTAGTGAATTGTATTATTACGGCCCTCGGCCTGTGCTTGGTTCTCCAAACATTGTTTGTTTATATTGGCTTTGAACTAGTGTTGTTTGCTATTCACTTATCTATAGTGTAAAGAAATGAATGATACAAATCACCATTTGATTTGGTTCACTGCTTAGCGTGCAATGAACCGTATCTCTTGTGTTTGCTTTGCTGATATAAATAATCGCTTATTTTTTCTGCGGCCTGCTGATTCATACTTATGTACACACAGTCTCGGTCTCTCTTGTAACTGTGGTCTCTCAAAGATAATGCGCTCTCGCTTCTCTCTTATAACCATGATCTCTCCTCTCAGCGGTCATACAAAGAACTTTGTGCTGAATAGCTGACTTGAGCGCCGCCAGTTCGGCGCCGAGTATTGTTGCCTCTCCCCTCCTCGTTTTCACTGTCTCTCGACGGCGCCGGGTCGGTAGTGCTTTTGTTCGCCTCTATGTATCTCTGCTTCCTCTTTATTTTCCCAATCTCTCGTCAGCGATGCAGTCGAGAACTTTCTGTCAGGTGATGTGGGCGTGTCAGCGGTGCAGATTCTCGTCGTCTCGGGTCTCTTCTTTTGCACACTATCTTGTGTTCGAGAAGGAGTTGTGAAATTTCCTTTCGCCGTTTCGCCTACTATAAAAGCAATAGGGCGCTGCTGTCAAACGCACAACCCGTCAGCGAAGCTTTCCTTACTGCTTTTTGTGTGACTTTTAGTGATGTAGAAGATAAGCGTAATTTACGTCGTACACATTTTACGCGCTTATTACCTAGACGGATCGTATTGTCTTAGACCCTAGACCCTTACCAAACATTTTTAAGTTCCAAGAAATTGTTCCCACGTTCCCAGTTGCGCACAAAGTTATCAACGGTGCAGATTATGCTAATTGTGATGTCTCATGTACAATATCCTCGGTCTGTTACTCGATTGATATATCTATTTCCTGCATTTTTGTGTACACTTACGGCTTGTTGAGCACTTTTGACCTTATTTCTTTTAAGATTAATCTCTAACAAATCTACAAAATGGTTCTCTCATATTCTTCTAACGACTACTCGTCGTCATTTGGCGATACTACTGCCTGCGGCCATGGAAGAAGAGTACATGCCGCTGCTCAACCTGTGCAGGATTGGCGCCAGATTGCCGCAGACTCGGTACCTGCTCGTCGTGCATCCGATGCTTCTGTGACTCAAGGAGGACGCCGCCGCCGTGGACCGCGACGTCGAGGTCCTCGCCCACAAGGCCGGGCGGATTCCCGATCATGCCGTCGCGACACTAATACGGGTACACCCAACCGTTATGCGCCCGTCATCAATGAATCACTCGAGTCTCGCAGTGCCATTGTCAGGCCTACTGCCCCTATTGCTCCGGCTGCCTTAGTTAGGCGCAGGCCTACTGCCCCTGTTGCTCCGACTGCCTTAGTCAGGCCCACTGCCTCTGCCAGGTCTACCTGGTCTACCGTTGCTGATGAGTATAGAGCGCGCTCATATGTTCGAGCAGGTAAATTGTCATCTACTTACCAAAGTGGTTGATAGCGTAGGAAGGGGGGGGGGGGGTTGGGGTCCCCGGTTCCATTTTCTTTTCCATTCATTTTCATTCGAGACGATAAGCAAATTGTCCTACTTTTTTTTAGAGCTTGATGCTCCACGGATCGTACCCGAGATTCAGGAGCTCCGGCCCGAAGTGCGCCGCGACACCCGCGAGGTTTGTTATTATTAACATGTTGGTTTTATATTTTTATATTTTTAAATATTTATGATTGTGGCACTCCATGAGTATTCTAGAATTCTTGACAGACTTATTGGACTGATGCTGGGCGATGATGCATTTCAGCCTCATACTTTCCCTACATTCCCGATCACTAGTCGCATTATCGTACACTATTTTGTAATTGGTCTTTTACTTCATTTTTAGTTGTGATATCGTGTACGTTTCAGGCTGAGGCGGCAAGACCTCGTGGTCCTGATTCTCTGGAAGGACTGCCCGACCGGTTCGCTGCGATGTCGATTCCATCTGTGCCTAGCGCCTCTCCTCGGTCTTCTGTTCATGGAAGTGAAAGAAGCTGTCAGCCAGCCCCGCCCCAGCAAGCACCCTCGTCGAGCAAAGCAGAACCAGTTCAGATGATCAAGGAAGTGACCCAGTTTGCTCCCAAACTGGCTCCCGCTGATAGGACTGGCATGGAAAAGGTGGGTGGCTTTGTTTGCTTTGAAGTGCTTTCTCTCTTGTCTCATAGTAACAGGGATAATCGTGCGGTGCGCAAATGTACCATTGCCACCGTGACTTGAAGTATGTTTTGAATAGTCGATTAGCCATTGGGGTTTCTTTGTGCGATTTTTATTATTGACGTTGTTAATTTTCGAGTCGTTACATATTTGTCGAAGCGCTGTAACTTCTGGTTTTTGAATTTTGAACGCAATATCCCTGCGCAACTATCTGCGCTATCGGTATTCTGTTTTTTTTTTCTAATCGTATTAGTTTCATACGATGCACGGGAATACAGTTATCCTGCATTCGCACAGGGTCGCTTTAGATGAAGCAGGTGCTGTAGACTGCAATGGAGTACTCTACAAGTTGAATTGATGTTCTATTCCAGGTTCGCCTCCAAACCAATCAGTTCCTCGTGGAAATGAACTCGAGCCAGGACGTGTACCGTTATGACATTGACGCGTCTATGTTAGTCATGGCAGATGATGGAAGAATGAAGACTATCTCTCTTCTTGAGGGCGACAAAGACGAGTGAGTAGTAAAGCGTTATGGCATGTCTTTTCTGAAAACTCTGAGCAATTATCTTCATGTAATGTCTAAAACCGTGGTTTGTAAGTTCTGCGTTCTGCGTCCTTGTGCGCATAGCGCATTGTTGACATATAATGGATTTTTTGTGTAGTACAATGTAGTTTCCTTTTCGCAATGTGAGTTTTATGCTTAATTAGTCATGTTTGGTTGCAAGGTGGTTGCGGGGCTCGTTTTTATCTGGCAATTATTTCCTTATATTACAATTCACCGTTTCTTTAGCGCGTCCATCCAGCGTCGGCACGAGCTTGTACGCGAGGCTCTTCGCATCGGCCTGGAACAGTATAGACTTCTTACCGAACAGGGTGCGGTTGTCTACGATGAAGCGTCAATGTTGTTTGCCAACGAAGATCTGGCTGTTGCGCTGAAACCGGTTGGTTGATGTTGCGTACCGTACCGACTACGAATTAGTGGTTATAATTTTTATTTTTTTGCAAAGCGTTTGTCATCAGTTGTATGTGTTGTTCTATGTGGCTATTATGTATTAAATGGTTTCTTTATCTTTAATTGATGTTTGCAAACTAAAGCATTATCCTTCCTCTTCCTCCTAACGTTTCTTGGTGAGACCGTGAGACGCACGAGGAGGGCATATTCTATCGGAATTACATAGAGTGTGAGAGATAGTGTGTAAAAGGAAAGTACCCATGGGATACATAGCGAACTCGACATTCGAGGTATGCCGGCGGGATAGAAACTTTTTTTGTAAGTAGAATCTTTTGCAGCACAACGGTTCTGTGACTATCAGCGTCAGTCAACTGCCACCGAGGGCTCTAGCCTTGCTTCAGAATCCAGAAGCGGCCGAGATTGTTTTCCAGCTTCGCCCTTACAGGTGTGGAATTTTGGCTTGTATTTTAGGCTTCCCACGTTCAGTATACCGCTTTAATCACTGTGCCGTCTTGCTCTCCGCTGTAGTTATGCATCATAAGCTATATATACATATATCTAATGCAAATATTTTATTTGCCACGCGTCAATTGAGTGCTAAGGTGTTCTGAAGGTCCGGGTGACAAATGAAAAACGCACGAACCATTTTGACAACTCCGAAAGCAATTAGAAAACCCAAACTATGTTAGCGCTATCGCGCTAACAAAGGAATTTATGTATTTGAGTGAAACATGGTGTTTTATTAAAAACGGTATATCACTAAACTAAGGAAACCACCTCCAGTTACGCACGGAACTTATACCCTGGATGGTTACGGTATCGTAGTTCTGCTCAATGCACCTTTGTTTCAGAAACGGTAACAACCATTTCACTCTCGGTCAACTGCAAGAAGAAGCTCGTAGTAATGGAGGAGCCACCGATGGATCCGATAGACCTCTGAGACAGTTCCTGGAATTGCTCACCGATCAGAACTCGAGGAATAGGTACGGATTTATATAGTTTTTCCTTCTTCGATCGATACTGGTTGTGATCGGGGTTGTTAGGATAAACGATGGATTTCGTTAATTATCTTGATCAATATCTTCGGCTATCTCGTATCTTTTTTTTTTGTCTCGGTTAGGTTAGATAGGGATGGGATGGGGATGGGACTTTTAATCGTGACTTAATAACTTAATACCTATGAAAAAAGAAACCAGACTTTAATAGAATTTAAGTATATGCAATACCGATTCCTACTGAGGGATAAATTTTCTCTATTCAGACGGCAATTCGTTGTATTCGGTGCAGGAAAGGGTTTCAAGCAGGATTCGAATCAGTATCGTGCGGAGACAATAGGAAAGGGACTGGAGAGAAGGGAAGGATTCCAGAAGGTGTGCTTCTTGTAATTTCAAGTCTCATTTTTCACGTACTTGCGTGAAATGTTTGTTTTTCGGCTTGTACCTTTATGGTTCTTATGGCCCACTAAGGTTGAGCTCACTAGTCTCTCTTGTAGTTTAGTTACGTTACGCAAGCACTTTTCCGCTTTTACTTGATATGATATTATACCTTCACTGCGCTCCCGCTCAGAGGACCCGGAACCCGTTTGGCCATTTGGATTAAAATTTATTACTTACCTTTACTTGGCTGGAAAGTTGGAAGAAAACTTGCAAATGCTTTCATTCCAGGGTATTCGTTTCATCGAAGGCACGCCTGAAATGCGCGAAGCCGGAAATGGACTAGTTGCTGCCCTATGTCTTGAGTGTAAGTACTTTATTTTGTAAAAAGATGTGTTTGCCAGCAAATGTAAACGAACAAACACCATGTGTCTTATCGTAACCTTTATTATTTTGGCTATATTGTTGCTGCAGCTTCCCTACATCATTCACATAGCTAACCCACATCTGGAAAGCTAAAGCAATTTTAAGCAATCGAGTTTCTGTCAATCATTTGTGGCAATTTAACCGATTTTTCTATTTCTACTTAGTTGAGTTTGTGGCAGAAGCAATTGTACTGCCTGGGGAAAGACTTTTTGATTTTCAGCCCGCAGCGGTACCTTCTATAAGTCGCAATCGCTTATGGATGCTATCAAGGAGGCGTTGGGTAGGCCACCTCACTACAACCTCACGTCGAATGATCTGAAGAATAGGCTCTACAACAACAGTGTTGACTCGATGGCCCTGAAGTTCATCAGGAGTGAGTTTTTGATTTATTGGTTTCGTGATTCTATCGACGTTTATGGTTTACGTCAAAACGGTGCATAAAGTGTTCGCCGACCAACTCGGTACTCTATGTTAGTTCAGAGTTTCAGAGATCATGCATTTGTATATGCTATGCCGAGAATCAGTATAGATTATGCCTACTTTTGAAACACTAAACTGAAGAACTAGATAGACGAATTCCACATAGTTATGCTTCAGAAACGGATAGGAGAAAGCTGAAACATTTTCATATTATCGGGACCAATGTTTCAACCACTATGTATAAAGGACGAAATTTTGAACGTCACTCTCTCTGTATGATTCCCGTCCTTGGACGCTATTTGTGCATTTATGCCCCTAGGGAAATTCCTTGCATTTGTCTCTGCGCGTATCCGATTCGTATGATCCCTTTGTTTCTCTTTGCTCCTTGCTCCACTGGGAGGTGTTGAGCATATTCCCCCGGCGCTCGTGCATAAGGCCAATTGTCTGAATGACAGTATATTGTGCTTATTTTAGATCTGCGAATCGAGTATATTAATGGTGAGCGTGCGTCGTTCAAGCCCAGTGGATTCAGTCAGACTAGTTTGCGACAGTGCAAGGAGAAGCTGGATGGCAGGTCAGCACTTTGATGAATTCTGTATATTTATCTGAGATCGTATTCACGAACATGCAGGGAGCTCTCCCTGACCTCCCCATGGAGCTAAAGAAGAGATTCAGACCGCTCGTGAGCCTAGTCCCTGTGTGTTGCCTAGTACCTCCGGACTCACCTCTCCGGTGAGTCCGGAGGTGGTTCGCGGAATTCTGTCTATCAATGATTATGGTACGATTTTGTTAAAGTGGTACTCAAAGAGGTGTGGGAATCGCGAGCTATAAACGCAATTTCTAACTCCCAACTCCGGATGTGGATCGCCAGTGAGCTCGCTGGCTTGGGCTATGGCTATGTGTTTTTGGTATTTGGCTTATTTGGGTGTACTTTTATGCTCAACACTGGATTGTTTTCGGATTTTGGTGTCACTGCTACATATTCAACATTCGAAACCGTTATAGCGGCTTGTTTTGTGGACCACAACATCCCACATCTTTAATAATTTCAGCCAACAAGTGGGGCCAACCATGGACAACTTTCGCAACTATAATTTGCGGTGAGTTTTGGTTCTTTTGTAAGTTAGTACGATTTCCTAAAGATGTATCCTACTCCGCTCTTTCGCCTTTTGAAATCCTTTTTTTTTGTTGAAACGTTCGTTATGTTGCTCCATAATTTAAAAAAGCTGTGTAAGATAGGTGGCCAACGCCAAGCTGTCGTAAAGTTCGACCCTGTGGAGTACTCAAGCTGCAATGTTTATTTGCTCGTTGTAGATATGCGGACCTGCCTGCAGTGATGCAAAAGGAGAAAGATGGTTCGAAGTTCTACCACCCGATTGAATTGCTCAAGGTGGCTGAGCACCAGCGCGTGCCCCTGCACAAACAGACTGTTGATCCGGTACGGTATCGATTTTGTTGTGACCCAATGTATACACTGTGAATTTTTTACCTTTTTCTTCTCATACTTGCACTCTTTTGACTCTCTCTCTCTATCTCTCTCTCTCTCTCTCTCTCTCTCTCTCTCTCTCTCTCTCTCTCTCTCTCTCTGTAGTCATAGGCAATAGGTTTCTTGATGATATGTTCGGAATAGAACATTCTACCACTTGAGTGCGTATGCTTAGAGAAAGTTGGGTTGGGGATCTAAAATCTATATCTAAATATAATATTCCTCTCTATTGTCTTCAGAAGCGCGCTGTGCCTCCACAACAGAAGTGGAATCAGATCCGTGGTTTGCTGGCAGAACTGAATCTGGAAACACCCTGGTGGAACGACTGCCCCACTTATGGAGAGGTTGGAGTTTGTTTTCTAGATTGATTTTGTACTTGGACTTGGAGTTGGTCACAAACTGCGACTATGCGACCAGAATACTAGAACAATACACAATACTAGAAGTTATTCACAAAACAGTCTCATTCACTGATTAATTTAGTATGGAGTTGTGATTCAAACTAACGGTTCTTATTTATTTAACCTCATTTAAGATTCGGTGTACGACTGGCTTCCCGTCCGATCGAGGTCGAAGGCTTTAGGAGGCCAGCGCCCAAGCTCTCGTATGCCAGAAACATTACTGTCGTTGTGGACCACGAGAAGGTAAGCGCTGCGGTTTGCGGGGCGGGGCGACATCGTTACCTACGTTCCTTGTAGACTTCTAGTTGCTTTGAGTGTTAAAGATGGGAGTGGAATCAAAATGTCCGTGTGCTTTGTTAATGGTTTTGTCAGGCAATTTTTTACAGATATGTTTATTGGGTCCACTAGTAGTGCCTTTCCTTACCTTACTTTACACCTTGCCTTACCAGTAATATGATATTTGGATACCTATTGTAATCGTACTGTTTCAAGGCGTCGTGGAGAAGCGGTAGTGCCCAGTTCAAGTACGGTGGACGGGTTGGCCGTTTGTTGGTCACTTATGAGAACCAGGCAAATCAAGCTAGCCAGGGCCGGAACAACAACTACCGTGGCAACTTTAGAGATAATGGAAGAGGAGGTGGAGGAGTGCCGCCTAGTGAAATGGTTTGTTGTTTCTTGTTTCTTGCACATTTTGTTTGTTTTTGTTTTTGTTTGCTTGCTTGCTTATGCGTATTCGACCATTTGACGGGTTGTTGCGAGACAATTAGTGATCGTGAGTGGTGCCGGTTAGTCGATCAGCCCCAAACTTATACATATGTTTCCGGTACAGGGGTACAGGTTGGAGCATGAAAACACGCACGAACACCTCCCGATGATGGGTTTTGACCACCTCCGGAACCAATTCGAAATTAATACATTTGACCGAAACATGTTGTTTTATTAAAACGGTATATCGCTAAGCTAAAGAAGCCACCTCCAACCACCTCCATTTACGCACGGCTGTCTCGTAGCGTATATCAATGGTTCTATTGCAGCAAAAATGTCAATTCGGAATCTTTATGTATCTTTTTCAGGCTCGCCAGTTTTTGGACAGTCTTGTCTCTGTTTGTCGTCAAAAGGGTATTGAGATTGGAGAGGTTTGTTTTTTGTTTCTTTTTTTGCTGTCATGATTGGGGTTGGTTGGTTGGTTCTTTCATAAATCTGAGAATTGGTATCTACGGCTACGTCTCGCTGATTCGTGTGATCACTGTTCTCCCTCCCACATTCTGCGCAATACGTTTTCCATTGCATTCAGATTCAGGTTCTACCGCCACGCGAAATCAATCTAGAAAGGGAGTTCAACAAGCCGAGTGGAAATAATGTCGACAACGATAGAGTATTTGAGATGGTAGGAAGATGCTTGCTTTCTTTTTGGCCTTGTTATCTGCTATCTGGGCGTGAGACGAAATGGTACCTGGCTGCTTGGGGGAGCGTTGCTTTCGGGCGTTCCCCTGCAGACTTTCCTGTGGATTCTCGCGTTTTCTGATTCTCTACCCTAAGACTAAGTGGCACCATTTCCGTGAATTTTATCTATGAAATGGTGTACCTTGTTTTGTTTTGTCGTCTATTTATCTAATATCCGTTTAGTTTGCTAAGGAAACTCGCAACGATGATCGTGTGCCCATTCTCCTGTATTTGGACTCTTTCAACAACAAAAAGTCGCACGGTGCGTTTCAATTGCTGCTCGTTTATTTGCCTTGCGATTTAGTTTTTGACTATTTGACGAAGGAAGATTTCCAGCTTTGCTTCGTTTCAAGCCGAGCTTTGTTTCTTTTTGCCTGAACTGGAGTTGGTGTAATTGAGTTTCGTTTCATAGTCCCACGATATGATAGCTTCTTTTCAGGACTGCTGAAGGTTCTCGAAGCAAAATATCAGCTTCGGACGCAGCACGTGACAACAGAGGTGGGATATTTCATATTTTCAATTTTGTTTGTCCTTCCACCTCATATATCTCTCTTTCTCTTTCAGAACCTGTATGTCTATTTTTCTTTCTCTCTTTTTTCCTTTGTTAGGGTATTGAATGTCTCTTCAGGAAGTCGCAGGACGTTTTGGTTTTGTTACTGTTTATATTTTAAATGTATTCTTGTTTTGGTCCCACCTCCCCTGCATACTCTTGATTATTGTAGGTACTTGCGCGAGCCAGGGGCAGTAATTCGACCACGATGGAGAACATTGTGTTGAAGTTTAATATGAAGATAGGCGGGCTCAACTATGAAGTCATTCCCGAGCAGTTTGCGTGAGTTTCTTTTTTACTAAACAATAACTTTCTTCTGTGAGCGATTATACTCACCAATCATCCTCAATTATCATGTCTCACAAAATAAATAACAATCTAGCAAGTGGGCGGCGCTATTGTCAGTCTGTGACATAAAACAAGTTTCCATTGACATTGACAAACTTCATCACATAACAATGTCCACCTGTTAATGAATCATGGGAGCTAATGCTTGCTAACTGATAAATCTACATCACTTCACTGACCTGATGTTCACTGTATTTTGTTATCCGTAATCGTTGCCTTAGTTATGGGTTATGCCTTTCAGCTCGATGGAGAAGTGGTTGACCGAAGAGACGATGATCATTGGATATGATGTGGCCCATCCGACCGGACTGATCTCGGCGGCGACGGCGCTCGCTTCTGGAGGATTCCGTGGTGACAACCCGTCGGTGGTTGGAGTGAGTAGTGTTTTAGTACTTGGGATCATTGTTGGCGTTAGGGCATAGTGATGTGTGAACTCAGTCGGTTCGACGACCGTTCCCAGATACTAGACCGTTTCCGGATACTATCAGAACAAGTTTATACATTTGCGTTTTTTCTTTTCGTGTGTTAGTGCATTTTGGGTTGGACCATATCCCCTTTTGCACGCGATTTAAGCCCTTTCAAAGAACTTGATAGCTTTATTTATAGGAAAGTATGTATATTCTAATTCTACCAGACTCCCGCCCCCGATAACATCGCGTTTATTTGTTCTGTTCCAGTTCTCCGCCAATTGTGCTGCGAATCCGGGCATGTTCATTGGTGATTATCATTATCAAACGGCACTCAAGGAACAGGTGGGCGCTTTGTTTGTTTTATCTAACTTCTAGACTTGCGATTCTAGAAATCGCATCGCAAGATGCAGGCCTTCATGTCGTAGTTGCGACCTGCGCTGTTGCCGAGCCAACATCTGATATAACGGTCTTCAAGGTATTCAAGGTATTCTTCTTGACTGTTGACCCATCTCAGCATCTGGTTTTTGAGTTTGGATATTCGTTGAACGTGGAATTATATAGAACCTAGAACCCAAAATATGCTTTTCAGGTTTCCCGTGAGGTTCTCATCTGCCGCATGAAATGGATGCTCGGTCTCTACATGAAGAATAGAGGAAAATTGCCCGAGAATGTGTTCGTGTTGAGAGATGGTGTATCGGAGGGTTTCTACGAAAGGGTATGGCTTTGATAGATATCTGAATAGCATACTGTGTTTATTTCCATTAATGGAGAAGACAACTCGATCTACTATTATGCAGACACCTTCGTGATTCGATGTTGTTCAATACACAATACACTGGCCAGTACTGCGGCACTTTTGAGGAACAGACTCCTGGACTTGTGTATATTATACGTTTTCCAAACCTTGTGCATTGTGTATACTTTTCAGGTGGTCAAGGAAGAGCTCTTTGACTTGCGCACGGCATGCGATGAGTTCAAGAACGGATATGACCCAAAGTTTGTAGTGGTCGTCGCTACCAAGCGACACAACAAGCGGTAAGTTGATTGAGATTCCTTTTATTAGTGTTTTAGATTATTTTATTTTTGTGGGATCTGAAAGTTTTTGATAAACGTTGCCGCGACATTGTTATCGTATTTGATTTTTAGAATATGTCGGTGTTGTTTATGGCTTTCATCTAGATTCTTCGAAGGAACTGAAGAGCGAGTGCGTAACCCATTGCCGATGACTGTGGTGGACACTACGGTGGTGAGCTCGGAGATCACGGAGATGTTCATTCAGAGTCATAGACCGCTTCAGGTAGTTATCACACTTCTAGCCCTGTTTTGGTTTCTTGCCAGGGGGTTTCTTGAACAATTTCCGACCTTGGACTGCCTAGCCCTAGTTACTAGTTTGTCGCATAGTTTGTTGAAAAATGGAAGAGCGGGTGCGTATCACTACACCTCTGTTTATGTTAGAGATGAAACATATCAACCAGCAGAAGTTTTATTTTCACAAAGAATACTATTTTTGGTTAATTTGCAGTTTATCAGGGCATGATACATTGTTGGATTGCGAACCATTCAAACATTTAGGGAACGGCAAAACCGACTGCATATCAATTACTTCACACTGATATCGAGACGATCACATCCGACCTTATACAGGCTTTCGTGCTAGGACTTTGCTTCCAGCATCAGGTGATACTTTGGTTTCGTACCTATTTTTGTAACATTTAAAGCGAAATACCGGCCGGTTTTTGAAACACATCGAGTATACCGGCATTAGTACGCAGCTTATGCAAACGATCATAAATTAGAATAAAAAATCGGGCTAAATTCGAGTAAATTAGCATAAATACGTAAGAATTCAGATAGCCACGTTGCATTTCAAAAACCGGCCTGTGTTTCGCTTTAAATGAATTTGCGCTTTTCAAATTAGCCACTCGTATTTGAGGACGATTGAGTCCAATCCAAAGTGTTCAGTATTAAACTTAGGACACAGTATTAAACTTAGGACAACGATTAACATTACCCCTGTGTCAATAAGTTAGTTACAAATTCACAAATCGTTTCCCATAGCCTAAGCCTACTCGATCCTTGATCTTGATGTTCTAAGCGTGGTAAGGGCACGAAGTATCTGCTTGAATAAGTAGTGTTCGTTTCTTTGCACCTGAAATAGTTTTTTTTTATCCTTTCTTCTTCTAGATCTGCTCTTCGCCGATCAGCATTCCCGAGCCGATCTACCAGGCGGACGAATGGGCTAAGAGAGGAGCCAATGTCTTCGCCACCTTTAGGTAACGTCTTTTTGTTTACACATCTGAATCTGATCTTACCGCTAGTCTGGTTTTTGGAAAGATGATATTGTAAGTAGACTGGTCAATGTGTGGGCTGTAGACGTAGACTGACGCACGCGATTATTAAATGGGGGCGTTTCGAATTCCGAGAAGAATTGGGTTGGTTTTATCTTTATTTTAACGCCATTAGTACAAAACCACTTATTCTTATTATTATATTATATTACATTGTGTATTGTTGCAGAGACTACAAGGGTCTCCCACGATTTGATGCTCAGCCGTCTGGTGCTATCCCGGGTGGAAGACGTCCCAATCGGGACTCGGGGCCCGTTGATTGGGAAAAGATGACCCAGCTGCTCTCTTACATGGGAAAGCGATTGGAGGGAATCCGAATCAACGCCTGAGTTACTATTGATTGTTTTTTTTCTTTCTTTTCTGAAAATGATACATTCTGGGCATGATTCACGTACGTAAGGCTATGCTAAGCTTGGTGTCCTCAATATGAACGTAAACCAACCTTGACTGGAGGCGTATCTTGCTCCCATGATTTTAAGCACTGATTTATGCCCAGAGAATGAGTAGTTAGTTTTTCATGCTTCAGTCACTGTATTGTTTCTGAGAACCTATTTTATCATTCTACTTGAAAGGGAAAGTAAGTATTTGATTGATGTTTTTTTAGCCATTTTCAATGTATTATAAAGTACCTGTAGCTGCCTGTTATGTGTTAACTGAGGGGTTCTTTTGAAGTAACTTTCTGCAAATAAGAATTCCTTTTCTCAAGCTTAACGGAATTTTGTACACCTGTAATGAAGTTGTATCTATGCTAATCTCCACTATATTGACCTCATTTACTATCTGTTGCAATCAAACGTAGATACTTATACTATATGACGATCTCTATTTTTTTTATTGAATCTAGCATATGTACATTTGTAGAAATGGGTTTATTCTTAACTGAATGGGTAAAATGCGGACCAATAGTAAAACGATGACGCGGCCAGCTTATCGTTGCGCTGATTTGAAAGTTACTGGCCACGCATATTTACCTACTATCCTATCACGTAAGTCGCTTGCGGCGCTTCTTTTTCGCTTCGACATTTGGAATTAGCGTCTTACTTCTTACTGTAATAAATATAGCATTTAACTTTTTCCTAGGAAATGTTTTTATGCGAATAGTCACGAATGATACTGTGTTAAATGGGATCTTATGTGTTTGGGTTTCTTAATGCTTATTGTATATTTTCTTCCTAGACTTTGTTTTGTTGAAGTGTGGTTCAATGTATTATTTGCACGATGATCTTTTTGATATTTCTTTTTATTTCACCCGTATACTGCTTCTTCTTATTGCTTTTTAGACTATTAGTTTTGTCTTTTATTTGTATTTGGTTTGGATGTACTGTAATAAATGTTTACGTTATTACTGTATCTTATGATTTATCCGCAAGGGTTGTCATGTGTGCGACTCGAGTAACAACGTTTATTAGGGAGAGAATTGAAGTAGGTTTACGGTCATTGTACAAATAGGATTTAAGATGGATTTAGGACATAAAATGCTGTGGGGTTGCTTATCATACAACTAGGACTATAGAAGGCGAAAAAAATGGGAAAGAACAATTTACTTCACAAACTCAGGCATTTTTAAGTTAGATAGTTAATCGAAGAACTACAATGGAGGGAACCAGGGAATTACTCAGAGTTACAGGGACCAGGGAGCTCAAAACTCTGGAGGATACGCTAATTGGGTATGTGATCTTTAAAACAAGGAAGAAACGGTTGGGTGTTCCAACTAGTAGCTAGGCTTCTCCATGAGCTAGGGCTAGATGCTCCATACGCCCTAGGTTAGTTCTAATTCAGGAATGTGCCGTTTAAGTAATTTGCCTTAGGTTCGTTCTAAATTAAATCAGGGAGGTGGCGTTTAGGTAACTTGCCTAGATATGTGCGCGGCTGGAATAATATTAACAAATCACCACTTCTTCCCTGTGAATGGTCGCCTAAACTTGTCTGGAATTTGCCCTCCGTACATAAAGTTTCCAATGGTTTCTTCGACTTTATTCGTCACTGCTGATAGCGCTGTAGTCATGGCGGTAGGAATTCCAAACCCTCGGTTCCATCCTTGTTCGTTGTTTTGTGAACCTGTGACGAAACATGGTCTCTGTAGCGTGGCGGTGCCACAGTTGTGACTTGATGTGGGTACCTGCGGGTGGTACGTCTGTAGCGTTGGTATGTGCCTTTGTGTCAGTGATGGTGAATCCGGGCATGGGGGCTGATCCTCTGGTATTTGAAGAGTTAACGGTACAGTTGTGGTGACTCCGGTTGCCGAAGTGCTAAGGGTTGAAGCGGTGTGATAACTTGGCAGAGTTCCAAAATCGTTGTTTGTGTAGTACGGAGGAGGGGGAGAAGGTGCTGGAGGGTGGTTCGGATTTCCTGAATCGAACAGGACTGGGTAGATATTGGATTGATAGTTTGCAGCCTGTAGGGCTTCTGGGTCGAGTCTGTAGTCTGTGGGCGTAGTTTGTGCGTTCGGTGGTGCGGTGGGAGCGATGGACTGATGTGTTTGACGTGGGTTGTTGGACTGCGCTTGATTGGTTAGTTGATTACCGCATGAACAGCAGGTTGGCTCCATTCCGGAAGGTTGTATATTGTAGTTTGTAGTATTGGTTACGGTATTTGAAATGATGTAATTGGTGGAGGTCGTGGAGGAAAATTGTCCTTGGACCGGATATCCAGGGTACTGTAATTGCTTGCAATTGGCACACGATTCATCATTGAGACCAGAGCAGACGGAAGCGCACTGAAACAGTGAAATTAAGAAGTTTGAGTTGAGGGTCAACGCATTTTCTTTGAATTGCTCTCACTTGTCGACCTACTGTAATTCGCTTTCATGACATGAGCGTTCTACTTATAGGGCATCTCCCCCTCCCTTCGCCTCTCTCTCTATTTCTTTCTCCCTTTCTCCTCTATCTCTTTTCTCTCTTATCTTCTCTCTTTTCTCTACTTCCTCTCTCCCTCCGCTTCTCTCAGGATATATATGGTTCGTCTAGTCTTATCTCTTGTCCAACCAAAGAAAACTGTATGCCAATCAGAATCCTATCCTTACCCTTGGATGTCGACGTATCATGCTTAGGAGACTGAGACGGAATTGGGGAATCCATACAATGGCATTGAGAAGGAATAGAATGTGGAAGAGGGTGTGATAGTTGACGTACTAAATTATGGAATATTATGAGCTTGATAACGCATCCCTCTAACAGAATCGCTCTAACGCATTAGCTCCTAAGCTAGGTTTCACAAGATGTCTTCCCTTACTGTGTTCCAACGTTTTATTACCAAGTTTGCTTATTAGAATTCTTTATATTTTGCGGGTGCTGTGACAATAAGCAGTATACAGCATAGCAAAGCGGGCCTTCCACGTATATGAGGATAGGATGCGAAGTAAAGCGAGAATCTTATTAGAGAAGCGGTGTTGGTAAACTTTAGAGTACGAAAGCTTCTTACCGTATAGTAATCGTCATCAATGTCCACATCCAATAGATCTTTCTTATTCCACTTTGAATAGTCAAATCTCGATGTGCGGTAGTTGAAAAGGAGCGACCAAGCAAGAGTCGTGTTGATTAGACGAGTAGCGCTTAGCACTGAAATAATGTGTCGTAATTGCCTTCAAAGACCGTTGATCTTCAGATGCGCGCAAAATTTTACTATTATGGCACACCCGCATAACTGTGGCGCACATAAGGCGCACTTGCCGTAACCGCTGCAGAAAATGCGCCACAAATGCGCCTTGTATATCTACTCACCCCTTCTTGTCTGCCTAATCAGCTATTGGATTTGTATTGCCGAGTTGTAAGTACATAGATGTATTCAAGCTCCTATATATTGTGACTCGCCTGCGCTTGGAATTATCGGTATAATCGTAAAGGCTGTAAATAGAGTGATCCATCTCATTTGATGAATTGTCCATTTCATTGCGCACGCGTCCACTATTCCACCGCACGGTATTCTCGATCGACAGCAAAAACTACGTAACAGGGCCTAAAGAAGTAAATTTATATGACGGCGACATCCGTCACATCAAACCCACGCCAGTAAAGTGCGGGTATGTACAGCGACAATTTTAAAAGCCACATAGATGGGGATTAAAATCTCTTCTGTCTTACAAGTTACAAGTAGTCTCATGTAGAAGTCTCGCCAACTTTTTTCAATACCACTGCCCATATGCGGAACAGGCCACACTTTTTATTGAGCCACCGTTGAATAATTGCCAGAAATAGCTTACCATGAATACAGTAAGAACGAGTCCGAATGCCAGTGAGAGTGTCATGTAATGCAGGAGGAAGATGAGAAACGAGTGTATGGGACGAGGGTCCTTATTGTAGACGAGACCCAGGTGGGCAAAGGTGGCCAGAGAGACGCAGACGACGAATACACTGGGGAGCAGATTTCTGAATATAGATATACGCAATAGTCAAGGAGAGAGTATTGTTTTAGCCTAGAAGTTGAACTACATTACTTTTGGAGTTCAGATTTGAACACTGCATTTTCATGAGAAATGCGGGATAAGCAAGACTGTAGCGCAGTGTCGTGCTGAGTGTGGACATATAATAGTTGACTATGCCTAATATGGGTCCGTTAGTTTTCTTGTGTACGCTTCTGTGAAGGGACGAACGCACTCGTAAAAATTACGCCTAATTTCGAGCTTTGTACTTGAGCAACCCGATGATATTTATGCAGTACTTGATCGTCGTACCTTCCCAAGATGTACGGCTTGGCATTCTGAATGCTCTTGAATAGTATGTGGAAGATTATGGTCATGTTGGTGAGGAAGAGAAAATAAGAAGACATCATCATCACGTAGCCAATGTCCTGGAGAATATCCGAGCTGCAAAGTGAGTGATTTGATTACGGTTTGAATGATTACTCTGTCAGACGCTGCGCAAACAAATGGCGCAAATTCCGCGCACATATGGCGCACTTGTCGCTCTCTCCCCCGTTTCGTTTCCTCTCTCTTTCCACCTGTCTCTCTAAAAATCCAAGTTCACCTACATAAACGGGGGGATCCATCTGAGTATCAGGAAAGCGGTCACCCATTCGTGAATCGTAATTGGGAGTGCGATGTACATTATGGCACAAACTACTTGGTCTTTGCCGGAACGGTGGAAGGCCCACCAGAATAGACAAAGTAGGAGAGCTGTGCCCAAACGGATGTAGGAAGGGATAAAGGCTGAACAGATTAAAGTGTAAAGCATATAACCGGTTGTAAGGAACAATCAACTATTACGATGGTGTTCTCGACAAGGAAGCTCTATAGCGAATTGTGCTGATGCCACTGTGATATTGAAACATTAAGAAAAATGCGGTACGAAGAACGAAGAAGGAGTATAATATAGATCTAACTAGTGAAACAACCAGAGGCCGGTTCCAATAAAATTTACCGCTGGGATAGACATATGCGTCTCCTGTTTAGCGTGCTGCTGTCTCGACTTTCCCTCTCTGTCTGTCAAAAGCAGAGAAAGCGAGAGATCGCGCTAAACACGAGACGCCTGTAACCTACCCCAGCGGTAAATTTTATTGGAATCGGCCTCAGGTGTCGCATAGAAAAGCGGTCTCGTTTACTACGTACGGAAACATAGTAGACTTATTATTTTTAATGTTCTAAAATAAAAGGCCGCAGGTAGCGCTTACCCCATTCTTTGATTCTCGAATGTTTATGCTCGCGGAAATTTATCGCCGCGTAGATATCCAGTACGTCCATGGTATGAAAGCGTTGCTAATCAGGACATAGACATACCAACCCTATACCTGGAAAAAACAATGGGTTATCTTATAAAACACAAATATAAAATCGGACGGTGCGCCGCAAGAACTTGGCGCGAAACTGTCTCGTCAGGTTCTCGCGAAATTGACGAGGAGCGGGAAAAATAGGGTGCCTGGCGAGAAAAATACTGTTGTTAAAATTGTCTCTGTAAAATTCGTTGTTGATGGAATTCTTCTGACAAGTAAAACTAATTTTACGAAAATAGTTCGTATAATGAAATTGTTGGGCTTCTCGAACAGAAAATTACAGGGGCTAATTTCACCTGTGCGGCATTTTTTTTATTAATTTTATCGGACTTGTATGCTGATCGCCCCGGCAACGCGTTCACAAAACTCACGTGTAAATGAGGTGGAAAAAAACACAAATAATTTTATGACAAAGAGAACTTTGGTGGCCAACTTTTGTGATAGATTCAGGTGTTTGTAGCTATGCGAGGTGGAGAAAGTCGATAAAATGGTATGACATGTGGCATTGGGACATGTGATTGACAGTTGAATCCTCTTGTATTCTATGCAAATTTGGTTCCATTATGTGCCGCAACGGTCGTAAAATGACTCTAAATCTTTGGAAGTGAAGTTGACCATCATAAGTTTCACAAACCACGTTCGAACCGCTTTAATATGTCTCAGGACTCGGAGATCGAGTCCACTTGAGCAAAGTAACACTACTCCTTTGCGATAATTACGTACTATCTTCAAACTGGACTTTGATCCGAGTATGTGGGAATGTCTTTACAGAAAGCGCCTCCTCCTTCCTTTTTGTGGTTTCCCCAGTGAGATAGCTACACCGATATTCTTTCAATGGAACCGTAGTATGTTACATGTGTGAAGTATTGGTCACGTCGCAAAGGAAGCTTCCGTGTGGAGCGGAGCGGGACTTGGCCGCACAACTACGCTGGGCTGGCGAAGGGAAAACCTGGACGAGAAGATAACGATAGCTGTACTGTCCACATCTGCTGTGCGCTAGCATCTCTTTTGCGGCACATAGTAAACGTTTCAGTTTGTCTGGATGCGTCTGGCGTATATGCGCCTAGTCAATTCTAATCCCATATAACACTTGTAATTGTCTAGCCCTAGACTCGTTATCGTTAAGACTATTTTTTATACTGCTTAGTTGAATTATGCCTTCAGTTTAAAAGTAAAAACGATAGGATCCCTCTTTCCTTTTAATTGGCTCATTTGAAAGGTTGAGCTTCCCGTTGATATTCAGAGCCCGGTAAATAATAAGGCAATTATCGAGTAACCTTGGTAACTTGCTCAAACATTAGTACAAATTTAGAACTCTTTTCACAAAAAAATGCAAAAAAGGCATCGAAACCTTTAATTTCAAATTTCCCAAGTGACGCAAGTTGTGGGTTTTTTGTTTTTGGAAATTTCATGCCTCGAAACATAGAATTATTTATTTGTCATTACGAAACCAGATATTAGTTTTAGAGGAACAATGAACATGTTTTTGTGTTTGGAGGCGCAAACAATGTGAAAGTGCTGTATGTGGTAGTGGTACAGTGGTACTGTAATTGGAGGTCACGGCGCATTGAAAATATTTGGAGAACGCCCTCTGTATTTGTGTGCGAGCGGCACTCTCGCGGCTGCCAAGCTCCCCTTTTGTCGCAAGCACGTCGCACATACTTCTTTTTCAATGTTCAATTATAAGCTGTGATTTTCACAACATAAAGAACGAACAGCAAATCATTTATTCACAGAGCACATTATAAATAAAACACAACGCCTTGACGGTTAATCACATGCTTCGTCCCTTTGCACCGAGCAGCGAGCAACATACACATGCATATACGCGTTAGCGCCGTTAGCGGTAGCAGTTGAGTTGACAAAATGTAGAGGCGCTGTCCAGCAATTATATAAGCGGAGAAGGTAAGGATCTTTGTCAATGAAACTTCGCGGCACATAATGCGTATCTTGGCGACAATCTGGCGCACCTATGGCGCACTATTTGGGCGCCTTGCGTGCAATAATTGCTTCACAGGTGCGCCAACTTGTATCATCTGAACATTTCGCGCACCCCTGCGACTAACCACAGCGTCCTCACATACAAAAATTAGTATTCCACATTCACCTTCAAAATCCTGGGCTAAAAACAAGCAATCTACCTACTTTCAATAGAAAAATCCAGTAAACGCAAACAGTTTCCCGCTTCAAAAAGTTGTCACTGGCGCTTGGAAAGCCACATTTGTAGGGTTGGCCAGGGTTACTGTAGTGATTGGTCTGTAGTTTCCTTGCATGGTTGCATACTGTACGAGTGGGTATCCGTTGTTCATTGATGCTGGCATCATTACAGTACCGGGAGGGTATCCCTCATAGATTGGCTCCGCTGGGACCGCAAGCATGAGTATTGGCTGCGAGGCGCCTGATTGTTGGAACCTAAGCGGAGTTTGACCGAGTGAGTTGGCGTATACCGTAGCGGGCTGGTGGGCGGGCGTGGGGTTATGAACGGGTGCGGTCACGGGCGCTGGCGCAACGGGTACGGGTGCGGGTACTGAAGCGGTAGGTGGTGGAGTGGTGAGTGCAACTTTACCGCTTTCGGAGGATGCGAGAAGAGCGGAGGATTCCTGAATAGATAAAGGTATTACTGACGCGGCTTTTGGGGTTACATAACTGCCTATCCGCTACAGCTAAATCCGTAAGCCTCGGTAGTGTTGCCTAGGTTCACGGCTTTTTGTTAGATTTTTTTCTTGCTGCCAACGGCAGGCTTTAGGGTTTATGCTTGTAAAACGGTGGCCTCTAATTAATAATTAGAGATTCCCATTCATCCGCTTACCGTATCTTTCTCGAACTCTGGTTCTCTGCACTTGCATAAGCACAACATTCGACGGAAAGAGGGGAGACATATAAACGTGGAAAGATAGAAGAGGCACATAAAGATCTCACGCAGAAACGTCATCTGCAATTAGCGCGCAATTAAACTACTAAAAATAAGGGGTTATTATGTCAATCAAACCTATGCTTCCATTTATGACGTTATCCAATTGAAAACTACAATTACCCAATTAGCGGCCCAAACCACCACCCAACCGCTTGGCGATCTGTACTCCATCGGGACGAATTTATAGGGATTGTCTTGCCACGACATGGTACGGTAGTTGAAGTAAATGGTTCCGGCAGCAAATGCCTCCAATATTCGAACGGCGGAATTGGCTGAAAATGTGTCGACTTCAGATGGATGTGTCATTTGGAACTGGGTCCGACTGGTTCAACGGCTAGCGCAATGGCCTCTTGCGCATGCAACCGAAGTTCCATATATCTGGGGGCAGTTCCATATATATGTCATATTATAGGTAAGATATCCGTATGTTATATTAGACCAGATAATTACGAATGCGCCATATTCCTGTGTAGATGTGGCTAACGACCATATTTTGTCAACCTCTAACGCATGGTATTTAATAACTCACTCCATGAGGGAATCAGCGGTAGCATACATATGATGAAGTGGAGGGTGGTGGATCCTATCCGACACTTGGCGTACCGTACCTCTCGAGTCTGTCGTTTTCCCACGGACGGAGATGGACCGCAACAACAAACACAGGGAGACTGTAATATTAAAGTGGTATGGCACGTGGAAGAGCATACTGGACAACTGCGTTCCTGCGCACACAAGGCGGGCGCAACACGCCTTATGCTGCTTAGTTATAACGTTTATGAAAATAGTATGCTGTTGTGAAGTTGTGAAAATTCAGCCCCTCAGTTATCTCAGTTGAAAGTTGCTCACCAGTATGATAAGTACTAAGATAAGAAGGGGTACAAAAGCATAAACAATGTGCCCGATAAGTGCCATTATCGATAGTGCAGCCACATTTCCTCGCGGCGCATCCATCATTGGAATGATAACAACAAAATATAAAGCAATTACCAGGTCGAAGAATAAATAAAGTACGCTGAAAATTGGCTCAATGAAATTTTTCGCAGTCCCGCACAAAACGCTCATCAATGCAGCGGCCTAAAGAAAAGACGCGAAACGCGTGTAGTAGTTGCGCCACAGGTGCGCTCCTGGAGTACACCTTTCAGCGCCCTTACTAGCGGAGTTTGAGCAGCGACTGCGGTAACGTCACAGTCATATAGATACTGATATCCGTAGTGATTAGCCTTGCGCATGCCCGATCGCCTTGCTGTTGATGCATAGCGTGAAAAATTCAAAGCATAGCGTATTTTGTAACTTACATCGAGCAAGCGGATGAACAAGATTGTCGCGTACAGGCGGTTCGGAATTGTCTGATAAAATATAGTAGCATGTTGAAGAGATATACTGCTGGCACTATCATGTTACCTATCATGCTGACGATAAGGATCCAGTCGAGCCTGTATAATTATTTATAGTTCAAAATATTTTGCTCTGCCGTAAGAACAAAGCAAAATTTCGGAAAAAACGCAAAAATGGCGCGGCGCACTTGTGGCACGCCTGTGACGCATCTGCCGGGCCTGTTATGCTATGAGTAACCCTAGTTTTGATTGGTAGATGAATATGCAAATTCGCTCATGCGCTCTATTGATTTTTTTGCTTGAAACTTACCTCATATTGTTGGACACGTTCCCATTGTAGAGTCTGTTAAACCATTCAGTTGCAGTGAAAACTGTTATACATATTGCAGTGGGTACAGAGTGGAACCGAGCAAAATCTTTCCCGGTAAATGGTAGAATAATCCAGAAGATAATCGATAAAATAGGAACGGCTATCGATACCCAACCAGTCGTGAGATCTGTGAAAGCCCTTTATACATATGCTTGAGACTAAATAACTAGCAATCAAGTGTAAGTCTTAATATGTTTCTTTAGCTGGGGAATAACGGCTGGTCTTCCAAGTGTACCAATTGCGGGGTGCTGGCGGTACCAAATATGCTAAACATGTACAATTTACAATTCAGTTGGCGCACATGTGGCGAACATTTGGCGCACATTTCGCCCCTACCAATCTCGCGCACACTAGAGGAGGTGCGCCGCTACAAGGTGACGTGCCATCCCTTACACCACGATTGCGAGTACGTCTATCAACTACGAAGTAACTTACATGGTGTTCCCGCCTGAAACGGTTTAAACTCCCAGTAGGGAAAGTTTGTTCTGGGGAATAGCGGTATTGCATTGGTAATAGAACCTTGCGCTGCGGCAGCCATAATCGAATTATAGTTTAGCATTCCGGCGTAAGTATCCACGCAATCCATTTTTATTTTCCTGGAAACTTATTTCCTTTAGATACAAATGATAACCGTCAACGTAAATCGAATCCACCAGAGCAAAGACGGTCAAGTAATTCACTACTGACAGTTGGAATTTTGAGGGGACGTACAAATATTCGTTTTTGTATCACTTTTGCTGATGTTATTCATGCATCATTGCTAGTAGATATTTACTGGTAATAATTGAACAACATAAACACATGCGGAAAACGATAAGAAAAATAGTTGTATTCATATCACAATCACCTGTATTCTCGCGCCACGTTGGGAAAGGCATTTTGGTAGGCCATTCCCAATCTCGTCTGGTAGGTCTACCAGATTGGAAATGGGAGAGGCCTACCAGTGGTAGACTCTGGTAGTGGTAATTTCCTCTGGTAGGCCTAATGCATGCAAAAGCCCTCCCAATCCGCTACCAATTGGGAAACCGCGACACGCGACGCGCCTCCTACCAGTACACCAGAGTTAGCGCTTTTCCCCACTGGTAGATCATTCCCAATTGGGAGGCCTACCAGTGACGCGATAATACGGGCTAATGTTATCTATGAGTAGAAAATGTTTATCCTAACAAGTTGCAGCACGCGTACCGGCGTAGGCACTAATAACGGAACTTACAATTAGTGAATTGAACTAGAGAAATGAACAGGATTGCAGCGACATTACAAAATTGTATTGTATAAACTTCCTCGGACGATGCAGCTCACTGCTTTTTAACAGAAAAAGTGTATATTTGAAGGAATAGCCCTGTTTCCAACGTGAGTGTGCTGGCGGCGCGAAAGGGTTAACAATTTCAAGTATCGCGGCATTTGTGCCACAAGGGGTCCGCGTTCGCCTCATGTGTGCGAGATATGCGCGACTGTCTGATAATGAAACTAATCAACTCCTCATCGTCCTTTTAATGTAACAACTTTTTGTTCTCTATAGGCCAAAGATTTTTGTGGGAGGGCCCTTTTCCCAATTAGCGGGAATCAGAGCAATCTGCATACTTTACCCTCTTACACTATATCTCTCTTCCTCTCTCTCTCTCTCTATCCTTCTCCCTCTACGCTCCCCCCTCTCTCTCTTCTCTGCTTTCTCTTTACTGTGCATGGAAAAAGTTAACTACATTATAGTTGTTTCATGATAAAGCCACGTCATCATGATTGTTAATTACATTCAGAAATGTTAGAAAATTATCGGTTTGAATGAGAAAAAACAACAACAATCAATGATCAGCTTTGATAATTGGTCTTTGAAAAGAATGTGATGTGTACCGGAGTTAGTTTTCAATATAATGGTTTAATTGTCCAATATTTGAGGTTATATCCCTTTAATTAATGGCTTAGTGCCGAAACGTTGAAATTTGACTTGTATCTTTGAACATTTGTTTAAAATAATTTATTGAACTCGCATTATATGCAAATTGTGTGCCTTTCTGTGCCAGAAACCATGTGTCATTCCGCTTTGACATTTGCCTAAACACAACACTGATCGACATTAGAGGAAGTAGAGTCAGAGTCATACTCATCGTCCTTATTGAGGTTCCTTCTTTGTCCACGTCCGGTTCGTTCGTTTGAAACTTTACATGCAAGGGTACAGTAGGAAACGGCGACTTTAAGTATGCAGTAGCATAAGAAGACGCCAAGCACGATCATTGTGATGAGCAGAATCTGAAAAGGAGCAGTTATATTAGGACTATGAAAGATAATACAAAGGGGAATATATAATTTACACCCTACACGTCGAAACAGACGGCCGCCGCGAGGGTTTCGCTGATGCGCGGCGAGCAAGGAAAGTCGTTCGCCATGTTTTACTCCACTTCCACGCTCGCCGCGCAGTACCCAACTGAGCTTTAATTATATTAACTCTTTATTCCATGAAGTGTACATAAACATATAGAAACAAAACATCTTTTGCAATCATGTTTCATAAATTTGCAATAACGACACACTGCACTGGCGCACTGATGCAAATTCTGCGGGTCATAATACTTCTATGGTACATGCAAAGTTGTGGAATTTCAATGGAACACACGCAATAGTGCCACCTGAGCGCCGGAGGGTCGTAAATAGAACTAGTCATCTTACTTGACTTTGCAACTCCGTCTACCCTGGGGTGTTACGTAAGTGCGTAGTTTATTATTAATTCAACATCAACTCACAATAAGTTTCAAAATCAGCAAAATTGTTTCCTCTCTCTCCTCCGCACTATGGTTACGTTTAAAACGATCAACCATAACCGAGAAGATATTTTCTGCAGCAATGTACGGTACATATAGCAGGAAGACGCAGATGGTTCTGTAGATACTGGCCATATCCTAAAAAGCACAATGATTAGTTGTTGCGACACGCATACATGCAGTAAATAACAAGAAGGAGCAAAAGTTATATTCTAGGATTTAAAGACTTCTGGAGTAACAAATCAAGCGCAACAATGAAACTAACAATTGAATTACAGCTTATAGGCTCACTTACATTTTAGGCAAAATCGAGTTAAATGAACATCTAGCCTAGTCAAGCCATATGCTTAGTACATAGACATAGTTAAGAATATACATAATACAGCACAATGATATATACTTTTTAAATGCGTATAGAAGAAAGTGGAAGGTATGGATCCACGCAACGTGGTCAAGCTGCTGAAGATGGATCTGTAAGGCTAAGGTATCTAAGATAAGGTAAGGTAAGGTTAATCAAGATGCGCTGTTTATATGTGGTATGGATAGGCGGCGTCTATCCTGCAGATGTTGTTAACTTCGCGAGTCCATATACATATCCCACACCTTATGTATTACATCTGTCCGTTATCTTCTTGGACGCAGCCATGCGACAATTCAAACGTCCTTACGACCGCGTTGCCCTTGGCAGTTTCATGCACACTAATAATTTTTGAAATTTATGGAGAATCGTTTTTGGAAGCAGAACATAGTCCACATGTAGGCAGCAGGGTGTTGTTGAATGTGTCATTATTGATTGTTGGTACACACGAGAATCCCAGCCGAAGATGCCAAATAGCGAAAAAATGGCGCAATGATTGGGCAAATAATAAATAAATAAATAAAAATTGTGCAAATCCGGGAGATTATCGCGATACCCTCGCGAACATCTCGCTAACTTTGTCCGGTTCTAGCGAAAAGATACTCGGTGAACCTGCGAGAACCTGGACAAGGCTAAGCGAACGGTGTGCGAGCGGCACCGTTTTATTACATCATGTGGTTGTCATTTAGAGACAATAAACGCCTGCTGCGTCCTCAATTCTTAATGTTGACGACTCTTTTCTCATGGTCCAAGTCCAAATCTTGGTAAATGTGGGGACAACCGAAAACACAGCGAAACTTTTTTCGGTAGAACCAAACAAAGGTAGCGAGATGTTCACGAGGGTATCAGGCGCGCTTTTGGCAACCCAAGTCGCAGCTTACCTTCAGCGGCAACTGCGCGGAGTTTCCTAAACGTTCCCTCTAGAGGACCACAATATTTTAACCCGCTTCTCGATTACGTGGTACTCTTATGCGAGTCACTTGTGATATGACCGGAAAAGAAAACACCAGTTAAAATAAGATACCGCTCTTCACAATTCAACATACCCAAAACGGGTCAAACTGAGACAGTAACAAGTGCCCTTATACAGTGCCGTTTGTAAGTGTATTTATATACGTGTTTGCTTGTTTTGCTTATGCTTATTTGGCGTTTCCAGCTCCAGTTGACTGAGTAGTTGAATTGTCGTTCACGACCACATACTATGCATATACATAACGGTGGTATGACCCTTGTTACTATGCTATGTCGCTTTATGAAGCACAGTGTGCTTGGGAAAACTGTCAGATCCTCTGAATTATGAATTCTAAGTCTGAATTCAAGAGCAAACATATATAATCAAATCCTAGTGTTTCAATAACCGACTCCGAAGTGAAAATCTACTAATTTATCTACGAACCTTCTTTTTTTTGTGTTGACCAGTATTTAGGTTTACGGTTTTTTTTATGTATTTGTTCACGCTGTATTATTTCGCTTTTGTTCTTTTTTTCATAATAAACTATTCAATATAAAAAACATTTATTGACACATGTATAAAGACAATAAATCAAATTTGAATCCTTGACGTTAGCTTGCGTGCAATCTCCCTTCTATTCTGATCAGCTTGCTGACGACATGCCAGTGCACAGCGACAGATGACTATGATAAGTAGAACGGAGACGAGGAGTGCAATCACCATAAACACTACGGCGAGTTGTTCCTGAAGTTAAAATATTATTATTTAGATACTTGCATCTTTAGTTTTAGTGCTCTAGCTCATTGTTCAAGAATTGTTCAACATTTAAAGATGCTTTGCACGTAGTTTATGAAACTTTTTTTTATGAATGATGCGCAAATTTCGAAAACTGAGTAGTGAGTCTCAATGGTTATATTTTGTTTTAGTAACTAAATCTGATGTTTTTCGCCACGGACACAGCGTGCAGCACATCTTATGCTCTTATGCATATTCAAGTCTAGTAGTTAGAAACCCATATGCAAGCTAAATAGCTCAATTAAATGCCAAGCAACATACTGTCGTTCTTTCACTCTAAATCTAGTAAATAAAAGACTACATGTTCATAAAATAAATATATATGAAATATAAATCCGTTGTTAAACCTACAATCAATTGATGTAGCATTTCTGTGGCCCACTCCCTCTCCCTCTCCTCTGCATCCCACGGGCGTTTTACTCCATCGAATAGTTTATTTAGGATATTCGTTGCTTCAACGTACGACGCAAAGACGAGAATGTAGCACAAAGTGGCCTTGATATTGATAGGCATTTTTTCTGAAAGCGTAGATAAAACTGTAGTTCAAAAATTTGCAGTATGTGTCTTAGTGCTATATAACAAGCTGTTTTTGAAATGTATCTGAGCGGCATGTTCAGAATTAAAATCAGCCTCAAATCGAGATCATTTGTACGTACACAGCAATACATAGATTCCAAAACGGATGTTATGTCGCGTTGAATTGCAAACGGACAAAGTCCAGCATCGGACAAAATTGAACAGTTACTATTATGGTACAAATATTTACTGCAAGGGTACTACTATGTACAATATTATCCAAGCGTAACGTATATGTAAAGTAACGGCGATATAGATGTTTATCGACAAAAATAGGAGATGAGCTATTATATATCTATCCACATATGTAAACCAAAATGATTGTCCATGCTTTCCTCAGCATCTTTATATACAGAATAGTTGATATGGTCCTGATTAGCAGATGGATGTTACTTATCACCAGTACATATTCACCAGTTACTATAATCTGGCGGGCTGCACCTGCCACCGTTTTGAACAGGAGTACAGGCCGACAGAACTGATACGCAAATTTTCAAATGGTGATTGCCAATGGCAAGTGGTATTACCGTACTGCAAATGCTGATCTGAAATTTGAATGCTTTGTTTATTTTTGAATCTTATTTTACACCTGTTTATTTTTTTTTCTTCTTGGCTTTTTTGATGCAACCTTATGTGTTTTAGATCACTTTAAATTGTATCCTTTATCCTTCAAATGTATTGTGTTGTGTTTTGAAGTGCGCTATGCTATCTAACCTACGTATTCAGCGCTCTGGGTTCGCTCTATAGTAACCAAACTAAGCAACTGTCAGATACATTATCATCATAAGACCTACAGTCCATATAAGAGAAATAAAATTTGAATCTAAAACACACATATTTTACTCCATCTACATCTACGTTTCTTACCTGTGATGAAGCTACACTTATTTTCACTAATTTTGATGGTTAGTTTTTATTCATTTTCTAGTCGCAGAAGCACAGATTTGTGCAAAAACATGTAGGCTCGTCGGCGGCGCAACTGAGGCGCGCTTTCGACGCGGTAACGTTCTCTGCAACGCTCTGGCGGATTTGGTGGCGCAGCCTCGGACGTTGCTCAGATGTTCCGTTGTTCAGGGTTCCTGTTAGTCGACATTAGTTTTATTCTTCTGCATGCGGTTTTCTGTTTTTGTTTTCTATTGTCTACGTCTACCTATAACTATTTTTCAGGTCGTCGCCTGTTCCTGTGCAACATCATATTGCCGCTCTTACCTAGCACCAAAACCTGAAGAATACTCCGGAAAGAATGATATCAGACATCTTAACGACTCGTCATTCCCAGAGTGGAAACTTTCATCTGTTTTGGACATATGTAGTGGCATAGGCAGAGAGTGCATAACGATTGTCTTCTGCCAAGGCCGTTGGACATGGTCGAAAGTGAAGAAATTCTCCGCTCCAATGCCTTTCCCATACTGTACTACTTTTACGAAATGCGATAAGGAATGCGGTGATCTCGTGAAACTAAATTAAAGCGGTATAACCACAGGTTTTTTGAAGCGGATTTTTGAAAAGGGCATTCCGGTAATGAGCACGATGAGAATAAAATAAACAATCGAGCTCACTGATTAAATACCTGGCAATGCAGTTTTCCATCAGATCTTTCAAAAAGCGGTAGACATCGAACACTAAAGGCCTCTATGACACCGAAACATCTCACGCTTTCTGTTCTGTCGTAGGATATTGGATTTTGTGTTGAGTCCCAGTTGTGTCGTGCTCTACAGTATTCCTATCAGAGACTTGAAACGCAATGAAACGCATGCTTTACAACTGCATTCCCATGCTTTTATGCTAACAATCAGATTTTAATCTAATTTTGTTTATTGTAATAAACATTTACATAAAATGCATGGGAATGCAGTTGTTCCAAAAACCGGCTGTTACGCATATTCATATTGTAATAATACATGTTTCTTCATTGTGTTTGCGTGCAATCAAGTTATGAATTTTATTAACTCAACGGCGAACGGAAAACTAATAATTACTAATTAAAACTTTTCTACAGTAGCTGGTTTTATGCGTTCTTGTTTTCGTCACTGTTCTTTAGTGTATTTTATAGTCTATATGTGTATTTTAATAAAGAGTATTTTTCTTTAGTGTATTTTAATAAAACTATTGAAAAATACTACATGTAAACGAGTACACAGCAAATTTTAAGCGGACTACAGTATACAGTATACACCCGTCAACATATTGATCCTCTGCGAAAAAAAAGCCAATTATCCGTCACGAAATGGGTTCACCTATTTCCTATGTTTATCTCTCTTTAGTAACCAAGCTAGGCAACTGTCAGGTGCAATATCGTCAGTAATTACCGTGGAGGGGAAAAAAGCTGATTCTGGACATATTTTTTTCTGCTTCTACTCTTCCTACTTCCTACCCACAATGAAGCTACATTTAGTTTCACTAATTTCGTTTGTTAGTTCATATTTTAATTGATAGAACTCTCGAGTTTAGCTTAGCAAATTTAATTCGCCGGCAAGGAACCATAAATAGTTGCGCGCAATGAACTTCAATTGAGTCTCACCTGTGGCTAGTGGCCCACGGATGACATATACCATCGGTTATGAGGCTTTTATGCTTTTATTCATACCGAAGTGCACAATTTTGCATTGAATTTGAAGTACTTGTCTTAAACTCCTTTGTTTTTAATGGTCAGACACAAACAACAGTGTCCGGCAGAATTACCTTTAACCTTTGTTCATTAATTACACTTCTCAAGTTGGTATTCGAAATGCTAGCCTCTTTGGAAAATTTGCATATGATAAGCAAATCCTATGTATCCTATGCTAATTTTGTACTATCGTCCACGGCAATCGTACAAAATCAGCATAGGATACATAGTATTTGCTTATCATATGCAAATTTTCCAAATTGGCGAACATTTCGCTTTAATGATATGCCAACCGATACAGCTGATAATCACTGTATTACAATAAAAACCATGAATTTCAGCTGTTTGCAAGTGGCTCTACAACCTCATATTGCCGCTCAAATCGAGCGCCAAAAACGGATGACGATTTTATGCAAACTGTTACCGCATATCTCAACGACTCGTTTTATAATGATCGTACGCTTTCCTTCGCTTTGAGTGAATGCACCAAGATGGGCATGAAGTGTCAAACGTTGCTTTTCTGTCAAGGCCGCTGGTGGTGGGACGCAGTTAAGAAACCCTCTCGGCCTCTACCCTTCTCTTTCTGTACTTCTTTTACCAAATGCAAAAAGAATTGTGGAGAGCTGGCCATCTAGGGCAGTTAGAGATTAAAGCAGTGTGATAGGTGGTTTCTGAAATAGTTGCTGGATAACTACATTTTTCATGTTTTTTTTTGTGCCCCGGCACAGAAATTATTATGATCCTTTTGCAAGTTCATTTGAATACATGGGAATCCATTTTTCCAGTATGAATTGAAACCACATGACGTATCACTTTGTAGGTCGGAGTAGTTCGATAAATAGTGTCACCGTAGGCCTACAGTACCTTGCCGAACAGTTTGCCGAGGAATAACTCTGCGCGTTCTAGGTGTAAAAAATTTTGTTTTCACAATAACATTTCTAAAATACCGGACATTCTGCGCAAGTATAAATCGAGGGAAACCTTTTTCTCATGTGTCTGTCCCTTTAATTTTCCTGTAGTTACTTAAATGCCTTTGAAAATCAATAACCAACGAAATATTTATCTTGATTCAAGTTTTACGATTTTATAGTCATAGTCAGTGTGTTGTTTTCATTTCCTTTTTCGAATCTTGCTCCATATGTCCATATCCAACAAGCACTAAGTGTGTATGAACGCTTATATTTGTGTATGTGGACAATCCAGTTTGTTTTTTTATAAATTTTATTATTCTCACTGACGAAAATCGAATAATTATTAAGCCATTAATTGCGGACATTCCGTAGTAGCCGATCTTATTATTCGTTGCTTTCTTCACGGTTCTTGAGTCTGGAATTTTTTTAATTACTAGTATTCCGATATTGATATTATTATTATTATTTCATTCTAAATAAAAC
This sequence comes from Pelodera strongyloides, assembly GCA_036852015.1. NCBI lineage: Eukaryota > Metazoa > Nematoda > Chromadorea > Rhabditida > Rhabditidae > Pelodera > Pelodera strongyloides. The sequence goes on from JAANDG010000260.1 coordinate 99,249, forward strand.
TGTTGAAAGAAATAGTATATGCAAACGAGTATACATCAAACTTTTAGGCTGTAAGTTACAGTGAGACGTACAGGAACAGAATTAAAGAATAAAGCGATATATTTTGTGAGAGAGAGAGAGAGAGAGAAAGAGAGAAAGAGAGAGAGAGATAGAGAGGGACTAGCTTACCTGCTTAAATAACGCTGCGGTGATATCGCTAGCAACAATATCTCCCGCATTTGAGGAGATCAGTCGGAGGAGTAGAACTTCATCGGAGGAAAGCTGACAGAATTGGTTGTACTTGTTGTGTTTCATCTGAATTAGTTATTTTATTTTCGATAAGTATATTATTGAAGACTCTGTGTAGGAAAAAAACATAGGTGTTTGATGAAACAGTGAATCTAACAGGCTGGCAGCTATTGAGTATATCCGGTTTTTTTCGAGCTTACAATTAGATAATTTGCTTATTTTTATAGACCGACTTCGAGGATCCTACATTCTCGTTGTTCCACCAGGTAAAGTAAAAAGCATGGTTGGACGACCGTACTACAAAGACGAGATAGGAAAAGGGGTAGAACCACACGCTGATTGCGGGATGCGGTGGGCGTGGCTTCATGAATCATTATGGGGTTGCCAAGTATGCCAAAAACCGTGCAATTTCCTTCCAAGTATCAATTGCAAAATAGTGTGCCAATCTACCGTAATTTTGCGTAATTTTGACACGTCCGCATTATAGAAAATCCGCCATCAAAGACATTTTTTGTTGAACAAATGGTCCCGTGGCGATCGGTCGTAAAAACTGCTTGTAGATATGATCGTGTAGTGCCAAGATACGGTAATTTTTTCGATACTTGGAAGCAAAATCGGTCATACTTGGAAACCCCATAAAGCGCCAAACACACGAACGACAATCGAATCCCACCTGCTGATAGTCTCCATCATCACTGGTAAGTTTCTTGAGTTCTATCGAATCTCCATCCCTTTTATGGGAAGCCGTTGGCTCGGACTGCCCCCGAGTTGGGTCATCAATTCCCTAAAAACAGCACACATTCAAATTCCAAACTTCGAATAAAAAAAATCATAGGATAAAGATAAGCTGAAGCGGGTTCCAATAAAATGTACCGCTGGGGTAGGTTACAGGCGTCTAGCGTGCTCTCTCGCTTTCTCTGCTTTCTTGAGGCAGCCGCGAGAGAGAACGCTATACACGAGACGCCTGTAACCTACCCGGTAAATTTTATTGGAACCGGCCTCTGGTGAAATCCTCCGAAATTAAAACCCAATACCAATTTCATGCATAAAGCGAAGTTTCTGAGGTACATGGCCATGGGCCATGTTCAAGGTAGTGGAAAAAAAACTCAATAAATACATGTTCTCTAACTCACTAATATCGTGAGAGCGCTAAAAGTGCGCTGAAGCGAAGAAGAACACCTAGGAACAAAAACTAACCGCGCTCTTCAGCATTCTCGTTCCGAAGTCGTACCGCTTCTCGTCGTTGAACAATTTCACAATCCAGTACATCATGTTGGTCAGGGTAATCGTGAAGAGGATCATGAGCCAATAGTAGAACACGACGAAGAGCTGAAGAGCAGAACTGTTTTCGAGGACCAATGACACCAAAGATAAATAAATAAATCTTTTTTCGACACAAGAGCGTGCACCGTTACTAAAGGGGGTTCAACTTTCAATTTCAAAATTTGCGTATGACATGTTCCGCAGCGGCCCTGAGCAGTAGGCGACGAGTTCCAGATGACAGATTGCTCGACGTCTTCGGGCTAGGGCCAGGAGGCACAGATGAAAGATGTCAGTGCCGAATTTGTCATACCAGCCGCATCGTGACATATTGTGCCCGATTTTATGCAACCACAAGTACTTTCAAAGAAGCCGCATCCTAGCTGGAATGCTAACAGCACACTGTACATGGACATTACCTTTTCGTTGAACATGTTCAATTGAAGGACGCACTGCACGCTGTACCGCTGGATGTTTCCTTTCGTACGGACCTGAAGAGAACTTATGCATAGCTCGTTGGACTTGCGGCTTGTATCTGATTGTAAGACGACGGGCGATCCTCCAGATATGTCTCTAACCAACCGCTTCTCACCTCAAAGTCGCACATTGTACTTCTCGGGAAAAGTCCGGTCTCTTTCCAGTTTGTATTGAAGCCCAGCTTCAAATCTGCAATGAAAAAAACGGAATATACATGGATATGCTGTTTACGTACATGAGAAGGCACAGGGAACTTGCAACAGTAACTTCTCCCCGACTTACGATAAAAGTTAAGCGGTGTGAATCCTAAAAAGACGTGCAGAATGGTCATCTGGAAGAGGATGTTGAGGAGGAACAGAGCCTTGGTGAACAGGTACATGTACGAGAGGAATTTGTCGCCAAAGCAGGTTCTGGAATTGGAGATTTACTTCCAGCATCAATTTCTTGTTTATGTCAAGCAGACCATGTGTCAACAGACCGTCTTCCCCTAAACGCATCATAACTGATAACTCACCCAAAATGGATCATAACTCACCCAAAAAGCAAGATGAACGGGTTACTCTTGTTGGCAACACCATGCGATGTGCGTTTAAATGCGACTTGAATGTGTCTGGCCACCTGGAAAGCGATAACTTTTTGCAAAACATACATTAAAGGGAGAGGCCCACGAGAAAAAAGTTGTCCTCAATTTACTTGCACGGAATGTCCGGAATTTCAGAAATATTACTGTGAAAACTGCATTTCTTTGCACCTAGAACTCACAGAGTTATTCCCCGGCAAACTGTTCGGCCAGGTACCGTAGTCAGAATCAATTTTTGCGCTTTTAGGGCATTGCAGTATTGGAAACGGCTTTTTATAATCGTAGGAATGATCTTTATTCGTTTAACCATAATTATGAAGAGGAAGAATGCTAATGGGTGGATATAGACCGTAAAAACGTTTCTGACTACGGTACCTGGCCGAACTGTTCGCCGGGGAATAACTCTGTGAGTTCTAGGTGCAAAGAAATGCGGTTTTCACAGTAATATTTCTGAAATTCCGGACATTCTGTGCAAGTAAATTGAGGAAAACTTTTTTCTCGTGGGCCTCTCCCTTTAACACTCCCGTCTCTGTGGTTTTATCATCTTCAGTCGTCACATTAACGACAATATAATAACCTGTTACTGTTTTAACCTGTTAATAACCTGTTACACCAACACTGTTTTGTTTCTGTTATGCTGTTTTCGAACGACCCGCTACAAGTGCTTCACTGAGTTACATAGCTTAGTGGCCGCAAGAAGATTAGAATAATGAATCGAAAATCACTAAGTAAGGCGCAGTTCCGAGCTGGAACGCACAAAATCTGTGTAGTCAGCAACACCTTCTTAATTTCCTCTGCTCGTTTCTTCTCGTCAATTCCGAGCGTGGTTGCGGCCTGAACAATTGAGCGAACCTGTATACCTGAAAGCGATATTGCAATAGCGGCGAGATTTTGTGCCCACTGTCTACCTTAGTGCTTCGCGTTTTCTACGAAGCTGCAGCTATATTCACATTAGAAAGTCATCCGAAAGGAGTTTACACAGTTTACAGTAGGAGTATGCTCATTGTCAGCTTCATTTGTCTCTTTTGAAGGTAAAAAACTACATAGGTGCCGGAATGGTCATCTTCTGTCATCGTTCTGGCAACTGTTCTTCTGTTCTCTATTATTGTTTTATATTTCTCTTCTATAAGTAGTCAGTTTTCTTACCACTCTGCCAGTTCACACTCCTCCAGAAGATATGAGGCAAGTAGAAACAGAAGGCGAGTAGGATCAGCACAAATTGTACCCACTAAATGAACAGAAGATCTACCAATGAGGATCTGATTATTGTAGATTACGTGCGACTTACAGATGAAGCTCCTCTACAAGACCCCTTCACCTTTACCAATGGTTTTGTTCATATAACGGGGACGTTTATATTTATTGTTAGAAGACAAGTCCCAAGTTCTTACAAGGGAAATGCCTAGGTTCATATCTGAATTAAGAAAAGTTGTAATGCAAAAGTTGTATTAAATAAAACGTTAATTATCGAGCAATTACGCATAACCTTCCTTATGAGAGTCTCAGTTATTGATAATTACGGATAGAGCACAGATAAGAGAAAGGTCAAGTGTTCGATTCCTGCCTGCGCACGCTATTTTTGCGTTTTTACTTGGGTATTTTTTTTAGTTTCAAAACAACTTACTGCGTGTTTAATTTGCTTGTGTCGATAACACTGTGTCGATGCCTGCGGAATTTTTGCGTTTTAAACTTGGGTATTTTTTTACAACCAGTTTCTTACTGTGTGTTTAAACAGCTTGTTAGGAGGATTTTTTTTTTTTCATGAAATCACTGGTGGTACCGAAAATATCTGATGATGAAGTGAAGCATAAACCTTTCATAGGAATTCCAGAAGGCTGTAGTTTTTATTACGAAGTGACTATGACTTATTGGCGTTCCTGTTTAAAGTTTTTGATGAGTATAAGGTCCTTGTGGACGATATTTTCACTCCCATGGAAACGTCTACGTCATGATGGGAAAAACCAAACCGATTTTTTAACCTGAATACTGCATAAATGTGGTATCACACAAGCAAAGTTGTTTAAAGTAATTGTTTAAACATATACCCAAGTCGCAAAATAGCGTGCTCAGGCACGAACACTTGAATCTGTCAGAAGCACTATCCATTATGCTAAGTGGTAACCGAAATCAAACATCACTGAGACTCTCATAAGGAAAGGTTATGCGTAATTGCTCGATAATTACGTCTGGCACGTTTTGAATGCGCCATCTTTAATAGAATTTAATTCTCTACAACTTTTGCATTACAACTTTTCTTAATTCAGATATGAACCTAGGCATTTCCCTTGTTAGTCACGGATCTTCCATTCACCTTTCCCACTAATTCTATTGATATACGGGGCTTTTTACTTATCATTTTAGGTTTATACCGAAATTCTGATTCCCAGCTTCTCAGTGTAGGAGAATGAAAGTTACCTGGTAGTACGGGATCTCTGAGTTCTCTCTCTGTGTCGTGCTCGGAAGTCTCGAGTCGTCCAACGGGACATAATATGTATTCTCAATCAGACAGAAGTCTCTAGTGTATTCAATCCAGCCTAGAAGAGCGCAGTGCTTTCAGAAAGTTTAAATGGTCAGGCCATGAAAGTGACTTTCTATGGATTTCTTCGTTCGGTGCAAAATTAGATCCTCGTGCAAAACCATGCCACTAGTCATGAACTCACTACTTACCTTTCTTGAACTCAGCTGGCGTCCAACAAGAAATTGGTGTGCTCAGATACAACTGCAAATAGTTTCATATATACCATTACTGTAGTTAACCAACACATTCCGTGAATTTTCACCGCTACAGTACTATGAACTTTTAAGTTTACTGTACTTTCAGTTGTAATGATGATTGTAATTGCTAGTAACATGTAAACTTTCAACCAACCTTTGACATAATTAATAGAGCTCCAAAACTAAAAAGATATGAGGTGTATTTATAGTTGAGCCGGTCGACGATGTCCTCCTCATGACTGAAAGAGAAGAAGTGAGTGAATCAATAGTTAAATAAAACTTAATAAAAAATCAATATAGTATCGCATCGAATCCGGTTTCCCCATCGTGCTAGGATTCTATGGGAAGATTGCGCTGCAAAATCATAATAAAAAACTTCGAGTTTGAATTTCCGAGAGTTCTTTGGTTAAAAAAAGCTAAAAGGTTAAAGCTAGGACTGTTTTTTAGGCCCCGAAGATGCCCCTGCAGTCTGCTCTGGTCTACCGAAGTAGTGCGCTCCAGAGAATAGGCCATCTTTGATTACGGAATGGGTGGCCAGCCCTGATCCAAGAAATCTTCCCAAGTTTTTCACCGTTTTTACCACGCGAAGGGTGCAAGTTGTTTTAAATTGTTTTGGAGAAATTACTTGAAACCCTTACCGAACTTCGGAGATTTTCGTCACAACACTTATTAACGTATCCATTCAGACGTAATTTACCTGAAAGTTAGAAAGAAATTTTACTAGGCGGAAAAAGTTTCGCATAACAAGCAATTGGAAAACAGGGATAATTACTTAGAAATTGATTTGTTCAAAAGAAGTAATTCTGTTGCGGGGCAGTCTATTAGTCGTTATCAGTAACAGCGAAGAACCTTTATCACTAATAAGGGCCTATTATTCTTCAGACAATGCTATGAGAGTTGAGAAAGATGCAGATTGAGAGAGAACGAACAGAGTGTAAAAATAAAGAGGGGGAAACGACACAGAACTTATATGTAGAGAAATGTGCGGTGTAAAGCGTGCTTTTTCGTTACTGTACAAATAAAAGGGTATCGGTATGTACCTTTTCTATAACCCTCAAAAGAGCCACGACGGGTCTTGTAGGACTTTTCAGGCCAGAGAGAAACGCACTTCGGGTACATATAGGTTGCTTTCATTTTGGGTTTTCTGGAATACGGATTGAATATCTTTTCCTCCGCAACAGAGTTGCTACCGAAGTACTCAAGTGAGAAGGCCTGGCTGGGCCGGGGTAGATGTCGAGCCGACAAACCAAAATGCCGCTGCTCTCTACTGCACCTTCTGCACCCTGACAATAATTATCTACCAATCTATCTCACTATTCCATAGATATTCAACTGATGACAGATACAAAATAACTATAAATTATGTTGTGTTGCTACTCCTTAACTCGGCTACCCCTTCCCTACGATTCACGAAGGGAGTCCTATTTTTGGAGGGGGAATTCCTAACCTAAAGGTAAACATTGAAATCACAAACTACAACTGATTAGATGTTTTGTAACATTTTATGTGTGAACTTGTTCATGTGACTGGTGTACTATTGTGTCAATAAATACATTTCATCTTGTCAAATAATGTTTTGTCGTACAAGTGCCCAAACGTTGCATATAGCTTTGGTTATGTAATGAAAATTCGCAAGAAAATTGCTTCGAAGTCCGGCTGTGCGGCAAACTTGACAAAGTTTGGACCGAGGAAAAGGGTACATAGAATCAACAAACAACTCTCTACCTGGATGTACGTGTTGGATAAAATCGATGTCCAGGACCAGATCCACCAAAATGTCAGGGTAGACGACGAGTTCCATATCATGTCGATATGGAACCTAAGCCTAAGCCTATTAAGATTACTGAAACCAATTCACCTTTCTATTTATCTCACAGTTTAGCTACTTTATACCAGAGTTGTACCTTCTTTTGATGTCAACAAGGACGGCGTGTCTTCGTCAGGGTAGACGACGAGTTCCATACAACACTGACAAATTCTAGATGCAAAAGTTCCTTCTCCAGCTGGAATTCTGCGACGAAGTACTAGAACACTGCACAGGTTTTGTGTTGTTCGGAATGTGTAAAATTCCTCATATTTTCTGAGACAACGTATTCGAACCAACCCACAATTGTGTTTTATCATGGCAAATTATTCACAGCTAAACCCTCGCATTGTTCTATTGGTCATAAAATGACTCACAACTTAATAAGCTGTTGATAAGAACTATTTCAAACACAAGCTTCTTTACAAGTCAATGAGTTTATGTTTGCTGAATGACAGTATAATTTCTAATAATACTTCAGTTTTCCGGGTAATAGTTCTGTGAAATGAGGTAGGCGTGGGTGGCCTGAGCCAACAATAATTAAGAAAGTGAGCGAATGGTAACTGTTCATTGATTTCACGAAGGGCAAATCATTGACCGTTACCAGTAAAAGGTGATCCGGTGATTCTACATGTATCCAGTGATCCTACGTGTATACCGTGGTACGCTATTCTCCGGCGAAACAAAACTAAAAATTCAAAACCATTTGACTACAACGTCCACCCATACACGATACTACGGTATCGTGTTTTCTTCCAGCATGTTGCACTAAACATCCATTTTCATGCGTGCCTGCCTATCCCAAACTTTGGCAAGTGAACCAAGGATAACTGGAAACTTCAATACTATGTGAAAAGTATCAAATGTTGACAAGTAATTCACCCAATTCCTGCATTTTATGGGTCGTTTCAATACCTTATCACTAAATCCATTAATTCTCAAGAGAAAAAAGAGTAAAGGACAATAATTTTTTAATGTTTTCTTTATGCATACGTTGGTGTAATGTGATCAAATCAAGAGTAGCAAAACGCTGGCTCAGGCCCGTAAAAATCTATCCTGAATTGTCCCGGGTTCTTCCTCAGAAAATTGATCGTTTCTTTTTTTCTACTGTTACTCGCATATATTATTTGCTATTTTCATGCCAGCCAACCGCAACCCTCTAAAAATTCAAAAGTAGCATGCGCAAGTAAAAAATTCAGCACCGAGGTGTATGCACCCAAAATACCGCTTCCCCATTGTAAGAATTCCACGTTATCATATCACTATCACTCTGCCATGTTCATTCCAATAATTTATCAGTAGCCACTACCGTATCTAAGACATAAGCCTAAAGGACTCGGTTTTGAACGGAGGTTCGCCCTAGAGGCCTTATCAGTACTGGAGCATGAAATGCCGATTGATACACGTAGTTGGAAGCGTTCTTGTCTTTGTTCTTTTTTTGTTCTTTTTATATTTCTTTCTTTGATTCGAAAGAACCCCGGATTCTTATCAGAGAATAGAAAAACCCATTAGAAAAAGGGAATAAAGGAAGCCAGAAAAAGTGCTGAACGGCAGAAGAATGAAACAAAACACTGAGGAGTGTGGTTTTACCAGCAGTCAGACTCTCGCTCGGGAAACATAGAGGAACGTAGCATTTCAAACTTACGTTTCATGGAAAATTAACCAGACTTGTTGCCACCACGCATGGTTTACTGGATAAGTTACCTTTGGAAGAACATGAATGCCTGATAGACACTCCAAGACTGTAGAATAAATATCATGGGTAACCATTGTAGATTACTCCATAGCCACTACTGAGTTGGTTTCTTTATTCTAACAAACCGTGCCCGGGATGAGATGTAACTACGGTTGTTTCTTTCAAATTCACATTTCCAATAACTTAGTGCTGAGCCCACAAGTTCTCTGACAGACACAGCCTTCTGAAAACGTAAAAGACTCAGGCTCATTCTCTTCGCAACATATATACTTTTTTTTTAAATAAATAATCCTTACTTCCTTTAATCGCATTGTGAATTCTAACTGATAAAGTCAATAAGGCTCTATAAATGGAGATATCTTATTGTTACGGAAGACCGTTCTCTCTTTTGCCCTAGACGCGTTCGGAATTGATAAGAAATTGATCTAGTCCTTGTCTTATTGGACCTAGGACATTAAGAGAACTACAAAAAGGATCCATTAGTAATCAAGGGGGTTAGGGATAAATGGCTAACAATAAGGTAAGGCCTATAAGGCCCATGAAGATACATGTACCATGGATGGTGGATGACGTGTTTCCTCCTGCAATGGTAGCACCCATACCTTTATTGCATTGTGTAAATATTGTTACTGTATTCCTTAGCTTAGAAGCTTTCCCTAGAACCTTCAAGGGGCAAAGCTAACCAACAATAATTGTGTTTCAAGCGCATAAGTTCAATATACCCAACAACCAATTTGTACTTCATAATAAACCATAATAAATTCGCACCTGACAATCGAAATAAAACTCCTTTATTATTCTGTTTACTGTCTCACCCTTATCACAGTATCAATATGATAACTAAACAAGCGGTCGTACTTATTATTCGCGAAGACTGGTTTGTTGGGACAGAACAGAACTGAAAAGCTGAAACCGAAAGGGGGTGGGGGGTTAAAATAGTTAACCAGCATACACTGTTATCCTTTTGAAAGGTTCTATTGCTTCAAGATATGCTCTTTGTTAGGAGCTGTACGACCATATAGTCCTCGGTAGTAAGTAGTGATAACCAGCATACACTGTTATCCTTTTGAAAGGTTCTATTGCTTCAAGATATGCTCTTTGTTAGGAGCTGTACGACACCAAATAGTCCTCGGTAGTAAGTAGTGATAATGTTACAGTGTATTCAAAGTTCCTACGAGGACTTTGTCCATAGAAGGAAACAGCTGATGGATTTTTGAAATAAATGATTTTCTCAAAAATCATTGTCAAAGTAGCACAACTTCTGGTTTTATCCAAAAACCTACCACTTTAACACCTCGTAGTTTGCATCCCATGGAATGCGTCGAGGCAGCTCAGCTCAGCTTCTCGAAACGGCATTTGCATGATCTCGGTAGGCAAGCCTAGTTAGACCAGGAGTCTCCCGTTCCCTTACTCCCCTTCTATTTCAGAATTAGCACCATAGGCTCGGGAAGTACGACCCTGCCTGTGTTTCCCGGGTAGGACTCGCCATATTACTGATAAGGCGACCAACTGACAAAGGCAATACCCACCCCTATGCTTTCTTTTTGATGCTCACTCTCAACTCAATCAATTATCAGTGATTTTGAGAAATACAGAAATACATGGGAAATTGATGTTGTTTTGGACGTCCTCCCCCGAGCCTCAGAACTCACTGATTTTGTTCCTCTGTTTTGTGTATATATTTTTTCCTCGATCTTGTTGCCAAAGGCTACGACATTGGGCGCTGATGTCACGAATCTGTTTCCGAATTAATTGCTGTTGTTAGCTATGTGTGTTAGTTTTGGCAGTTTCCGAATTAATTGCTGTTGTTAGTTTTGGCTGTTCGCATTTGTTCGTTTCGTGTCAATCTAACGTTTCCTACTCGTATATCTACATTCCCGAGTTGCCGCCTTGGACAATTTTTGCCAAAGAACCGCAAAAATTTTGCTTCAAATTTTGTTCGCGCAGCGCCACACGGCAGCGCCACACGGATAGCAACGTACAGCATATAGTGCCGCTGTCGCCTGGCTTCTAATTAATCAAAAAGGTCACAATTTTTCTCATATATAAAAAACCTTGTCTCTCTGGATTTTTCCAACCGAATACTTATCAACGAGCTGTTTTGCGTTTAATTAATAATCAATAATCACAAATGATTGATCGAAGGTTATTGCACTAATGATCGAGCACATGCTAACATTTACAACCAAAACCTTCTCTCTTATCTACCTCTTTGTAGTGGACGAAAATGTTTCTTTTTGAACTGTACACCCTGCAGCCTGCACACCTTTATCGCCCGCCTGCTATTTAACCAAAACCTACAACTATCGATAATATTGATCGATAAATTCATATTATAACGTACATTTCTGAGATTCTATAGCAGCTGTACTTTGCTGTACTTACAATTACTCCACAAACTACTGTTTTCAACTGACGTTCCTTCCAACACTCCACGACTAACTTGTGCAAACGTTAAGCGAACAGATGAATCAATGATAAGAGTGAAAAAGTCTTCCGGCGCTCCACGATATTCATCCAAAGAGGGCTTTTTTCGTATTAATATAAAGACTGGGAACACTTGCTTAAGTACTACAAAAGTTCTACCGATCAAGTGAGTACACAATTGCGACAATTTCGGTTGTTGGACCAGCGGCTTGCTTATGGCGCGCGTTTCGCACACGTAGTATACTTCGGCAGTCCGCACCACATCCTCATTTTGCCTAAGGTGCGCACCGCCAGCAGATATATGTTGCATAATGTGGACTCCCCTGTTACTTAATAGACATCTAGGTATACTGGCTCCACCTCGAAAGCCTTGCACAACTTATGTAGTGAAGTCCGATAAATTATGTCCAGTGGAAGCGCGTTCGTCTCCAACGCAATCAACCCGAGTTCGATTCTGACCCGTGACAACTTTGAAACCACCATCCGGCGAGGGAATCATTCCTCCTAGCCCTAACCCGAAGACGTCGAGCAATTTGTAATCTGGAACTCGTCGCCTGTGCTAAGCACCTCTAAGGAACATGTCATAAGCAAACCTTGTATTTGAACTTAACTTCCTTGAATAAAGAAAATAGTTCGTCGTGTTATTGGTCAAAAGCATCACTGTCGTAAAGATAAAACCCCTCACTGTTAGTTTTCAGGCGCTCCCACATGTTAAGTAATATCAAAGGATACGCCGATAAGTTAAAGTCGACCAACGACGATGACTCTATCGATCGGTTAAATTATGTAAGTTTATTGTTTGATTTTCATTTAAAAGTTTGATATACTTTCGCTGAATACATCCATTTTTTAAGTGTTATGCAACCATGTTCTACTATGACTATACATGGTTCCGTCGATTATAGGCACTTCTATCCTAATCGCGAATTTTCGATCCTGCCCCATAATTGCTTGCTATTTGATCTAACCAGCCGGAGATGAATAGCACTGCGGAGTTCAGCCGATTTCTTCTCTATGTCTCCAAGGCGTCATAGCGCAGCAGGCAGAGCGCTTGACTCTAAATGGAGAGGTCGAGGGTTCGAACCCCTCACGAACCCCACATCGAAATCGAAGTATCGTTTACACAGCATTTGATGGCGCTACAGGCGGTGGTAGCCGTCTGGTAACAAATATAATTTAGTAAATCTTAAACCACGTAATTTCTTCAGGTCACCACCATCTTTATATTAATTGGTCTGGCAGTTACCCTTTTCACTCAAAGTTATGTTGGTGAACCCCTTCAATGCTGGACGCCCGCGCAATGGACGGTATGAGAATTGGTTTCGCTAAAAGGCTAATAGTGCGCCAGATGGACGCCATATTATAGCGGCGCGTTCCGCCATTTGAGCGCACACCTTTTAATTTGCCTAATTCCCCAGTGCTGTAGACCTCTGCGGAGCGAGTCATAAGCTTTGAAACCCTGTATTGAACCACTCCCGTGTAGCTTAAAAGACATTATAAAAATGATTGATCTCACGCATGCTGTTATGTTAGAGGATTATTCAAACATGGTCAGACACATAAAAAAACTTATTTTTCCAACGAGAAGATATTCCAGGATACTTGGGAAGGATTCTCAGAGGCATACTGCTTCGTTGAGAATACCTATTTTGTGCCGATGAATAATTCCAATTTGCCAGCACATCATACGAGGGAGGGCAGGGTTTGTTAGCCTTATTATTATTAATCTCCTCTGCTTTTTTCTTGTTTTAGGAACGATGTCCCTTGATAGTGTTGTATGTCGGTCTCCTTACTGCAGAGTTTTCTTCTTGATAGTATTCACACAAAAATCGCACAAGCAAATTTTTGCAAAGATTTCATGAGCGTGTTAACATTAACTATTTATTAATAAAGGAAAGAGTTTAAGCTAATTCTAAGAGTACGGAGCCCAGTTCGAAATCGGTGTTATTTCATGATTTTTCACGATCTACTACCAATGGGTGCCCTTCATTCTACTACCAATGGGTGCCCTTCATTCTACTCATTATGGGTCTGATGTTCTACGTTCCAAGAGCAGTTTGGAAGATTTTCTCAACATATTCCGGTACTTATATTTTTCGCAATTGGTTGAAACGTTCTTGCAAGGGTCTAAGGCATTCAATGCATAGGAATTTAATAAGAATCATAAATGTTTATTGGATCAACGAGTCGTAGGAACAAAGAAGAAAGTTCTTGGGGTGGTTGCTGTCAGCTCGTAAACCAAAAGGTACCCAAAGATGTTGGTGCGCTAAGGACACCATCATACTAAAAAGGGACGTCTAACAAGGGACCGTCCGGAAAGTACACCGGGCTCCGCCACAATGTTAGCTAAAGAGAAAGTATAATGCAGGCGTGTTTTCCGATGTAATTTCCAAAAATGATCATGTTTTCCAGGTCTCACGCTTCCCGATATGATCCAAACAGCGCGGAAAACAGCGAAGAGCAAGGCTGAAGACAAGAGTGTCGCGTTCAACATTGCTGCAGTCCTCAGCAGAGAATATGACGGAGGTAAATCCACCTTATCTCGGCCTTACCTTAGGTAACCGTGCGCCTTTGAAAAACGGCCCAAGTGAAGGATGGAGAAGTAAAGGAACGCAGTCACGATAAATTCGCCTTTTTTTATTTGATTTTCATTAAATATAGGAAGGTGTGAAGGGAAATATGGTACCAATATGAAGTTCAAGAAAACCGAACTCAGGGAGATAACTCGCTGAGAATGGGAGTTAATGGACAACAATATACTGTGAATGGAGCCTTATGGAGCTGTCTTGTCTTTCCTGACCGTAAGACATAAGTTGGTAGAGTCTGGTGGAGGTGAAGCAATCGCAACGCAAGAGATCTCCGCTTCACGCATAATTATGACCGATTTCAGCTAAAGCTTCTGTTCGATATGGTTCCTACTTGTTCAACCTTTACCTAGGAGTCAAGGTAACTACCTCATAGTTTTTTCAACTGTCTTCCTGAGGCCGTATTCACCAACACACAGGGAGCCCCACCCTCGGCTCGGGAGCGCTCTGAATCTCTTCTGCTCTCGCACTCTCTACGCACTTTTTAGCTCCCTACTGAGATCAGGGAGGGCTCCCCGCGTGTTGGTGAATACGGCCTCTGATCTGTCGCAGAAAGGACAGATATACCAACTACACCAGGCTTAGGCTTAGGCTCAGACTCAGGCAACTAGGACAACTAGGAATTAACATATATTATTCAGGTTCTCATCTTGATAAATGTGGTCGCCCAATTGCTCACTTTGAACATCTGGCTGGGAACAGAGTACCGGTTCTGGGGACTGGGCATTCTGTGGGACATGCTCCACGGACGACATTGGCAACAGTCGGGAAACTTTCCCAGGGTAAGTTACCTTTTGAATTTTTTGAAATTTCCATATTGAGATCATAAGGTGGTACGGGTACTGACCTTGAAAAGTTTCATGTATATGTTTATCCTGTCATGGAATGAATTCAAAATTATTTTATTTCATAGGTTTACAATATACCTTTCTACTATTGTTAGTTTATTGGTCGTACATCGTTCTTGTTATTTTATACACAGTATTGTATTTTTCTTTCATTTGTACGGTTCTCCAGGTGTTTTCTTCTTACCAAATGAACCACCTGAAATAAGGAAAATCCCTTGACATAGCCGGAGCTTGCTTTCAATTAGCGAATTCATTTACCTAGTTATTACTCTTTTCAGGTAACCTACTGTGATGTGGTCGTTCGTGAAATGGGTAATGTCAACAATTGGACGCTACAATGCGTTCTTATGGTGAGTTTTCTTTAATACTTTTAATATTCAATGTGCCGCGTGGCCTAGTGGATAGCAAGTCGGCATCGCGCGTGAGATGTCAGGGGTTCGATTCCGTTAGGTATCTAGTGTAGTTTTTCGTCCACCCTAGCAGAACAAAAAAATCTGTCCCTAGCAGAACAAAAAAATCTGTATCTCATATTTTTTTATATTCTTTGTTCTGTTTGAATATAGACATAGAACCCAATTACAACGTACTGATAAGGTTTGATATGCATGGTTGGCAATAACTTTTTATCTCTGTTTACCGCCCTTGATTGTCTCGAGGAGAATCTAGCTACGGAGTTCGATAGTACGCGAAAACTAAAAGAATAAAAAAAAGGGAACTGCTACAAACTTGAAGTGTGAAAATTATATGAAGGAACAGTAGAAATATTGTAGAAACTCTATATACTGTAAGAAAGAAAACTTCCGGCACCAAATTTACGTAGGATACGTAGGATATGCAAATTTCCCAAAGTGCGTACATACTGGCCAGTTTTTGAACACACATCAAGTAAACCTGCGTTCTTATGCAGCCTGCGCAAATAAACATAAATTAGAATAAAAAAATCGAGCTAAATTCGAGCAATTTTGCATAAATACATTGGAATACAGCTGTTTACGATGCGTTTCAAAAACCGGTCGGTATTTCGCTTTAATGTTTTGGCAGTTGAAAGTTGAAATACCGGGGTTTAAAACTTTTGAACCAGCTTGTAGTCATCAAAAGGTAACCTGTGCAGGTAAACATGTTCAACGAGAAGGTCTTCATCTTCCTCTGGTTCTGGTTCGCCATTCTGTCTGTGCTCACCCTGATCAACCTGATCTCTTGGCTCGTGTGAGTTGCATTTCAAAAGTTACATAAAAAAGGTTAAGGGCCCGTCTTCGCATGAGATCTGAACTCCGCGCGGGTCCCGTGCCTGAAATACACGGCCCGGCATGCTCTGGGTTTTTGGTTTCCATTAGTTCACTTCTTGGCCAAGGATAGCTATAGCACCTTTTTTTGCCTAACTAATAAATCATTTAATTACTTGACTAGGTGCTAATTGTGCATTCCGTCTAATTGTATGTAATTAAAAAGTGGACTACGTACATGGAATGTTTATTAATGGGCCATGCTCATCAGAGAACAACAACTGTGGCTTAATGTCTCATATTCTGTGTATGAACTCTGCGGCGATTCCATTTGCGAACTTCCTCAAATCCAAAATTCAACAAGTTATTTGGCGAAAAATAATGCGGAAAATTTACCAGTGATTGTTCATTTTAAGTTTTGCATATATATGTAGCCAGAGAAAGTCGAATATGAGCATTTTTTGCTTCTTTTGCTTATGTCTTTTGCACTTTTGCTTGCGCTTGGCCCTACCGACAAACAATAAGTATTTACTAGTCAAGCTTCTATCGGATTCCATATAATCATAACCCGATAATTTCAGCCGTCGTACACCAGGGAACGCTATCCGATTCTTGAAAGAACTAGTGGTAGGAGGTTTTTTGAAACTGCTATTTCCATGTATTACCTTTGAGCTTGGGTGCATTATAAGCCAAAAAAACATGCCCTTTACAGTACTATTTTATTTATTTATTTTCGCTAGCATTGAAAAATGTGCCATTATGAAAAAGAGATGACAGTCATTTACGGCACATGACCATATATTTTTTTCAGTCCGTCCACGAAAAAACACCACCTGGACAAGGGGAAATAGCAGAGTTTTACGAAGAAGTACTCCAAGCAGACGGTCTCATGGTAAGGGTTTTCTTATAACATAACATAACAGTTTTTTGCGACAACAAAGTATCGCGCAAGTTTTGACACACCACCGTGCGACCTAACGAGACGGGTTAAAGTTTCGACCTAACAGACGGGTTAAAGTTTGAACTTATGTTTCAGTTAGTTAGGTCAGACTAACCAACCTAACAACCATTTCAGTTACTTCGAATGATTGACGACAATGCCGGAAGCATGATATCTTCAGAAGTTGCGCACGCTTTGTGGAAAACTCATCGAGATAGCGGTTAGTAATCCGTAGCACGGGAACGGTTTCGTAGCACGGGAACGGTTTCGAACCCGGATCGTATGGGTCGGAGACGAGAACTTTCGCAGTGCGCTAAATAGTTCTAAGCAGTGTGGCACGTAAACGGGCCGTTTTGTTGTAGTCACGGTAAAGCGTAATACTACGCACGCATCTCGTACCGCAGCGAAAAATTAATAACGCGTTGCCTAACACCTCTAGCGTATTTTACCGATCAGCCCACCCGTATTTTTATCGTTGTACCAATATCGTAAATCTATGCTTATATGACACCGTTCGTCATAAGCATTCTCCTACGTAACTATATGAAATATTATGCAGAAAATTGAATAAATTAATTTTTGTACATTAACTTTACCTATTTCAGAAGGAAGCGATACTACACTCGAGGACGCTCCTCCCAGAACATAATAGTCATTCCTTATAATTTCTCACAAATCGATAAAACAAATTTAATAATTGTTAATTCTTCTTATTTTGACCAATCAAGAGGTGCTCTGTCCTTGATGAATTTCTGGTCGATCTACTTATTGTAATCGAGTATGAGTGTATTTTCGTGTTATGTGCGATATTTAAATAAAAAGAAAAAACTGTAGTAATACAATTTTATTTTAGGCTCCTGCTACTGGAAAAGGAAGTGTATAAACTGGAGCCTCAGACACCGTATGCGAGTTTTTTTATATAATTTGGCTTAGAAGCTCATTTGCATAGGCATAGGGACACCATTTTGCAAAAACATCGTATCGAGCGGGAATTGAACCGATCGCATCTTCGGAGAATAAAGTATAAGGAAACTCATTAGTTTAGGTAAGCGACAATGTCTTTAGTCGACAAGGGAAAGGATCTCGCTAAATTAGAAAAATCGTTTGATGTGGACTCGACTGACAGGTAGGCACTTAGTCTTAGCCGAGAACATAGTCGCACACCGCCAAAATGGTGCCGCCGAGAAGCGTCTGACGAAATGGTGCCGCCGCGCGCGCGAGCAAAAGAGGCGCTACCGCGCACATCCAAAATGCTACCCGTCGTGCAGCACAAAAGTAACAGGGTAGACGGCAACGTGTTCCAACGTGACAATTTTTTGAGCGCGTTACGATAGAGCCAGAAGCCGGTTCCAATAAAATTTACCGCTGGATAGGTTACAGGCGTCTCCTGTTTAGCGTGCTCTCTCGGCTTTCTCTCGCGCAGAGAGAAGGCGAGGAGCATCTAGAGCTAACTTACCCCAGCTGATTTTAGGAACTGCCTCTCAATTATAATCTAGCACCACCTGCCAATCAAAATGCAAATCTACTTTCAGGATAAAATATGTCTACACGAATATAGTACTAATTGGCGCAGCGTTCTTCGTTTTCAATAGTTCTTATGTCGGACAACCAGTACAGTGTTGGATTCCCAAACAGATGAAGGTTAGTATGCTAATTTATTATGTTATTATTCTAATTTGCCAAGGGTCCCTCTAACGCACACCATACTTCCCCTCAGGTGAGCTCTTACCACGTTCCCAAACTTCTTGTACAAAAACTGAAAGGGCACATTGATTAGTCGTGTTGGCCAAGAATTCCTTGAAGTGTGCGGCGAACACTTGGCAAAGTCTGGCCACATCCACCCGCGCATCCTTTTGAGCTGCAGCCTAGTGTTACTTATTTTGAGGGTGAGATTGTAAGCCTAACCGTTTTCTTCCAGGGTGGTTGGGAGGACTACATTGAAACGTACTGTCTAATTGAGAACACATATTTTGTGTCCATGAATGAGACACATCTACCGAAGCACAATGAAAGGTTAGCTGATTTAGTCTTTGGACAAGAACATAAATCTGGCTTTATTTCGAGGAGGCTAACATGCCCTAAGACTAACCCTAAGCCTAAGCCTAGCCGCTAACCGTTAAGTCTAAATATTCATAATACTTCAGAGAAGGCCGTGAGATGGTCTACTACCAATGGGTTCCGTTTATTCTCGTCATAATGGCATTTTTCGTCTATCTTCCGCGACTTCTCTGGACTGCGTGCCAGAAATACATTGGTGTGTCAAGTTGTCCTACACTGGAAAAGTCCGTCCGCAGCTAGTCACCAAATGGTTTCCACAGCAAAATCCATTGGGTGACCAGTCGCCGACCATTTAGCAACCACTTGGGAGAGATGCGGTGACCAGCTAGCAACGTTTTTATCTACAATCCTTAAAGGGTCAGGCCCATTTCAAATGACCCTATTTTTGATGATTCTCTGATTCTCCATTCAAATATAGTAGGATGCAATATTTTCAATTTTCATATCACACACTATGCACCGTGGGCAACCCACTAATCGCAGTTGGCCGCCCATTCTATTGGCCAATTGTAAATGCCACGCCCAATTTTGCCCAATTAGGCGAAGGGGCGTGACAACTGCGATAAATAGTTGGGTATGGCTGGCAATGGTAAATTGCCGAATACTGCGCGAATTTTGCGCTTGAAAATTAGAAAAATATCGTATTCTACTATATTTGACATAAAGAATCAGATGGAATCATCAAAAATAGGGGTCATTTGAAATGGGCCTGACCCTTTAAATTAATGAAACGAATATCTATGCACAAACGATTCTCCACTAAATTATCTTTCAGGCGTTGACCTGCCCGCGATCACCGTTGATCTGAGAAAAGCAGCTAGACAAGGAGCTGAGGCTAGTGATAATCTTGCACTGTTTGCGAGCAAGTATCAAGGTGATTTATATTTTATTAAACTTATATTATATTCATGGTTCCTAGATATACACTGATACACACCACTCTATGCCCGGGGGGGGGGTGTGATAAGTTTTCCGCGATCAAAGGCGGAAACCGTCGCCAAATGGAGTCATTATGTAACCACATTCTAGGAAGATTTGGCAGCAAACTCTCAATATCACTTATGGTCACCAAGTTACTGTCGATTATAGTTCTCATCGGACAATTGGTATTCCTGAATGGGTAGGAAACTGTTTTTTAGTTCCGTGGGTGTGTGGGCATGAGTGTGTGTATGTGTGTGTGAGTGTGTGTGTGCGCGCGCGCGTTTGTATGTGTGTTTGTGTATGTGTTGGTGTGTGTACATGTGTGTGTATGTGTGTGTGCGTGCGTGTGTGTTTGTGTGTTTGTGTGTTTGTGTGTACGTGTGTGTGCGTGTGTGTGTTTGTGTTTGTGTTTGTGTGTAAGTGTGTGCGTGCGTGCGTGCGTGTGTCATACTCTGCAAAACTACTACTTTTCAGCTTCCTCGGACCTCAATACCCAATGTGGGGAGTAGGAGTTCTGACGGATATGCTCAAAGGAAGACATTGGCAAGAAAGTGGACATTTTCCCAGGGTAATGACGGTTTAGTGAACTACAGTAACCCAAACACTAACCATACGCCTTGATCTAACATAATTGTTAGCCGAAACTCCCGTTCCGTACCTTGGTACAGGAACCTTGCCACTTAGTTGCCAGAAGGATCTTATTCGCAGGATCTAATTATTATTGCTTTCCTTACCTTCCTTCAAGATAAGGTCAATTAGTGAAAATATAAAGGGGATCGTATACCACTTAATCACAAACTTTCCAGGTGACTTTTTGCGATGTTCAAGTTAGAGAGATGGGAGGCGTTGTGAACAACTGGACACTACAGTGCGTGCTTATGGTACGGTTGTTATTATTATATATATTTTCAATCAACCAAGTATTTGATGTCATTAGGTTGTTAGGTACACTAGCCTTTGTTATGTATAGAACAGTCAATTAAAAGTAGGTCGAATATTCCCAATCATGTTAGTTATTCGAATTACTTCGTTTCAAAAGCGGCCGGCATACCGCTTTAAAAAGTAAAGTAGAATCTCTGCAGGTGAACATGTTCAACGAGAAGATCTTCATCTTCTTGTGGTGGTGGTTGGTGGTGCTCGTCTTTATCTCAGTCATCAACCTCCTCTCTTGGTTCTATAGAACATCGATGAGGTCTAACAACGTCAGCTTTGTGAAGGATTTGCTGGTCAGTTTTGAGTCTCTCTCTAAGCGTAAGCCTAAGCCTAAGACTTTCTCTGTACAGCGTTTATTGTGAAGAAAGCATGACGACTCCTCCCCAAAGCAAATCCAGCGAGCTAGAGAGAGAGAGAGAGCTAGATAGGGGTGCGAGAGAGAGAGAGAGAGGTGCGAGGGAGGAGAGAGAGACAAGGGGTTTTAGAAACGATTTAGGAAGGTTTCAGGAGATTTTTTAGATTTATTCAGGAACTATTTAGGAAATTAACGAAATAACCCCCGCTGAGGACGAGGTGGACTACTTTGTGGAAACAGTACTGAAAACTGATGGATGTGTGCTTTTGAGACTTGTAGCTGATAATGCAACGATCTTCAAGGTATATTATTACTAATATTATTCGGAAGTAGAATCTAAGATAACGCCTCCTCGGCTTTCACATTAAAACGGGGTAATTGCTGAAACCACAGACTCACAAAAAAGAAGATTTGGTGGCTGGGCATTGACCATTTGATGACCATCTCGTGACCATTTGACGACAGGACAACTTGGTCACGACAGCCACCAACTGACTCTGCGCTAAATGGCAGGGCCCACTAGGGAACCGTCGCCAAATGGGTTCCTCAAGTTATTGATTGATGACGTAATAAATCAATCGATTAGGGACCAAGGTAGCACGAGACGTCAGTACGCGGCTCAGTCACTCCGGGGGTAGAGCTGGCTCCGGACGAGCCTCCGATGGCTCCTCCGCTGCTTCCTCCGAAAGCGTACTCCTCACGGGCGTATCCACCACCGCTTCCTCCACCAGCGCTGGCGTATCCTCCGGGTCCCATGTAGGCTGACTAGTCTCCCATTGTGGCTGAGTGCTTGCTTCTCGTTATTAGGTTATTATTTCTACGTTATGATTGTTTTATTGAAGATCTTCAAATATTTCAGGCTGCTGACTACGTTCGGCCATTGTGGACCAACTACGACCGTGGGCAACCAAGGAAAATGTTTTAATAAGAAAAGGAATTAATTTGCGAATAAACTTCCCTACATACATCACATGTTTATTTCTTCAAGTTATCCAACAACGTACATCTTATTATGTTTTTCTATGTTTCCGGCGTGTGGTATAAATAAGCTAACTTTTCACAGCTCTTCAAAATTAGAGCATTTGAATCTTATTACATGAATTCTGCGGCAACAACGCGTTTGCTTGCAGCAGAATTGAAGCAGCATATGACAGAACGTGAAGCAGGACTTTTGAACATTTGTATACTATTGTAATTGTACTATTGAAAGAAGCATGGTGAATTGTTTTGAAACAGCATAAGTTGAACCAATAAACTATTATTATTACCGCCTATTGTCTGTGTGATGCAATATAGGAGCACTTTCTAGAAAACCTCGACCAATTGTATAATTGTTTTCTTATTCGCACAGCATTGTGACCTTATTGTGACCAAGTTACGACAAAAGGAAAAATAACAAGTCATTAAAGGCACTGGAATTCAAAGCAATTAACTCAAGCAATTAACAAGCGGCACATTAGAAGTACTGAGGAGTTAAACGAACACATACGTGAACCACCACCACAATTGATGCGTATTCTTGGTACAGAAATAACGCTTAAAAAATGTTTGGGCATGTCAATTCTGTTCTGGCCCACATTTCAGTATATTGTCTACATATAGTATTTAATCAGTCATATAGATTTGTTTCGATTGATCAATAAGCAGTATTCCCAATTAGCGCGGACATGCGGTGGGTATGACCTATTGGAATAGAGAAATTGAAAAATATCCCTCGCCATTGCATTGTCGGGACTAGAGGCATCAACAGTCCGCGCCATGCTGGTCACCTAGTAGAAAGGCTTCTTTTGGCCGTTCTGGAATAATTATGCACTTTTAAGAAGACAATAAAATAAATTATTTGCAATAAGCAACGAGAATAGCTGTGCGAATATAAGTTTCCACGTATTAACTTTCTAATTTGTTTGATTTTTTTTATCATTTTTTGAAAGGGTTTGCTATTTTTTTTAGGTATTTTCACGTACATACATACGACTCTTATATTAGTGCGCCCATTTGGGGAAACGCGATGAACTTGGAAAGTATGGAATGGAAAGTATATGAATAGTAATATTGGGGAACTTTTTAGAGCTGAGTCAAAGTAGTAATTGATCACAGTCATGAACATATCTTGAGAGCCTTGAGAGAGAAAAATCAGGCTTTCAACAAAACAAAAACAAACACGTTTTTCGTTGTTATGTGTAATATGCATGAATCCATCTACGTAGAATGAGTATATTTCGGGTCGAATGATTCGAAGTAATGGTTTTCCAACAGCGTACTCTCCAGCATTGTGCGGATTCGCGCGGTGGATGGCGGATTGTGCCGCACATGTAGAGTTGCGCGCGAGTGGTGAGGGCGACGCCGCCCTGCACGGAGCTGTCCAGGGTTTAAGAAGCGAGCCTTGCAGTTGCGAGCTGCGAGGGACCAGATTTTCGAGAAAGGTTGCTCATCAGATCACTCGCAAGAGCCGGGCAAAAGGCTGGCAAACACAGGGCAAGGTGCGCGGTGAAGTCGCCGTGCACACCCAATTTTTGCGTTGCGGACACCCGCCGCGCCCTTCCACTTTCGTTGTGCGCCCTTTTCCCCCATAGATACGCAACGGAGCAGCGCAGTTTTGTTGTTGTCATATACTATTGATTACTAGTAAAAATATGACAATTATTCCTTTTCCATCTTTATATAAGTTAAAACCTAACGTTACCTTCATCCAAGATTTCCAATATAATGTAGGATAAGCGTTCTGCAAAAAAGGAGATAAAGAAAATAAGAAGATCCGATTGGGATAAATCATCCCCCCACGTAAGTAGGGGGTGAAAGTAAAGAGGATTTTCTAAACGAAGCCAATTAGAGCTTCAAATCTCTTCGTGGTGACCGTGTCTACTAGGTAAGGCTTTGTTTCATAAGAAATTGACAATCCAAGAGAACGAACGCATTCTTATATGTATTCTTTGATTGTTCGTTCGCTTTATTATTATAAATTATAATTCATTGATTTTTTCTTCAGAATCGACAACTAAGAAATTAAAAAGGCTGCTTGCACTGAGCAATTTCTAATTAGAAGAACAGAAGCCATTAGCATTAGGTACTGTAGTTTTAACTATTTGTTTTGTTGATAAGATATCGTTGTTTCTGCAGAGGGTTAGTTTATTGTTAGTTTGCATATGCTGTAAATGATAGCAAAAATAGCATCATACCGCATGACCTCTGTGGTTAGTATCATAGATCAGTACAGTACCACCTCACCGCCTCACCCTCACATCAAAGCGAAATAACGGCCGGTTTTTGAAACACATCGAGAACGCATTCTTATGCAGCTTATGCAAATGAACAAAAATTAGAATAACAAATCGAACTAAATTCGAGCAAATTAGCATAAATACATAGGAATTCAATTATGCGATGCGTTTAAAAAAACCAGCACGCATTTCGCTTTAACACAATAATATGTTGTCACATCATTTTGCCTGCGCAATGTTTTTGCTTGAACGTTAAATCGTATTTCCGGAGATTAATTTGTAAAGCTTAATTGATGAACTATATCATTGTTATCAATACTTTATATATGTTGACTATCCTATCATAACTACCACCTTCAGCCTTCGCGCCGTGACTGCTGTAGTTTTCAAATGCCGCAGTTACGTTAGTAATAAATTGTAGTACTGTGAAGTACATACTACTAAATTTCTCTTGTGTTTACGAACTCAACTTCTTGCATTGCATATCGTGAACGTTGATATTTTTCAAAGAAATCATTATCATGGATTTATTTGAATCCCTTTCCGGTTATTGTAATAATATATTATCTTTATTTTACGTTCAGAATGAGTCATCCCCAATTGGAATCCCAACCAGAATTAGACGATCAATTCGATCCCAACCATGTAAAGTATCGATGTTTTTGCAAGCATATCCACGCGACGGTAAGCTACAGGCTACCCAAAATTGTCGTTCCGTTGCGCTCTGTCGCTGAACTGATAGGCAGCACTCCCCGCGCACTAGTTCATTCATCAGGGGAAAACAACATCAACGGTGTGCCACTGGTGCGCCAGGAGTGTGCCATAGTGTACCTCATGTATGGCAAAACACGGTATTATAGTAAATCGGCGTAGACACGAAGAGGACCTTAAACTTGGTTTCATAATAGTAGTTTATAGTGTATATTTATTGATTTTCTCGTAGACTGGCGTCCGAATTATCTGTGGTATGTTGTGGATGACTGTGGTATTCGAGTTCTGGCATCTCGGCGTCTCACTCTATGCTAATTTCAATGGAGACGAGAGCCCGGGCAGTGTAAGTTTGCCTTTTCACTATTCTTCTTCACGGTGATTTCTAGGTACATCCTGTGACAGCTTTCCACACGCCAACTCCGCTCTCTTACCTCAAATAGAATCAAACTTGCTGTCCGAAAAATGGGATATTAGTCAAGGGGGAACAGAGCCCGCATCATTCAATTACTGGTCCACTGCAACGCCATCTCCCTAAGCCATCATTCGGGGCGTAACGTATCAGAATATCACATTTTCAGGTAAGATCCACTATAATCCAGTTCCTGATTGGTTTCTTTCTGGCGAGCACCGTGCTCTACGCTCTCCGGAGGCAGAAACCAGGATATCTAGTACCGTACCTTCTGATTCAGGTTCGTTGAAGTAGGTTATTTAGAATAGAATGTCTCCATCTCTCTCTCTCTCGCTCTCTGCAGTAACCTAACTCCTTCAGCTCGTCGGCCTCGCCGCTTCTGCCATCTTCCTGGTTGCCTTCTTCTACATTGCTCTCTTCGGTGACGACCGTACTGCTGCAACCTTCTTCCGATCCTACGGCAGGAGCGTCACAAAAGAGGAGCGAAATCAGAGCAGATATCTTAGTAAGTTCTAATTTATGTTGCAATCTATATCTATGAATCCTCAGCGTCAGCCCTCAGCCGTTGGTATATCATCACTATGCATGCGCTGGATTGAGACACCGTATCAAGTTTAAAACTCACCCGGGATGGGGGAAAGGTGGACAATTCTATATGGCCACAAAGGCGCCACTGTGGCGCCCTTGTCGCGCACCTGCCGCGCCCCCTCCAAAAAGCCTCTTGGATTAACCTTTTGGCGCACTTCCCGTGCTCCGCAGGCAGCGCTGTGGCGGACCCTATTCCTTGCGGCGATATCTCGGAGTTTCATCAATTCCCCCATGTCTCACATGTAAACAATGGCCGCCTCTGTAAGACACCTTACCCCCGGAATGTGGTATTTACTAATTATCCTATTTAATTTTACCCCGATTTCAGACTATGTGTCCTGGATGATGGTGGGCTCGTTCGGTATTATAATTGCCGTGCAACTATGGTTGATAAGTGTTATCTTCGCTTGTTGGCGTTACTACAGGTAAGCAAAGTATTCTACTAGTGAATAGTGCAGAATATGTTTGTGATCATATACTACAACCTGAGTAAGATGACGTGGCTGAAGATTAATATTCCTATTGCAGAGATAAACGAGCATTCGACCGCGAGAACGGTTACGCCTACTTTGCGCTTAGGAAACCTACTGTAAGTATTTATTGTTTGATCTCGTGTATTTCGTTTACAAAAACCGGCACTGCAACGAAGCGGAACTAGCTGCACTGCAAAAACTAGCACGCATGCGGCGCAATATTTCGAGCTATGCGCACTGGTTTAGCGCACAGTCTCTTCCGCGGCGACTGCGCGAAGTCTCGCGTTGCGCTAATTTACGGTCTGACTTCACAATTATCCCTAATTATCCCTCTATACAATTACATTGCAGACCGCCTCGCCCACCTCCGGAATGCGAAGTTCTGTGTCTGTCGACGAGCTCACCCACACAAAACATCCCTCCTACATCCATTCGAGGAATCTATCCCTTGACGACCGGGAACTAACAGCGGTTGCTGAACTATTGTAGTTATCATTCGAGCCTCTTCAAAAGAATTTCAATAAACATTTTAGTCTCACAATTGCCCTTTATTTTGCTTTACTACAGTAACTGTGTTCTAAGCATGACTTGTTCGGGCGGGCGCATGGGTTTCAGCTCAATTCTACGAGAGTTCCCGTTGAAAAATTCCCCACACTCCAGGATAAAGATATATAAACTTTATTCCTCCAATAGATAAAAACGCATAATACATGCAAATTTTGCAAATCAACTACACATCACAAATTCTAAAGGTAACTAATTTCCTAAATACAGACAATTTACATTCATCAAAGATTGTGGCAGTACAAAAATAAACCTGCACTACATACCAGAACCAGTACAAAGCCAAGGGGTAAAAATTAACATCAAATTCAATCTAAATAACTCTAAGTTTCCAGCGAGCAACGCCCAAGCATTAGTAAGCTAGACAAAATAAAGCACAAAAGCACACAAAGGAATCCAACATTCACAACCTCTTCAAAAAGTAACACCGGGATATATGGCAAAGTGCTAACTTCACATCAGATCTAATAAAGAAGTAAATCAATCAGCACAGAATCTACCCCATTTAAGCCAGTTGAGTAAGAGAGTCAGTCAGACTTTGAAGCAGCATACATACAGAGGCCCTTATAAAGTAAAATCATCAGAAAACACTACTTTCTACATAAGGGATGGCAAGGAAGGGATCTTTAAACTACAGACCTTCACGATAACTAAAGAATGAGGATAGGATACTATGTCTCACAACTTACATCCAGTATTACAGTGCAATATTTACAAAGTGTAAGTGCGTGTGCGGCAATCATACAATCATATCATACTCTGTCTGTGGGATAGTGATCGATTAACAGCTGATGTACAACGGCTTCAAGGGCTATTCAACTACTCTGTACAAACAAAACCGTAAGAAACTAAATAAAATAATATGACAAGATCACCAACAGAACCAAATATATCACAAATGTGAAAACTATGATACATAGCTCAGATTGTTAACTCTGAGAAGTTAATCACAACCTATGACGGACAAGCCATAGCCATAATGATAGCAAAAAGTTACAAAAAATATATAGTACACGTACTTAAGCGCAATACTGTAGTCACATCTCCCATACGAACTCAAGAAGATGTGCAATTTCCACTCGGAACACAGCAAACCTGCTGCTGTGTGGATAGTGTGATCTGGAAATAATAATTTAAGTAAAAACATAACCGGTAAGACATAAGACACGTTCAAATTTCAATAAATCCACCGCAGAACGCAGTTCATAGCCAAAAAAACCCTCAAATTCACCGTGTAAATTATGGACATCATTAATAAAGTAAGTACAAGTAACCTGTGCGAATGAAAGTAGTAGTGCTAGTTTAGCTAATTGTTTAGAGACAAGTGTTTCACGTAATATACAAATGCGGGCTCAGCGCATCTATGGATAATTTGTAGCCGACTTTTCTGTTCTTCACATAATATACAAATATCCCATTGCCTGCCACCCAAGATTGTCTGGGACAAAGGATGGGATCACCAATGTCACATTGTCATTGACATTGCTATTGTCTAATGTAATTATTACTTCTTAGGCTTTGGAAGCCAAATATCAACAACAAATCACACATACAGCTACAATCTAATGTAAAAGTCCAAGAAAACCATGATAAAACATCAAAAGCCCACCTGCTCTCTATGATTGAAGTATTCAATAATGGCCACAATATCAAACTGCATGTTCACGTAGAGTGAAGTGAGGCGTGAGAACGGAGCCTGACAGTACTCGCTGAAAGAATCACGATTCAGATTCAACGAAAAAGGGGTACATACACAGTCGAACCTCAATTATATAAAAATCCACACTCCTTCTCAACTCAGGCACATAAAAACCTGCCCAAACACATGCGACTAGTTCCAGCATTTTCAGAAAAGTTGGGTACGGTAAGATATTCAGAAAGAACTATTCTAAAGACTCACGCAACGACATCAGTCAGAGTGACCGAATTATTAAAGTAGAGTCGGTTGTTGTCGACGGAACGCGGACTCAGCGCAACAATTGTGTGGTTGATACCATAGCCTGAAAAGTGCAGATGGTTGTTTTAAATTGGTATAACAGCCTATTTTTGAGAACTGTATTCCCATCCCATGCATCTTACGCCAGGAGTATGACAAGCCAGGGTATAACTTCCGTGCGTAAATGGAGGTGGTTGGATGTGGTTCCTTTAGCTTAGTGATAGACCGTTTTAATAAAACACCATGCTTCGGTCAAATATATAAATTTGGAATTACTTTTGGAGGTGGTCAAAACCAACCCGTGCGTGTTTCAATACTGACGAACGCATTTTTCGGTCATACGTTTCAAAAAGCGGCGTTATGCCGCTTTAATGTGTGCAAGGTAGATAAATCTACCATTCGGTGATAAGCTAATGCATAGGTAAACTCATTCATGAAGACATGTATTGAAACACCCAGCTGAAGACTGAATGCCTGCGCGACGGCAATGGAATAGTACATGAAATATAGACGATGTACCTGACAGAATGCCTCTGCACCTTGAGATGGAGTGATATACGAAACATGAACCATGTGGCTGACATACCTGACGTAATAATAGAAAACAAAGCTAACCAAACAACTCACCAATAACATCCTTATTCCAGGGCTGGAATTTCGATATGACCGTGGCTGTCGTATTGACCACGTTCACCGAATAGTAGTTCGAATTCGCAATATAGACAAAGTTCTGCAATAAACAAATTCCACATTTCACACTGACAATCGACAATTATATCAATGCCAATATCAATGAGACACGTTATATCAACGACGACCAATATTTTATCAATCATAGGTGTCTCCAAAAACAAAACACTGCTCATAGTGTTAGTAACAAAAAAAAACCAACTAAAACTAAATAATGTGCCAAACCAAAACTCGGACCAAGTACCAAAAAGGACTAAACAGACACTTCATCTATATAGGAAATACCACGACGGGGCTATTTCCTATATATAGATGAATTGCCTCTTTAGAGTCTTTAGGCTGTTGTAAAAATAGCCGCACGTGAAAAAAATACAACAAAGAGAGTAGCATCAAAGAACACTCACCAAAAAGTTGAGCCTAATCTTGGGAGGCAGTTGTGAATGTTCTGTCACGTTGATGATGTCAATGGCCTTTCTACTTGATGTCAAATCCACGGATCTAGGTGTCAAGAGGAAGAGACCCAGAAGGGCGACCAGCACACAGACACCTAAGGAAGAGAGATACAGTAGTCAAATTTACATGTCTCGCCTTTCTCGACGATATTAGGACTATTAGGAGGTAAACTGTAAAACACCAAGGATGCTCGATGATCTCCGAAATAGAAAAGACATAATGGTAGAACCATAAAAAGTGAATGAATAAATAACCATAAGCATAAGCATGCCACTATCTATCAATAAGTATAAAAGTGGAACTTACAGCTGCTAGAATTAAGAGCTCAAAGCACTGGACTGGAATCCTAAAACTTATACCTCAAAAACCTCAAATAACCACAAACTACTTACCCACTCCGAGTGACACATACAACCAAGTGCGTCTTGGTTGAAGACGATCGTCATTGATTGGGATCAGAGCCACCAGGGTCTCCTCCATTTCTAAAACATTAATCACAAATACATTTTACATTGCTACTTGTTACTACGTACTAGCTGACATGCCCCCTACTTTACCAGAATGCCAGAACCTTTAGTTTAGATTAGCGTCACGCGGCGTAACTCGGAAATTCAACTGGTCTCATATCAACCAGTCGAATATTTAGTTACGGTGTGAAACATTACAGAAAGATTGTTTCTATAATTATGAGTTGTTGCTCGCATTACATTTTTAATCTTCAGTCAAACAAATCATGTGCATTTAATTAAACATCAAAGAGCGAGTACATATTCCCTTTAAAGAAGACCGATCATTTTGCTCCTATTCTACAAATATATCTTTTACTTACCAATGGTAATCGAATACTCTGGAATCTGGAGTGCACTACTTCGGTAGACCAGAGCTACCCTTCGGGGCCCTGAACAGTCCTAGCTTTAACCTTTAACTAACTTACCAATCGGAATCCTTCCCGTCCCCTTACAACTCGGACACGGCACATTTCCCGTCATCAGTTCTGTGTAATCATTTGAGAGACTTCGACTATTGCTTCCCTCTGATGTGCCCGTGCCTCCGTAAGTCGATTCTGAACAGAACCTTATTACTATTAAGAAATAATAATTAACATAAAGCATAAAGGTTAGCTAACCTAGTGTCACAACAAGACAAAGTAAACCCACAAATAAGTTAAAAAGGGGCCTGTAAAATAATACTGACAAATTAGTAAGGAATATAAGAATCCGAAATGTTCTCAATTATATGTACCGAGGAGGGGGAACAGGGGATGCAAGTGCAAAATGAATTTTCGTAATACATTTGAACGTAAAGTGTAGTGTTTCAGGAACATGACAAATCCGCCTGTGCATAGTAAAAATGTTCGTAGGTTGACAGTCGACACTCATTTCCATGTGGTAAATAAAGACATTAAATATAAACTATCATAACAATCTGCCATAAACTAAATCCCCACCTCTCTCTTCGTGTAACTGACTGTGTTGTCCAAAGACTGTGCGCACTCGGGTGCGAATTCTCGTCCATAGTGTGTTCATATCATCGAGCATACCAATGAGAAAACCAAACACTGAATGAATACATTACATTATTGAATAACTGAAATAATCACCGTTAAAGCGGATACGAATGAATCCCTCTAGCCCCTCACACAATTTCCTAAAAACGCAAACTCAGCCAAAAAAATTATTTAACAATTCAACTTTCAACCAACCTCAATTGTCGCACGTTTTCTCCTAGTGTCTCAGTCACCTTATGTTAACTCCTTGCCTTCTCGTACAAAACAGAGAATATAGTAGAAAGCAGCTTCCAATCTATCACCTGAAAACAAGTTTATTACTATGTATGATATTGGGCAAACAAATATAACATAACACAAAGATCATGATATCGTCGGTAAAACACGCGTAGAGTAGAACACAAGCAGCGTATAATATGAGGCAAGAAGCTGATACTGAACAATAAAATAATAAATTAATAAATACAATCAACGAAAAGATCTGTAGGAGAATAAAACTTGGGTTAAATTCACAAACAGTAAAGCGAAAAGAAAAGCTCAAACTATAGTATAGAGATATGAATAATCTACCAACTTCAACTATGAACATAAAACATGTTAATAAAATAAAAAATGATGCCTTCGAGGCTATAAAACACTATAAATGTATGGAACGAGGTAAAGGAAAAAGTAACAAACCCAAACGGACTGAACTTGAAAATATTGAAACATATATAGGTAAAGTACGATAATTTCGGATCAAATCCTGCAAAACATTAGGAAATAATCAATAATTATTCAAATCAAATCAGAAAGACAGCACTATAAGACGTCATAGTTACAATCTCAGAGATCAACTGATCAACCAACATATAAGATTTAAAAAAAATACACATTGTGACAAATAAAAGTACCCTGAGTTAAAATGCGTTCAAAGCGGTTTTCATATTGCGTTACAGAGAATAAAACAGTAGCTAAGCTAAAGGTAGCCAAAAAAAACATAAAAATCTACACTTCTCTTTGCATGCTACATACATCTATACACTTATAGGTAATTGACCAACATATTTTGTTAATTTTGTTTACAAACGACACATGCTAATAAATAGTAAATTCAAATCTACGAAAATTACTTGGAATCCCTGGATGGGATTGCTGGAACACACAGTTTCGTGTTGATCTCCGGGTTGTGTTCTACCAAGGAATTGTGAGCGTAGTAACGGACAAAGTCACCAATCGTCACGAAATAGAGTCCGCCATTCTCGAAACCGAAACCCTAAACAAGGAATGTCAAAGAGGTCTAAAACACGCTCAGATTTCAGAGTTCACAGTATTATGCCCATATACGAGATATTATCTAAAAACCGTACCATGTAAGTGGTAAACTACCGGAAATATTAATTAAAGTGTTAATTAGTGTGTATTCAAAAAAAAAGTTTCGACACAGAAATATGAGTGAAGTTATCAGTTAAGTGTAAATTGTCCTAAAACGAGCTAGGTTCTGGATTCTGGAATAAATGATAAGACGCAGTGAGGTCACACAAACCAATCCCTTATCAATTAAGTTGGTTGGGAAAAAATCAAAAAACCGTATACCAGTACAGTATTGCCCAAAACGTGAGTGCCAGAGTACTCAAGTTCTTATATCACACAGAGGATAACAACGCAGACAACGATACATAGGAAAAGATTATATACAGCGATATTAAAACATAATGCAAACAGGACAGGACTGCTCACAAAAAGTGTTGCCCAAAAATCCCCTTACCTGATCGGTTTGTTCTATCAAACAGTGCGAGATTCGTTCACCATGCAGAACTGAGAGCACCTGGAACGGAGAAATTTATGTCACATGTATACGGGAACTTGATGAAAGTAAAAAAAAATAGAACTAGGCCACTAGGCGGTACAATTAAGCTGTAAATGGGACGATGGGACCAACGATAAAACCGGTACTTTATGCTTTGTTACGTACTTAAAGCGAAATACCACCCGGTTTGGGGTTTTTTCACCAAAAATAGGTTAAAAGTTATAAACGAAAATAAACATAAAAACACAAACAAATAAGTGCATCTTGTATAAAAATGTGGCTCTATTTACCTTTAGGGGTCCGAATGAGAAATAAGGGTCCGAAAAAATATTAAGGGTCCGAAATACTTTTAGGGGTCCAAAAAACTTTAAAGGGTCCAAAATACTTTTAGGGGTCCAAAAAACTTTTAAGGGTCCAAAGTACTTTTAGGGGTCCGAAAATGCAAGAATTTGGAAATTTTTATTTTCATACCCTAATAGGCTCCTTTCATGTTTTTTTCCGCGTTTTCATCGTTTTTTTGGCATTTTACACTTGCTGGGACGCGATTTTTGTTTATTCCTTTTTTTTTGCTCTATTTACCTTTAGGGGTCCGAATGAGAAATAAGGGTCCGAAAAATATTAAGGGTCCGAAAAACTTTTAGGGGTCCGAAAAAATATTAAGGGTCCGAAAAACTTTTAAGGGTCCAAAATACTTTTAGGGGTCCAAAAAACTTTAAAGGGTCCAAAATACTTTTAGGGGTCCGAAAATGCAAGAATTTGGAAAATTGTATTTTCATCCCCTATTCGGCTCCTTTCACGCCAAATCGGCCCAGTAAGCTTCCTTTCCTCTTTTTTTTCCGAGACTCAGCTGCCCTGTTCTATTCTATAAAGTATCTTCCGTGTGGACATATAGTACGCAATGTGAGCTTGAACTAATACGAACAAGATCTTTTATTAGTCCTTCAGAAACGTTACACAGGGAACACAATGCCAATTTCATACATCAAATGGTTTAAAAATCTTTTCTTTTCTATTGTATCTCCTAAACTACAAGTTACATATACTGATCTATGTAACTTGGCAGGTGGTCAGCGGACGTTCCGTACAGGTGCTTAGGGCTCTTCTTCCGCACGAGACTTATCCTTCTAAGCGTCATATGCGAGTTGCAAGCTAGGCACTTCCTCTTGTTAGCTATGGGAGAGTACATCGCCAAGAAATTCACAGTTTTCTCAATTCCGGCGTCCGCATCGTCGTCACCTACTACATATTGAGCAATAGTGTAGGTGTTGATCTCGGGCAGATCAATGAGAGCATCAATCATCACAATATGCATACAGGTTGTCCTTCTCCATAACCTACCAACGATCTTGTCATTTCAACGAAACCTCCAACACAGCCAAAGCTTGTCGCCACAGTGTTAATACGCAACTTGTCGTTTAACCGCCAAAAAAGCTGCTTGTCTTATACGCTACGCGCCCATAATCACCGGGAAAGGAACCGCAGTAGAAACATCAGTGCTTTCGATGTTCTTAGACAAGTAACGGTAACAGATCCTGCACTTTCTTGTCGACGGTATGCGGAATGTGCGTAAAAGACACACAACTAACGAGGCCGTACTAACTAGAATACTCCCTGAAAATAGTTGTAAACAAAGAAAGATACAACTAGTAATAAACAAAGAAAAGACATGCCGCTAGACACGTCCAATTTGTTCCTCTGCAAAAAAAAGGAATAAACAAAAATCGCGTCCCAGCAAGTGTAAAATGCCAAAAAAAAACGATGAAAACGCGGAAAAAAACATGAAAGGAGCCTATTAGGGTATGAAAATAAAAATTTCCAAATTCTTGCATTTTCGGACCCCTAAAAGTACTTTGGACCCTTAAAAGTTTTTTGGACCCCTAAAAGTATAAAGGCCGTGCTAATACTAGCACGGCCCCGGAAAAATCGAGGGATGGCCTTTTCAAATGATCACACACTCCGAAGCATCCAAATGACGAAATGTTGACAAAATATTTTGAATTTTGCTAGTAAAAGTCCAAAAATACACATTTTGAAAACGGCGGTAAACGCGCGGTTGTTTACTCCTCCTCTTTTCGTATTTTTTTGTTGAGACCGACCGCTAATTCGCTTTAAAACAAGAGTGTATAATCTTTGTCAGAGACCAATTCGATAAACGAAGACATATAAAATATAATAAGCCGCGAATTGAACTCTGCGTGAGTCCCGAAATACACGGACCTGCTCTCTGTTTTTGGAATATATGAATAGCTTGTAACCACACAACGTATGCTTTAACATTCCAATAAACAATACCAAGCAACCTTACACCAACAACCACCTACCAGTTTATTGGGCTGACTCGCACTGGGTCGAATCAGGAATATTCCCTGTGGGTGCGGGTTCCCAGTGCCTATTTCCTTGGCAGCCGAACTGATTCTCAATCGAGCCTGTTGAATCACAGCAGCCGCTGCCTCTTTGTTACTGTTGTTCACCAGATACCTACAAAAAAAAAGATAAAATGAAACTTAGCATGCCATGCGTAATTAATAAAATTGAGTCACTTTGAAAATTCAAGTACAGAATCACACGAACACTGCTTGCAACGAGTTACGAGTATCGTTTCGAAACTCCCGTCTACATAACAAGCACGTGAAACATTGTGATTGTAAAGTAGATAAATCATATGGGATTTAAAAAAAAACTAATAAATAATGTCACTGTGAGAAAAAAGCCCTCACCTTGATGGCGACCAGCTAAGTGTGAGATCGCCGAGAATCTGACTCACGTGAACACTCTCAATCTAGAAACGAGACATAAAAAACAAACAACTACATGAGCTGGGACATGGACAAATATATCGGAATGGCTCCCACAACAGACCAAAGACTAGCAACAAGCAACAACTATAACCAGGTGACTTTTCGTATTCTCTCTTTCTAACTCTATTCAAGTATTACTTGTCTATCAAAGTAAGTCTCACTAAAAAACAGTTAGAGTTAGACCCGTCTTCACAAGAGAACTGAACTCTGCGCGCGAGCAGGTCTGCCTGAAATACACGATCCGGCCTACTCTGGGCTTTTTTGGCTAGTAATAAGCGTTCTTGCCAGGAATAATAATAGAAGATCATTTCATTCGGTCATTCAGTACGTAAGCAAACGCAAACAGGAAGAGCGAGATCTACGAATCTACCTGCTGCAACATTGCTCTCGCCCTGTCCGCAGTCTCATCGAGTAGGTTCAGTGGTATAGTATTCGACTGACGCAGTCTCGTGAACACATCCATCGCTTCCTTATTGCAAGAAAGGCAACGGGCCTAAAATGATGATAATATTGGGTGGTGATGGGCCTCACCTTGCATTTGCCCCCTATCATTGCATATTCATCAACGGCACAATAAAAAGGAACGAGCCATCATTCTCCTACAATAAATTTTTCAATACGATTAGTAGCACATTATCTCTACATAACAACTCCACGACTCCACCACTTATAAAATAACTAACTTGGTACAAAAGTAACTTAAGTAACTTCTGGCAATATGAAACGAGAAACGACATCATAACAACATGACTTCAACCTCCACTCAGAGGCAAAGATAATGCAAGTCCGCAGCCATCTGGACATGCTCTCCGCTCAATTCCTCGCTCGCTCCTCTGATCCGAGCCACGCCTGTCACGGAATCCTGCAGAAGCCCCTTCCGCCTCGCAACATGAAAGCGAGCACCCGCATGGCCCATAAGAACACGGTCATGGCAGCTATCGCAGGAGCCTCCGACCCAAGCTGCGCAAAGGCAGTCGCCGGCGCAGTCCACACCATAGCAGTCGCCGAGGAAAAACGCACACTCAAGCCACCCGCCATCCTGGGGGGGAGACCGCCACCAGACATCCACAAAGAAGAAGCAGATCTTCCGCGAAACGTCAGATGCACCCTCAGCCAACTCCGCTCCGGTCACAGCAGATTCACGAACCACTACCTCCATCGTGTTGACGACAGCGTTCCAGACTCCTGCCCAGATTGTGGAAACAGCCCCCACGACGTCCCCCACCTCTTCACATGCCCCGCCCACCCCACGACGCTCATTCCTACCAATTTATGGAATCAGCCACGGGAAGTGGCAACATTTTTAGGCCTCTTATAGCCCATCTCGCGAGGATGATCAACCACGCTGGCTGCCTCCGGCAACAACAACAACAACATAACAACATGACTCTTAATATACTAGGGTACGAGATGGTCTATATTTGAAATCAGAACCATTAAATTTGCAATATAAGGTAAACTGGAACAAAACAAATACCTCAGCTAGTTCACATTGCTTTTTGAGAACTTCTTTAGCGGCCGCCAATCTGTGAAGTTGCGTTTCAACATAGGAACGTTCGTCTTCGAGCATCTTGATGTACTTTTTCACAATCTGAAAGTTGCAAGATATAGTCAATCAAAGAGTAAGGGGGCCAATGAAGAACGAAATCCGCTTTGTCAGCCTCAGCGTTTCCACTGCTGGCACGGCACGCGGATTGTGAGAAGTGAGAAGACAACAAAACAAAAAGTGAGGCCAGTCCAACACACATTACTGCACAATAGTACATAGTACGTGCATGTTAAATCTAATTGTACATACATATACATACATTTTTCCAAAAGACAAATTACTTTAACTGACCTGTGCATTTGCCTTCATCGCCTCCTCCTTCAAAGGTTCACCATCGAAATTCGAATTATCCTGCGTATCGGCTACATCTTTCAACAACTCCAGTTTACTGTTGAGGTCTTCCACCTGAAATAGAAAAAAATCAAACTGATTACATATTCTCAACCCGAACTTGCTACTGTGTGTTCTTTTGTTCTTTATCATTCATTCAGCTAACATACACTTCTTCCGAAACTGGATTACATAACCTTGCAACTCCATCTACGTGACTACTACGCAACGCTACTACGCAAGGATTTTCTATAAAAAAGTAAACGATTCCGAATTCCAACAAAAAAAAACCTGTTCTAGTTCAATCCAACTTATTGCGTTGCGATGACTTATAGACATATTGAAATACTGACAAAATACGAATTGTCTAATAACTGACCGCCTGTAGCTGAGATCGTTCCAAATTTGATGCGCGTTGATTTTCTTCACAAATCAAGTTATACAGTCTAGAACCACGTGCCGCAGCCGACTGTGTTATCCTGAAAATTTATCTGGTGATAGGTGATGGTGACTTAGCACAACAGAACACAAAGCGAAGGCGAAGAGCAAATTGGAGAACGACTTATTTCCTAGCCTAGAACAAAACAAGAAATAAAAGATGAGCAGACGGAATAATCGAATCGGCAAATCGGCATGCAAAAAGATCTGAATGTTCTCTTCAGCAATCCGATCATAACAATTAGTGTAAGTACAATTGAAGCTTCATACTCATACCGTATCTTCTCAAGGTCCAGTTTCATTCTCCACTCTTGAGATGACTCCTCTTCTGTTTGAGGGGGTCGAAGTTGCTCGTGTGTCGGAAACGGGTTTATAACAAGAGGACCGCGTCCAATTGTTGGTCGACCATCTGATGAGATCTACAAGGCCAAAATGAAACCATGAAACGTACAAAATATTACTTTCTCCATCACTCTCTCTCGAAAACTTCGGCACCTACTTGTAAATGAGCTAATGGTATTTAAAGCTAGGCTTCCTATCCCTACGTTAATTGTTTTGAGTAATAACGATTACTGGAGTAAATAGACAAAATAGACAAATTTTAAATGGCTGCCAAGCTTCAAAATCACCAACCTTTCTATTCTGTGCTGCTGCGATAGCGGTGGAGAATGGGGAACTATGGCAATTACCGTCCCTTAGGAGAGCACAGTGAAGTTCATTGCCGTTATGACTGATAAACTCATCGGTAGCTGAGGTGGACGGAGAGACGGAAGAGCCACGAGTCATCGACTGCAAAGAATGTACTTGGGTTTAGTAGTTAGTAGTTAGTACAAAACCCGTACATTTACAAAAATGCTAAACTTAACGAACGGTAGACTAACATTCAAACGGGCATGTTTCAGATGTGTTATATAGTGAAACATGTCAAGAAACATGTAATTCTGCTGAGCCCGTTTCGGTTGGAACTTTGTAAAGACAAAGACACTGACTGACTGCCCCATTCCTTAGTCAGCTTAGTGGGCATGTACAGTCGACTTTATATGGGCATGTTTCATGTGTGTTTCATAGCCATTTCCGTCAAGAAATATTATTATATTACTACTACTCCCGAGTTTTCATCAAGGAACATAGTATAATTCATTTCGCACAAAGCTAAAAAAATGACAAACCAGCGCGGAAGGCCGTCGACGGCATACGGGATATAGAAGGCAAATGTCCAACTGTTCGTTGTATATCTAAAAAGGAAGAATTAAACTCCGATGATTAATATTATTTGAAAATGCTAGTGCATACACAGATACACATTTGGTCCTAGAATTTGGTCCTAAAGAATAAACCCATGAACAAACGGACAAATGGACGGGTAACTACTCATCATGATTCATCAGCAGTTTGCCGCAGGAACAAGACGGCAAGCCGGCAAGGGAACTTGCAATAATCTAAGTAAAAAGCAAAAATATGATATGCTCCTCATAAAGGGGGTAGCACCCGGAGTAGTTCGGTGGGTTAACTTACGGACACGGATGAATAGACTATGCAATGAGCACGAACTTGGACTTGGACGCTAATCTCAATCTCACCTTTAGCGACATAACGCGATGAAATTGAATGAGTTTCGCCACTGAGGAGTGTGTAAGAGTATCCGGTGAAAATCCACATTCACCCGTGTGCTTATTCACATGAATACGCACCAGCTTCGTCTGACCGTGGAATCTAGAAGCACGAATATTCAACCGCTGCGAAAAGAAATTTATTAGTAGAAATTTTTACACGTTCGTTCACAAATGTACCCGTACCTGATGGTCAATGTATAATCACCGGGCGTCGAAGCATCTCTCACGAGAAAAGAACCATCGTCACGGTTAGCCATTAGATCAGCAATCTAAACATAACAGAAAAATCAATAGTAGAAGAACAATTTCAATTTTTATCATAATAAGCTTCCAGAGAGCGCATCATTGCCAAGCAAAAAATACCTACATGAAAGTAAGCTCAATTATAATATGTACTCTGATACCCCAGCATGACTAGCACCTCACTTTATTTTACATTAAGAAAGAAACCCCGGAATCCGGAACTAGATGGGTGTGCTGTGATGTTGGGTTGCAACGCCATAAGACTTACATCTTGTTTAGGAGGACTTTCCCCAATACCAGGGTTGCTCGTACAATGACATAGTGAGAAAATTCGGCTGCGCTCAGCTGCCAGCCAGGACGTGAGGACTTCTTTAATATCGGCTTCTGAAAATAGTGGAAACATAAGTGAAAATAGGGTGGAGGAACATCGGGGAAAACCAAAAGCGTATGTATTAAGCAAACTAAGAAAAGAAAAGCATAAACAAAAGACAAATAGAGCAAGTAAAGACCAGCCAAAATAGGCCGCGTGTCTTAAACCATCAAACCATGAAAGCTGAGCGTCCGTCAACAGTAAATTTATAAAATTGAAACGGGTATTAGTCATTCGTAGTGCCTTTATTTACGACCTCTAGGTAAGACGCTCACTCTCAGATGGTAGCTCTCGTCTAGTTCAAGACAATGAAACATTGTTCAAGCATAAAACACTCATGAACTGAGACGCACAAGTAAAAATAGATACAAACAAATGACTAGCCACAAATATAAAAAACATCCAAGGCGAAAGCATGTACTTTGCATCGTACTAACATAAAAAGCAAACATCGAAAGCTATACTAGATGTAAGCAAGATCGATGCTGTTTTCATCCTTTTACGGTTCGCGAAACGCAAGGGTTCAATTACGGTAGTCTTGCGGCAAAATAAAATCGTTCGCCGAGCAATAAATACTGTACCGAGTTCCAATCTGCTTTGCACACGCACACCTCTCTTTGCTAATCAAACGTTTAGGGCGCGTTCGGGTTGCTCTTTCCGAAAGAGAAAGAGGCAAAAACCCCGTTCGGTTTGGACCTTTCCGAAAGGATTTAATACTTTGTGAAAGTGAAAAGTAC
This sequence comes from Pelodera strongyloides, assembly GCA_036852015.1. Lineage (NCBI taxonomy): Eukaryota > Metazoa > Nematoda > Chromadorea > Rhabditida > Rhabditidae > Pelodera > Pelodera strongyloides. The sequence goes on from JAANDG010000260.1 coordinate 140,715, forward strand.
AGTACTCACTTTCCGTGAACACGCAGGGGTTTTCGTTTTAAGATTTGAATCGATTTAATTGTGCACTGTGCATTTCCTTCCGGTCTTGTGCACGTACTGCCATGTGCCTGCGGGCAGGTCGGCGGTCGGGAAAAAATACAATGCCGAAATTGTGCACAAGTGCGCAGACCGTGCACATTCAAATAAAAAATAAAACCCCTGCGTGTTCACGGAAAGTGAGTACTGTACTTTTCACTTTCACAAAGTATTAAATCCTTTCGGAAAGGTCCAACCCGAACGGGGTTTTTGCCTCTTTCTCTTTCGGAAAGAGCAACCCGAACGCGCCCTTATATTTTCCTCTTCTTGGAGATTCTTCTTCTTGGAAAAAATGATCTCCTGGAAAAGATGAACTACGACTGCAAAATTGTTGATAGTTCTCTTTATTTAAATTTAATCACCAAGCTTTTCCATAAATCAAAAAAAGAAATATAAAATCTATATGAGTCAAAGAAAAGAAAACCAGTTTAAATTCCCTGTATTGGGCAAAGGAAATTCGAACGCCCCTGCGCCCAACCATATCTGACCGTGAATCGGATCACATTGAAGCGAAAAAAAATTAGTTGCGATTGTTTATTTTTAGCTAAAAGAGTTGGTTAATTTGCCTTTGCATTCAATTTACCTGCAAATGCAATCTTTTTCTTAAATTTAAACAGAAAGTAGTGAAAAAAAGAAACGTGCATCAGCCTAAATACCAACAGAGGTACCGTAGTCGGGAGACCACGCCCTTATAAAAATTTCAAATTCCCGCCCTCGTGGCTGTTACACATACGGTAGGCGTGCAAACGAATACCTCCAATGTAAAGTATGCAAGTATCGATCTGTCTGTTGAATTTTTGTGTTCATTTGGATCGAAAGTTGGTGTTCTTTCTTTTGAAATACGTAAAACTATTGTCCCTTTACATTCCAACAGTTTCATTGTGGTCCTCACAAACGTGAACGGTCTCATTTTGTCAAACAAATGAAACATTCTTTCCATTTTCACTGCGATGTGTTTCCAAATTTCGAATATTTTGCCTTTTTAAAAGCAGATGAAACTCCAGCTGCATTAAGTATTTCGCAATGTCTGCTCCCATAGTTGCATCAAACTGTGATGGTCCTCCTGGCGGCTGGTCAAGTCCACTATATCCCTTTACTGTAACTTCATCACGTTTCTCCTCTTTCTTTATCGTACTTATTTATTTCTAAATTTCCATGTTTTCAGTGAACGTAGAATGGCTTGCGGACTAGCACTGAAGCGTCCCCATGAGTATGATCCGTATCTGGCCGGTGATTCTCCGTCGGAAGCAAAGCGAGCTCGTTCAGCCCTGTGCTCGCCATTCCGCCCTCATATGGGAACTCTTGCTGCATCTCTTCCATCTTGCAGCTCACAGCCAAAAATTCTGGTAGGCTTTTTCTCCGTGAACATATTGTTTATTCTACCTCGTTTCCTCGTTAAAATGTGCACATTTGGAACTGTTATTTGCTGTCTGAATGTTCGTCAGCCGATAGCCTTTCTTTGTGCAAGAAAGATGCCTTCCTTCACTCCCGCAAGTATACTGCTTGTAGGCATTTGCTGTAGGCTACATTACTTCTACTAAATACCTTGTTTCCCGTACTCGTTTCGTAGTGATGCAAAGTTGTTTTGGGCGTCTCGTTTCTTCGTCATGTTTTACTAACATCTTACCTTTCCTCTTTTAGGATGAAGTTGCGAGTCCTTTTGCTGCTGTGGCAAACCGTTGCAACATGTCATCGGCTCAACTGGATTCGTACCTCAGAGCTGAAATTCGTTCTCTGCGGCGTCGCAAGCTAATTCCTAAAAGAAGTTGCCTTGACGATGAGGAACGCAAAGATGAGAATATGACAGCGAAGAGGGCTGCGACTCCTCCGCCCAGAAAAGAAAACAACTACAGAGTGCCCGGCTCTCCTCAGGTATTTTTCATACCTTTCTTCTTTTTCTTATGTTTCATTTCGATGAACATGTAGTGTACTAAATTGGTACATTCAACAAAACAAACTGTTTTATAGTTCATAGTCCAGTTATAATGTTTGCTTATCTTGCATTTAAATTTCTAAGAACCTTTTCTGCGATTGGAACAATAGAGTAGACATAGACATAGTTTAGAACGACGCGCAAACAGGAAAAAGTGTGTAACCTTGTAAACCATATGAAAATCACAGTTACTACCACCGTCACGTTAGTCTGCATTTCACTATTCAAACTTGCAGACTCAGTCAGACTATTTTTTTTTCTAGTCTGGATCGGGTTCTGATTCCGAAGGTGAGGGATCAAACCCAGATGCTCGACGACGTGTTCTGGCAACTCTACCGGCCGAAGTAGATACTTCAAATAAAAAGAACGCTTTGTATGATCGGCCCATGTATTCACTCAACCAGGTGCGTTTGCGAATTTGCCGAACGAGAACATTGGATGTGTAGACAGTATAGTCACTATCTATCGACTTACCGCCCCGTTTTCTTTTGACGTGTTTGACTTGATTATTGAATCGCGTCTGTCCGGAAAACATGATATGCACACTGCGAGTTGTGGATGTTTTGGTTTTCGAATCGTGGACAATTGTTTCCTTTTTAACGCAAATAGAAACATGTACGTAGAGGGCTTGCAGGCAGCGAACATCAACTAAAAAATAATATGGGTAAGTTCCAGCCGTATTTCGAATTTACATTGTTTACTCTAAGACTCTAACAATTATTGTATTCCAGGTAAAAATGATGTGCCAGAGACTGCTTTCTGAACAGGAAATGCGCATCCGTTTCGAGTACCAGCAAGTTCTCGCAAAGAAACTGGAAGGTATGTTATCCATCTTTACGCCAGTTTTATTTTTTATTTATCTAAAAATGAACGTACATCGTCTTGAAAAAACGCAAACCCGCAAATGATGTTGATAAGTCGATAATTATTATAAGTAATCATAAGCGAGGACGGCTGGACGTTGTCTCTCGTGCCTGCCTCCGTTTATTCGGTTAAAATTGGATCCGTTTCGTAAAAGTCAAAAGTGGTATTATATTAGAAAATTTGCTTTGTTTAGAGCAACATGATCAGTATCGTCAGTTTGCTGCAGAGCAAGAGAAGAAGCTAGTCGAGCCGAGTGATGATTTCTCCTGCAGTTATCTGTCTTAGGGTTTTTCAAGCTCGGGTTTGAAAGCATTCAGTTTATGGGGTTTACTTGTGTCCTTTCGCTTTTCTCTGTAGATGTAACCATGTAACAGAGCCTGAGACCTTCTATTCAAAGAATAATAACTATGTATTTTGCCAAGTTGGCTTTCTTTTGAGATTGTTAAACTTCATATTATCTTAAATTGACTTTTGGCTTCGTACGCTGCCACATGTGTGCAGGCTCGTAACTATTTAGCTCATCCGCCCCACTCCCACCATTTTATTAATTATTAATATTCTTGTTTAAAAATTATTATGTTTCCTTATTGGCTACATTTATTATCTTGTTGTTTATCCCGTTTATTAGCCTATTTTTTTATCTGTCTAATCGCTCCTTTGCGGTTTGCACGGCATGGCCGATTGTAAATTGTAAACTCTACCAAATGTGTCCACTTTTGTGATAGTTTTTTTTTTGCGATTGGTTCCCAAGTCCATATAGAAATAGAGTATACGTTTCTAGAATAGAATTGTAAATTGTGATGTCCCTTTTGTGCGATTCGTTTCTGTTTTGTATTGATTACTTAACAGAAAATCTGTCTATTCTCTACAACGATCCTGACTATACAACTTCACAATATAGTTTATTGGTTATGATTTTTGTGTCTTTGCAAATGTCAAGTATATCATTGGAAACAGTTCGGGTTCTTTTACGAACCATGCATCGGGAAATTTGTTTCACAATTGAAGGTGTTCGTTTGAATTGAGTTCCATTTTTGTTACTTGTAAATAACTCCTGCCTTTGTGAGTAATGTTACGCATCATTTGGAATAGTCTGATTTAGTGATAGGATACCTTTGGATTTTCATCTCGAGTATTTCCCTATAGGTGTTATAAATTGCTAGTTTCTGCTGGCTTCTGCTCCCACTGACAGGAATTAATTACCTTTTACTATTGCCTGTTTTTGTCATAGCCACTTTTGCTCTGTTATCCCTAGTATCCTCTTAACGCCTCATTTTATTGCATGTTTTCGACTTCTCAGTTTTTTGAGAGTGCTGCCTGATTGATTTAAATATTGAATAAACATTTTCAATGAAGCTTATTTGTATTTTTGGGGTGATGGTAATCGTTGATTTCATAGAGCGTAAATTGTGCTTAATTCATGTATTTTACGCTTTGTTTGATATTTGTATCTTTGAGTGAATGCTATTTAAATTTAAAGTGAGATAATGGCCTGTTTTTGAAATGTATTTTGGGTAAATGCATTCTCATGTGTTGTATGCAAATTAATACAAAATGGCTCAGTAATTTGTATACAAGCATATGAGCATCTAGTATTCGCTTCAAAACCAGTATTGTACAACTTTACAATTGCTCATGTTTCATATGTATTCCTTTACAGTATGGAAGTAGTTGGATTGATCTCCGGAGGAAAGGATTCGTGTTATAACTTGATGTGTGCGGCGAAGGACGGCCGCAATGTATGTTCCTATTCGCTTTACCCTTCCGTGCTTCTGTGGCGCAATTGGCAGCGCGTTCGGCTGTTAACCGAAAGGTCGGTGGTTCGAACCCACCCAGGAGCGAACTTTTTGCTTTGAATAGGGCGCTCTGCCTTGTTATTTTGCCATGAATTGTTTACTCCAGTTGTATTATTATTTTGCTTTCCACATAAATTATTTATTTGTTTAGATTGTTGCTTTGGCCAATCTTTATCCCCCCAAGGGTAACTGATGAACTCGACTCGTATATGTATCCAAAGCGTTGGGTCCGATGGAATTGCGGTGTGTTTTCTGTCAGCGTAAGTAAATGAGGGTTTATCTATCAACACCATGTTTGCAGTAATTAACATAAACGAAAGAAACCCATAGATCTTTTGTATGAAATATGTGTTCCCTGGTAGTGTAGCTCTGGGAGACTGGTGGGACGTCCCTCACAGGTGATCGCTTGATACCGTACCCCAAGTTGATAGAATCTTGTAATTAGCATATGGTACTGCAAGTACAATCAATGAGATACACTTATACAGGTTTATGGAGAGGCGATGGGTCTACCGTTGTACCGTCGTGAGATTACCGGCAAGGCGTTGAACATTGGTTCGGATTACAGTGAGACGAAAGAAGATGAGGTGGAGGACTTGTATGAACTACTCAAGGAAGTTGTTCAAAAACATCCTAATGTTAAAGGTGGGAGAAGCCATATCCGAGGATTTGTTGATTGACATAAGTCGTAGGTTTACAATAATATTTTTTTGTTGACGTGATCCTTAGAAGAAAAACTATGGGACGTCGTGAAATCAAAAATGGATGCATTTTTTCTTGTGGGAATCTCATAATGTTTATGTGATAACAAGCTTGTGTACCATCCCTTTCACTCTTTTCAGGGGTATCAGTTGGCGCGATTCTGTCCTCATACCAGAAGAAACGTGTAGAAGACGTATGCCGAAGATTGAATCTGACACCGCTGTGCTATCTTTGGGAACGAGAACAGGTACGGTACATTGATCAAAATCAGCGCTTGTGCCGCGCACCTGTCACGGAAAAAGGGTGCGCGGCGTGAAGGTGGCACACCCGTGGCGTATTCGATGAGTGCGATACGTGCGCCAAAAATGCGCCACCTGTAGCTGTTTTCGCGGATCCAATTTGTTAGCGCGGCGATTTCGCCAGGCTCCTTGCTGTGGCAAAAACTAGTCTCCAACTTCTTTCAGAGAGACTTGCTCAGTGAAATGATATTAGATGGGGTAACGGCCATATTGATCAAAGTTGCGGCTATCGGACTAGGCAGACAACACCTGGGAAAGACATTGAGCGAAGTGAGTTTTGTCAATTACAATTACCAAAGCATTTACAATTACGGCGGACAACAGTATTACCGTAGCTTTCCGCACCTCTGATGCCTTTTCCATGCCCCCGGTAAGTGGTATACAGTATTTTGTTTCTTACTTCACGTATTCTTTTGTGGTGGAAACCTCTTAAATATTGTTACTTATATTCCAGTCCAGCACGATGAAAACAATTTTTAGATGCGGGACACGTTGTTCATGCTCAGTGACAAGTATGGCGTACATCCGTGTGGCGAGGGAGGCGAGTATGAAACTTTTGTCACCGATTGCCCTTTATTCAAGAAGAGGATTGTGATTAAGGAATCACAGGTATACGGTAGTTTGGTCAATGTTTTGCAGAAAACTTGGTAACATTGTCGGAAGAAGCTCCGGCAGTTCCTCTGACTCACTACTGCTATCGGTCATATATACAGGCATTTTGTACGTAACCTTTGCTAGCTCGATAGCGCTAGCGTAGTTTGGGTTTCTCATCCAAGCCCCCACTTTTTTTAACTTTCCACCCCCAGTTTTTCCTAGATAAAATAAGTTTATTAGTTGTATTTTTCTCACTTACTCTCGGATTGCCAATATGCTAATTTCAGGTTGTAATGCACCAAGATGACAATATCGCTCCGGTTGCCTATCTACGGTTGACGGACGTTAGTCTGGAGACAAAGTGAATTAAGTATATTGCCCAACAGATGATATTTCGATATTTCATGACATCTGAATCTAAATCTAGAAGTTTTCCGATGTAAATTTCCATTTGGCGTAAACGTCTAATTGTTCCCTACTTTATCCTTGTTGGATATAATCATCTTTATTGTTATTTGCATTTGTTGTGTTGTTGAGTTGTTGTTCTGTTACCGTTTCGTTTTTCGTTACTGATTACTCTCGGCTGGTGCGCGGCGAAACACTGGCTTGAAAATGTTGCGCGGCGAAAACCTCGCTGATGCTGAAGAAGAAGAAAAACATTCGCGGCGCTCTGTAAATTAAATGTTGTTTCTTTCCTCTTATTTGTTCGTTCTTTTGCTTGTCTGCCATTTGAATAAACTTTTATTTCGGAAAGTCAATTGAAATCCAACAGAATAGAAGTAAAGATGCAATAGAATGTATAAAAAATATTCTTGTTGATACCCGTCTTTGAAAATACATGGAATTTTAAAACGGTTAGCAGTCTGCGAACAAATTAGTCATGTGATAATAGTTTCGATTATTGTAATAACAAAATAAGCTTTATTAGTTCTAATTAGTGCAAGAATAAGTGGGTTAGAAGTTGGAACATAACTGCGAGATCAGTTTAGTTTACGTATGGACTTTTTAGCCTCTCAGGTATTTCATCTCTGTATCAGTTGTTTACCAAGTATCTATAATCTATGTCTATGATCATGTTTAGTTAGCGGTAAATCATTATGGAAAATGCCTAGGAAACGCGAACTCAAGTGGGAAGAATACTTTCCAACGCTAACAATCTAAGGGAAATTACTCAAGCTCAAAAGAATACAAATCCTGTCCCCGTGAACAGAGTGGAAAATTCGAATGTCGCGGCACTCTTATGACTCACATTTCGCGCGCCGCATATTTGCTAATTGTGCGCCGCGGATTTGTGCGGATCTTCCTCGGCGACGCATTTATGCTAACCTATGCTAGCAACTTAAACATTAGCACCACGAAAGTGTACCTTTAGATGTTTTGGATGAAAAAAACATTGGTATCTACATAGTACATCCATTTTTGGAATGCACAAAGCGTGGTTTGTCCTGGTAGTGAATAAATAGGTTTGTATATCCAGTAAACGTAGAGAAGGAACTCTTCACATTAGTACAACGTATGCCAGGAAAGTTGGGCAGATCGCACATTTCAGGACCCTGGAAATATTATAGTTCGTAGTCAAACATATTTTAAAGCAAACCCGGTTTTGAAATAACTAGTATTATTATGCAAATGACAACAAATTAGAATAAAATATTAGCTAACGGCAAATAGCATAACTAGTAATTATTAACGGTGGCTACAGGCTACAACTACATTGCTTTTTATTGGACACTTTTGCTCAATTTCAATTTTCACAAACGTCTTGCTTCTTGCACCCCCCGTCGTGAACTGCGTCCCTTTATATTATAGACAGTGACGGTACATTGACTATATTGCTTTTTATTGCACCTTGTTGCTCTTTCATTTCCAGTGAACTGCTATATTTATATTAAAGAGAAATTTTTTGAAACATCGTATGTATGCTAAGTACTCGGCCATTTTTTATTCCTTGCATGTATTATGATGTTTTCCATTGTAGAATATCCTATCATAACATCTCTCGATCAATGGATAGTACAGTGTGTACTGTGGTAGACGCTCGTACGTTTCCGCAAGTATCCGGGTCGTTTGCCTACGTAGGTTAGAGGTAAAGTGGGACCAGTATCGAAATTCAAAGAATTTTTCCAGTTTTTGGAGGAAACAGCAATAGGGGCTTCTGCCCTATGAATTTTAAATGACAGTCTTAGCGTGAGGACATTAATGTAACAAAATAATTTGTGCCTTTATTAAGTTCCAGTATGAAGAAAGTTATTGGTTAGTTTTCCTTAAATTTTATTTCTGGTACTTAGTAAGATCTAGACCTCGTCGGAATCATTGCAAAACTTGTTATTTTTTATGGAAAAAGAAGAAACATCGGAGAAAAAGATATACTATATACACTGAACTGTATACAGATTACGGTAGAATACAAACTACAACTCTGTCACCGTGTCTAATTCTTGTTTACTCACAAAAAATTGTAGTGAATCCTCTGAAGGTCGTCATTCTCAACTAGAAGATTCTCTTCGTTGTCCGATTGAATTGACAATGTTGGGTTGTATATCGGAGAATGCAGAGACGAGGTGTTTGTGGGAGAATCGGTCTAAAATGTCTCGATAAATTCCCAGGTATATAATAATTGCTCCTGTGCCGCGCACATAGGACGCACGGCGAAAATATGGCGAATCTGCGGCGAGTTTTTGGAAGTTGGGATCCTAGCAAAGGATGGCAATAGGCGGGCCAGAAATTTGCGAACACCTGGCGCACAGCCAAGTCAGACGGGCCTCCGTTTATGATTTGCGTAGAGGATGTTGGTAAAGAGAAAGTACTGGTATTCTAACTAAAGTTACATTACTTAGGACCCATTCGCTCACAAATCTCTCATAATGGAACATGGAACTCACAAAGTTCCAAAAACGCAGATGAAGAATGCAATTGAGTTCGACTGGCAAGGCAACCTAAAATACACAGCAAACTCAAACATTCACACACGTATACACACGGCCAGCTATGGTCTGAAGCTGCTTTACTGTCAACTGGCCGTAATTATGTAATTACAGTTAATTACCGTACTTGCGTACCTTATGTGCCGTATGTAATTACCGTACCTGTTCATAACCCTCTCTGATACCGTACGAGTGGTGTATCCACATGGAGTCCAGTCTCTCAGGTTTTGCCACCAGTTTTCCCCAGCGAATTTCTCCCTTGAACCTGATACTCGAGAGGACTGATGACACGGAATAGTCCTCGGGAGACGTGGCTGCAATAATTGTTGTCCTTCTTATTTTAACGCTGCTCTGGTCCTCAGGCGCGAACCGCGCCCATGCAGACGCTTATTTGCGGGGCCGCGTCCGCGGATATGTGTTGCGGCACTGCGCGGCAACGGACCACGTGCATGCACCTTCAGGATATCCGCAGATATGCGTAATAAAAGTGCACATGCATCAACAGAACCCTGCTGAAACTAGTAGGCTTCCGGACCAGGTAGCCAATTTACGCCAGAGAGCGAGCAATCTGCGGCACATGTTGGAATCGAGAGGGACTATTCCCTTTAAGATGTACATTCTCGTAATCTACACCGCCAGTCACTTACCTGCCGTAATACTCGTTTGACTCATATTGTATGCAATTGCGGCAGCATCGGGAAACATGTCAAACACTCGTCTGAACTCCTAAACATATTGATTTTGTTTTGGAAAATTTAAACTGGGTGTTTCAGCCAATAAAGTCTCAGGCGCACAAAACTATTACACTGTTAATGGAACAAGTTTCTTGGCTGTTCATCCAACAATATCATAAATGGTTTTGACATGGGCTGAAGCTGAATGATTCGAAGAAGTTCGTTGGTAAAAAAAGGGTTGAAAATGAGAACAAACCTCATAATAGTCCCTTCCTATCCGAGGAATTATGATGTCGTCACTATCGGGAAAGATTATAAATTCGGCCGATTCCTAAACTGGCAAGTTTCTTTTCTATAAAATAAAAAGGTCATTTAGCTAACTCAAGTTGTAGCAACCCACGACTTAACATGCTACAATAATTGCATGATTCTGCTCATCTACGGAATTTTTAAAATCTAAGTAAAATACTTAACAAGTACAAGTGAAACCAACCTTGTACATCAGAAGACAGTCAGTCATGGCTGCGGCTTGGTTTCTGAAACTATTTACCATGTTTTGAGGACGATATGTGTAATTCATAATGCCTCCTAGTCCGTCCATAACGGGTTATGTACCTCGAGATGGAAAGCGTGAATGCCGCGAGAACGCAACGCGTTCGCCTAAAGTTTTTGGGCGCCGTTTTTACGCGGCTTCCACGCCAGCCCTAAGTGCGCGCAGCCAAAGCTATTTTCCCCTTACGCAAGGATTTATAAAATCGGGAAGTGTCTCGTACCTAAACTCCAATTCCAGATTGGGATCAAACTGCTTGCTATTTGCTCTCTCTTCTCCCAGCTGTACGGAACCCCAGGGGACAACTCGGGTGTTTTTGTAGTGCTGAAAAGCGAAACTTCATTTATTCATGAGCGAACTATAACTATAAGATTATGCAAGAGCGTTAAGGTAAGTAAGGAAGAAGGTAAAGGCTCAGGAATGATATAGCTAGGGAGTATGCAAGATATACGTCTGGGTTACTCGCGAATAAACTACGAATTCCCAGGCTCATGAAAAGGTGAAGATAAGCAATTAACACACCTTTATTACCAAAAACAAGTCTGAAATCATGCTGCGCACATAAAAGTGCATGAATGCTCCATAGTAAGAGTAGACCTGAAAAAAATGTTTATCAACCTCATCAAATCAACGCTCATTGCTAATCAAATCGGTCATCTGTTTCCGTTTGTATGTTCGTTTCTAACATCCTCGGAAAATTTAAAAAAAAATAAAAAAAATAAAAACGTAAATAAAACCTAAAGTTAAAAATGCACTTTCTTCCGTTGGTTGCCGAGTTCTGTTTTTTTTCGCTAGATCCCTAGTTTTGCTCACAATTATATAAAACTATAGAAGAACCTAACTAAAATATGTTGGAAATCGGTTATTATAAGGTGTCGGACTCTTACCTCAACTGTTAGAAGTAGAAGCTGCCAGCGTTCACTGAGAAATAGAGGACTGAAGCATGCGACGACACCTCTTGGCTTGCGATACGGAGTGCGCAGGCGAAGCTGTAGAGAGAGAGAAATGAGCAGCATAGATAAACAATGAGAGAGAAATATGCAGAGAGAGAGAAATACAGAGAGAGACAGAGAGAAATACACAGAGACAGAGAGAGAGAGAGAAAAAGAGAGAGAGAGATCGCTAGGCCAACTAGAAGTGCGCAACTTTCGCACACCTCTGGCGCATATCCAGCACAGCAAAAATGAGCATCATAGATAAACAATGAGAGAGACATACACAGAGAGGAATTGTGCAACTTTCGCACACCTCTGGCGCATATCCAGCACATCGTAGGCCCCAGCTTAGGTCCGCCGCGCCGTACTCGCGTACAGCTAGGAAAAGGAAGTGAATTCTACACCTACCGGTAATCGTTGTCCTCCAGTACTCAATTCCAATAACTTTATATTCTCGCTAACTTGTCCAACTGCTATGAAAGGCACCCATTTACAGAAGAAGGGAAGCTGTTGAATCACAGGAAATACTCTGAAGTTGATTAAAAATATTTCAAATTTATTTTTGATCCTCGCAACTAATTGAAGGACATGTGGAGGCGGAAACATGACCACACACAATAGTATGCTATGGAAATCAGTAACTGGAATATTCTTCCGTCCATTGCTTCACATCTATGAAAAGAGGTTGGCAAAGTAAGCCACATGCACGAGCTTGAACGCGAGGATGAGGAAAGGTGCGGAACTGTACGGAGTAGCCAATAGGGCTCCGGGAAAAAACTGGGGCCCGGTAAAAAGGTCATGCTGAATTCTATTGCCACCTGAATTTCGTCTTCACCGTCACACTCTCGTTTGATGATGTGGCCGTCAACTCGGCGTGCTTGTAGTGCAATACTTGATGGGCGTTGAAAAGTATGACGACTGTGTTGTTCTCAAAACTGAAAAAAATTTCGTCGAGTTGAATCATTTCAATGAGCCCCTTTGGACTCATTGAAAACAAATCCTATTTCTTGAGTGTCGAACCGAATATTATTATGAGTAAGAAGAGCAAAATCTCAGTACCTTTTTGATCGATTGTAGTATGTGGCTGAGAGAATCGCTATGTCGTCGTCTAAAAAAATACAGTTTGATAAGAAAGTAAACATCCTACTCTAAGACCCTGCTACTGAAGACGCCTGGCTTCAAAGCGGTGTGATACGTGGTTTGGTAAAAGCATGGTGGAATCTCCATTTGTTCGATGCAAATTTCAGTACCCATATAGGAACTTTCCGCACAGAATTCAGTGCGGTATACTCATAACTTCATAACACATGGCCCCAGTTGTTGACTCTATTATTCAAACAACGTGTTGTACCGCTTTAAAGGATCGCAGTCACTACAAATTCGTATTTTTATTCGCTTTTCATTAATTGTTCAAGATGTGAAGAAAACGACGGTTCCAGCGCCAAAGTACGGCAAAACGAACTCAGGAAAGAAATCCCTTTTCCATGCTTTTACTATATAGCCGTGGGCAATAATTGCCACTATATATTTCAGAATATGCAGTGAAAACTATTTGCCAGGAGTACACTTTGCAGGCTGTTCACTCTCCAAGTGCCCACGGGCTATGCATGTATGCACCGGGTCGGTCATTTACAAAACTCATTCTCATTGATTTCTCTCCCTGAGTTCCATTTTATGTGGATTTTTATGGGCTGCATATTGTTTTATAAATCTGCTTGCATCTAATAAAAATCGAATAAAAATGTTGATTTTGAAGTGACTGCCTTCCTTTAAAGTTAAGCCTATTACGACAAACCTTTTGCCACATAATCGTGTAGTATATTATTGTGTTGTCTATCGAAAATTGATAATGCAGTGATTGTAGCGACCAGTGCAATAGAAACACAGAGAAGAAGTAGATATAGGCAAAGACGACGAAATTTACGCCCTAAAATAATCAATAAAATAATCAATAAATATATGGTTTTCACGTAACCTTTATCGCTGATGCGCCTTACGTCAAATGTTAAAAACTATAAGTGAAAGCCTTACATAAACCGTACATCTCCATACACCTTAGCTATTAGTAAAGAACGACTATGAGGCCATATTCACCATTCCGATTTCATCGGGGAAATTTTCCCTGGGGGAAGTATTCCCTGGGGACAGAAAATTTTAAAGGGACAGGCCCATCAAAGTTAACCTATATTTATCCACAAATGTATACCGTTGCCTGGCCCTTCCTCTCGTTGTCTATCCGCTCTGGTTGTCTGCTCTCTCGGTTTTTTGTCTCTGGCACATCTTTATTGACCATATACTCTCTCATGCGTAATTTTGTAACTGTGTTATAACATACGAGAAGTAAAAGTAAAAGAATTATTAGGACTAAATGGATGCAAATACGGTACCCTTCTGAGTTGGGCTCGGCGTAAAAAAGTTCCCCGGGGTGAATCTGGATAAAAATTTGTGTGTATATATTGTAATAAACGCTGCTAATAAAAAATAACATGAAATCGTAAATATATGTTTATTTTGATGGACCTGTCCCTTTAATGTCAGACAAGCAAAAAAAAAGACGGCGAATTCCCCATGAGGAATTGAGTGGTGAATATGGCTTCTGTACTTCAGTTTGGAAAATATTTTTGAATACGCTTCTCGTTCAGGAAATATAGTCTTTTCAGAACATGTTCAATTTGTGGTTTGCGCTACACCCTTGAATTCAAAATGAGAAAATATATTCTTCTTATTATATATCTTAGGTCGCAGAAATATCATTCTTCCCTGGCCGATTAAAGTGTTATAGCACGTGGTTTTGAAACGCACGCTGTTTAAAGTTGTATCCCATTATGTACCCCTCAGGCACATAAAGGAACATCATAAAGGAAGATATACAACATGGGAATGCAGGGATCGAGCTTTAATCTCAAAAACACATGCCATACCACCTAACTATACCCATAAAGAGTTTATCCTACCTTTCCTAGGTCGGTAACAACAGCACATAGCAATGGTAACTTGGTAAGCTATAAAGTTAGCGGTAGAAAATAACCAACTAACAGCAAATTTCAGGCGGCTCACCTGCTAAAATGAGCCATAAGTTCTGCGTTATTTCTTGTATACCATTATCGTTCGGGCAGTTCATGTTTTATGTTTTATGAAGTTTAAGCGTGAATATCCTTTCTAATCGCTCTCGCCCGACCGTTGTTTTTCTCACTGTAGCGCAGAAATATGAAGATTTTAATCCGAAAACACCTAAAGAAAATCCCCGTTTCTCCAGTATTTATTTATAAAGAAAGTTCATAAGAGGCAACACATCAAAACAGTGAAACCGAGGGGTTGTGCGCAAAGGGATTGATAGTTTAAAACTGTTTGGATAATGTATAGCTTTAACAGAAAACGAAAAAGCCAGCAAAAGTAACACAGGAAGACGGAAACGGTGTCTCTGTCGGTTACTAATTGGGTTTCGCTGAAAAAAACCATGTCCAACACGGTCACCAAGTGGTCACCAAACGGTTTGGTCCACGAAAAAGGGTTATGAAATAGCTTTAATTATTTACGAATTTACGGAAAACGAAAAGCCGCCAAATGTTGTATTATAAAAGACAGCGCAGAAACATTTAGCTTGCCGAAGCGTATTTTAGCCTTATTTAGCAATGCATTTCAGTTTTTCTGTCAAATCGCACGCTGAAATCAATGCTTGAAATTGAGACTCAAAGCTTGTGAGGCTAGACTCTTGGCATCATTCAGAGTGACAAATATATTTTTCAATGCATATTGCACTCTAGTTACACTCATATAGCATACTTAGTCTCTTACACAGCATACAAAGATAACGGTATACTGTATGTATCGTACTGGGGCAGTGCACTGTCTAAACAAAGGCCAGAAATATTCCTCAAGAAATCCACACAAAATATCACAGTAGCGTTCAAGATATTCCTCCTTTACACACGATACAAATGTTGGCGCAATGCTGGATCAAACGGGTCAAGCTGTATTGGAGGCCAACGATAAATAATACATAGATACTGCCGCTAACAAGGTGGTATCATGTGGACTGCCCAGAAAGTATGAAGAATATTTCGAAAACCGCCTTTCCCCCCGGACCGACCGGGAATCCGGGACTTTTATCACAGAAGAATTGGGAAAACTTTTTGTCTCGGGCTTTGAACCTTTAACTATTGGCAAACGTCTCTGTTTTTTACCTTTTCCACTTTACAAAGACAAGTACAACATACTCAAAAATCATTTAATAAAGATTTAAATCGAAGCAGGTATAAGAAACATTTCCGGCACAAATTAGAACAACATTTTTATGCTTATAATACATGAGAATTCAACTATCTCGCTTGCGTTTCCAAACCACGCGCCATACCGCTTTAAAGTATAAATAAAAATCATGTAAATTGCACGTTGCAGGTTGTGCAACATTTGCCCTGAGGGAGGTGGGAGGTATGCCGACTATAGAGATGGATATCTATAAAGGGGAACCTAGCCGATGAACGGTGGAACACACACAAAGTGAACGCAGTGAACAACAAGATGAATAAGGCTAAATGGGGCAGTCAAGGCAAACGTTAAATGGGTACGGCACGTGGTATGTGAATCTTATGTTGTAAAACTTCATTTCCATGTACCTAGCCGAGGAACGGTGGAACACACGAAGTGAACAAGGTGAATAAGCTAAATGGGGGCAGTCCAGGCAAAAGTTAAAGGGGTATGGCACGTGGCCTGTGAATATTTTCCGGATCGACGACATTTCCATGTATTATATGCGAATTCATGCATCCAGCTAGGCACATGATCAATGATCAGCTATTGTACACAATACATGGGTGTGAGACTGAAACTATATTCCCCCAATAGCTTCGGAATCTTTTATATCGAGTGTCTTCATTTACAATGTCTTTTTATATTTCTTAAGTTTTTGTAAAATTGAAAACTTGTTGTTTGAGTTTTTCTCTAAGAGTCTTTCTATTATCTATAGATCGGAAATAGTTGCTTCCCCCACGCTTCCGGAAAATATGTTTATAAAATGAGCCGAAAATTTCCTGAGGCATCACGCTCTTTTAGTTTCTTATAAACTAACCGGAGAAGACAAGAAGAGCCAGCTGCGTAAGCCCTCTTAAATAAGCAATCAATTTAAAGGGGTGATTTTGAAACGCATGTTAGGAGAATACTGCTCTGTATTTGTGTGTTCCCTTTTGTGCCGTGCCCTGTCGGCCAGAGCACTTGTTTTTCTTTCTGCTTGAATAGCCCTACTTACTCTAACCGTTTTGTGTGTGTGTGATCGTGTTGTCTTATCTATAAAGGGTACTCTCCCAAAGGGGCAAATTTACCCCGATACAATGGTGGAACTAAAGCATTCACCCATTCCTGACCTTCCACCAACAGCTCTCGGAACCGATAATGATGTGACAATCTCACGGAAGCGCGCACCTCCCGCAGCCTTCTTTTCTTCGCAGCCTCGGACCTCGGTACAGTACGTAGTCTAATGACCACCACTACACATCATACGTCTAGGGAAAAGGAAACAGTTCTCGGTTATTCTCGGTTAGGCAAGTGTTCTGAAATCCTTATGGCGTAAGGGCGTAATCCTAGACTGATGAGCACCTTAATGGATAACCCTTCAATTAGTTCCCAAAACACTCTTGGATGAGCTTCTGGGATTGCGAGGATAGAGTTTCCTTTCAGTATATCACCTCAGCAACTATTGTCTCAAAATTCCTCGTTTAAAGGGAGATTTCACGTGTTTTGTGGCAGGATGGGCCACAATTTACATATAATACATAGAAATGCAGTTGTCCAACATATGTTTCAAAACCATGTGCTATACCGCTTTGACGCGTGAGTAATTAATCGGGTTAGTGTACGGTATCTGTGATATATTTTGAACGTGGAACCTCGTCCACACACCCATCTCCTCCAATTAGTGATCATTCAAAAAAGCTCCCGCTTCTGGGGTGATTCACCCACAGATCGCCCTCCTTCCGGTGTCGGATACTTGTAGTAGGCGGGTCTCTCTCTCTCTCGCTCCTCTCTTTCTCTCTCTCTCTCACTGGCTATTTCTCCTCTCTCTGTCTCACTCTCTCCCCCCCCCCTCTCTCTCTCTTCCTTTCCCATCTTACGATAGTCAGAAACAATCCCACCCTTTCCATGATTGAATCCTCTAAGTGGGAAGTTGCACTACGGTACTTTTATTTTCATTGAATACAATTTTTCACCATTATTTATCGCAACACATTATATTTTATATTAAACTCTTAATTTAGAAAAGAAGAACAGTATCAAATGTAAATTACATGAAAAGAGAGAAACACACACAGGTTGAGCACATTCAGGCTCAGCTTCTCACGCGGTGTATATACAAACACAAACCCGTAATAAAATGCATAATCGACGCGCGAACTTCATAGTTATCAACAATTTTCCACAATTCGTAGAAAAAACTTCATAATTACCAACGAAAAAGGCTTTTCGTAAGAATGAAGGCTCTTGTTCAAATTGATGTAATCGGACTTGGACGTCAATATTTACCCCATTAGAGGGTTTCCGGATTGAATTAGCATGTAACTCCTAAACATACCTGCCACATAAACTATCACTTAATCATTCACTCGACAACCTGCTTACCTAGTTTTTCAAAAAAAGTTATTGTATTGATTTTGGCGTTCTTCGACTCAATTTGACGTTGTGTTTCATTGGCTTTCTTGTGACTTCTGTCAAGTTTTCTGGCACTGAAAATGTAAACTATCGCACATTTCCGCAGCGGATTAATCCCAGTAAATTTCGATGAAACCTCGTATTACTAAATTCAAACTATGGAGAGAATGCGTTTGACAAGCTGGAGCTTTATTTATAGGGTAATCAAATTGCTTTTAGAAAAATGCAAGAAAAAATACAACCTTCTCTGGACCTAGACTTTAGACATTTGATTTTCGAATACTGCAGTAACGAGGCGCGCTTTACCGGTTAAAGCGGAATACCGACCGGTTTTTGAAACACATCGTGAATATCTGTATTCTTACGTATATATGCAAAGTTTCTCGAATTTATCTCCATTTTTTATTCATTTATGTTCGTTTGCATATGCTGCATAAGAATGCTGGTGTGCTCGATGTGTTTCAAAAACCGGCGGTATTTCGCTTTAATTCTGTGACAATACAACATAAGAAATCAATCCACAGGTGACCGCGAATATTTCAATTTTTCTTTTATTAATTTGTATTCAAGGCACGCAATACTGCATGTTTTGTAGTTTTGTTAGAAGGTGTGAACAGATATTTTCTGTCAAAAACGTGCATTTCCTGCCTTGATTCGAACAGAAATTATTCTCATAACAATTGTGAATAAGATAAATATTCACCTAATTGCGCTTCCTTTAGAAGCAAATTATATCAATTCTTTCTTTCTTTCTTTTTTATTTTTATTATCTACGGTGCCCTCTGTGTCTTTTTTATATAAATGCTTTTTTTCTATAGCTTTAGTTTTAGCTTACTGTTTTCATTTCCCTTACTCAATATCGTATTGCCGTGATGATTACCAAATCAATATAACTATTTCAAAGGTGTGTAGAGCTTGTAATCCCAATCAAGACAACAGGTTTTGTACTGTACACTGTACCATTTATTGTAAAAAATTGCAAAAAATGGTGTTGACAGTAAATGGTACAAAACCTGCCGTCTTGATTGGGATTACAAGCTCTACACACCTTTGAAATAGTTATATCATCCCTTCACATGGAGGCATCACATCAATATAACTATTAATCATTATTACAGGTATGAAACGAATAGATTTTTTGGTATGATTTCGATATTCGCAATGCTGACCCTGGCCACAAGGGTGGCCGTGAACGGATTGAAGTAAGAGGTTTTATTACTATTATTTTTTATTTCGTTAGTCGGAGCCAATTTTATCAAGTTTTATTTTATTTTATTTCTTCATTATGTATATTCTATACGTCATTGGTTTGACGACTTTACAACAGTATATTATACTACTACGATGTCCTCCTCTTTCTCTCTTTTCATTTCCGTTCCCAAAAATTGAATCTCAAATCTAACTGCCATGATAATTTGTTGTCTAAATTATGGAATACTAAGCCTGACCTTAATAATTGTATCCTTGTATAATTGTATTTTGTGGTTGAGTTATATCCTTACGATAACGAATTTGAATAAACAAAACTTTTAATGTTCAAGATCTCGAATATCCGTCCCAAAAAATTGGAATACTCCCATCAAACTGCCATGATAAATGTGGCTTTTTTGCGCGAAATTCCACGCGACTCCAAGCACATGTTTCGCATTTTACAATATATAATACATTACGACGCGGGGAGTGCTTTCCCAGAACAACCAATAAATTATGAAACCCTGGATGCCGGAGGGGACGAGAAAACATATTTTTTGAAGGAAATTTTAAAATACACTTAGTTATTAGAACTTTAAAGTTGTATAACAGCCGGTTTTTGGAACGGCTATTGGGTAACTGCATTTCCATGTGCTGAATGCAAATGAATAAATGCAATTAGGCAAAAAAAACCATGCAGTGTCGCTTGCATACACTACATGAGAATGCAATGCGCAGCATATGTTTTTGCTGTGCCTCCTCCCGGTTGAATATGCATTTCCTTCCAGTAGCTTCTTATTTAGATAAAAACGGATCAGCCAATCCCAATGTCTGACGCATGTAGTGTGGGCAAATAACTGCGCGATTTTTTAGTTTAATTACGTTTATTTGCATACAGCATATGGTGCCGCAGTTTTCCATCAGACGTTGCAAAAATAGTTATATCGTTTTAAAGGGACAGGCCCATCAAAATAAACCTATATTTACGATACGTTCATAATGACTATCAAGCATTTTTATTACAATATATACAAACTAAATTTCACCATTATTCGCCCTAGACAACTTTTTTTCCAATGCGCTCTGCTCAAATGTATACCATAAAACTGCAGATTTCAAAGCTATATATGCTAATTTTAATCGCATTATAATTTCACGATAAATTTGCATTGACGACAAGGATATTTGCGGCTCTACGGTATACATTTGAGCAGAGCGCATCGGAAAAAAGTTTTCAATGGCAAATAAATGTGAAATTTAGTTTGTATATATTGTAATAAAAATGCTTGATAGTCACTATGGACGTATCATAAATATATGTTTACTTTGATGGGCCTGTCCCTTTAAACCTGTTTCAATGTATTGCTATATATGGTCATCGCAATATATGAAGTGGCTCTTGAAGAATCTTGCATTACAACAATACACCGTAATTAGCACATCACTTATGTTTGTATAAGAGGCCGTATCCAACCCTAGTGACAGATGAGCGTAAGAAGGACAATTAGCTAAATAATTAGCTAGATTTATATTATATTATATTCAAATAAGCATGAATAGACATTATACGATTCCTTCTTTTATTTCCTTCCAAGTGTTATCCATTAACGCAATTAGATAGAACGATATCAGATTTCGAAGTTCTCAAAGTAGTTTCAAGGTTGAAGTATGCAGTGTATGCAGATACATTGGGTAAACTCAAACTATGTTAGCGCTAACAAAGAATAAACACATTGGGCGATCAAAAATCGTTGATATTCCAAGTATAACCCTCACCATCACTAGCCTACAGTTTTGACTTCTGGCACCCGTCGTGTACAGGGCACACTGCCTAGAGCTTCTGTTGAACATATAGAACCTCCATTGAATAAAGAATGCTTGCCATTATTATTTATATTGACTTACTAAACACAAATCTTACCTTATTATACCGACAGACTTTCTGATCAATTTCAATTTTTATTGTGCTCTTTGATATAGCTACATGTCTCTCCAGTTCCAGTCTTTTACTAAGACAACCCGGCTGGTATATCTAGTCATTAACCAAAAGCAAAAGAATCCTGGGACCATAGGAAAAGGGGCCCATCGTATCATGTCCATCCACATTCCATTTCGTCCCTTTGCTAACTTAGTTTTCATTGTGCCCCAAGCTGCCCCAAAGGCCTAAGTTCTTGTCTTGAATTGAATCATTGTAGAGAAGAGATAGGAAGCCGATTGAGGAATTTAAGGCTTTAAGGGACCTTGGGGCCATAGTTGTTAAAGGACCAGGGTCCTGTCAGTTTGGGTCGTTTTAGTACTGTGATAGGTTTAAGAAATAAGTTACAAAAGAACTGTAAATAAAGCTTGTCGAAAAGGTAAATAGCATTTTAGGAAAAATATTTATTGTTTTATTGCACCCAAATGTTTTAGGCTGAGCTCAATAAGGAAAATATGGGTCCAAAAAATTAAGGCCCCGAAATTAGCATACAACTAACGTATTCAAATGTGTAATAACTAAGTTTTCAGATGTTATTCGTGCGCCTCCGCCGACTATTTATCGATTTTTGAGAGGAATTCGAAACTCATAAATTCTGTACAGTAAGTCGTTTAACTGTTCCGTACAATATACTCTGACTACTGTATCACCTATAAAAGGGCATTTTTCACAAATAAGTTTTCTCCAATTTTGTGTTTTGTGCAATGCTTTTTTGCATCCTGACTCGGCAAGCCTGTAGTTTTCTCGCAGAAAAATTCAGGGAAACTTTTTTTTACATGGGCTTGAGCCTTCACATTGTGGAATCACCATTTTGCGAGTTGGATCATTGGGATTAAAAGTTATTTTTCAGAATTCCCAAGTTCGATCCCCTATGTGATGATCCCAACGGTGTGCAGGCCTATGCACCAGTCGAGTCTTGTCGATCCTCATGCGTATCTGTTATCGAACCACAATACTTTGGAGGTAACATTGTTTGTAAATAAGGTCACAAGAGAGGACTCCTTTATTAAATGTTGGTTCAGTACAGTAAGGCAGGCCCACGTCATGTTTCACAGTCTTGATCAGAATAGACGACGAGCTCCATAGTTCGACGAGTATCTTCAGAAAAAGGGAATTATATCATTATAATTTTAACCAAAAGCCAGCGGTGCCAGAAAATTCCCTATCCGATATAATAGTAATAGTTTTTTGAATAAAGACCTATGTGAATTCAGGTCTTCAAAACCTTCATCGACCCTATCTTTACATAAGAGGATGCGCTGACAGAGTAAGCAGTCTGAATTAATAATGGCAGTATTCTAAAAAGCGCTGCAACTATTGCGTCCCGTACAGTTGATAATCATCAGATTTTTCCTTGAATTAAAGTTGAATGTAAAGAAATATGAGGTTTGGCATAAAAATCAAACGTATATTTAAAATGTGTTTGTCCAGTGCATGAGGTACTGTCTTTTTGAGCTGTTGAAAAGAAAAATAATACATTTAAGCCTCAACTTCATTTTTCATGTGTCTGTCCTCTTTAGATATTCGCCACAATGGAACGGCGTCCCGTGGAGGTGGACTTTCTCCACCGGGAGAGTATTTGCGTTTCTCTCGAGTTGAGCCAAATATTCCCGCAAGTTCAAGCGAATGAAATAGTGAAGGTGAGGTGGAATATACTGTTTTGAACTTATTCCCCGACATAATTATAAGACTAATAATTTTAAGACAAAGTATATGGCACGTACTTTTCAAACGCATGTAAATTATGTCTTAGTCTTTTGTACCGGGTCCATAGCATAGCAATTTGCACGCAAAGCATGGAACTGCGGTTCTCATCATACGTGCAAAACCATGAGCCATACCGCTTTAAATTGTATCTCGTTTCCAGGTGTGTTCGTGTACAGAGAATGGATGCAACTTCAAAACTCACTCAGTTGATTTAACTTCACAAATATCAATATTAAATGTGTTTATACTTCTTATATTCGTTCAATGTTATCGATTATATTTTGAGTGATATGCTATTTCTATATTATATAACATTCATACAATTTTTTTATTAATTTGTTTGTTAATTACAAGGTAACTTTTGCAGTAATAATTTTCTACAGTAATTTTTATTCGAAATTCTAACAGCTTCTAAAAGACAAATTAGACTATGAAAATTTTTAGTTATTTTTTTGTTGAAAATTTTTTTTTTTTTTTTTTTTTTTTTTTTTTTTTTTTTTTTTTTTTTTATTTGTATACGTTTTTTATATTTGTTCTTTTTTATATTTATTCAAGCGACACGGCTTTGCTCGACACTTGCAGGAAGTTCCCTTTTTCCACTAAACAATCTAGGAATATCACAGAAAATAAGAAATATTAAAGGGATAGGTTCACCTCGAATTGCACCTTTTTTATAATTTATGTTGATAGTATGACCTATGACGGTCAAAATGCGAAAATTGCAGTAAATCTCCTTTGCTCCCCGTAGTAGGAGAGCTTGCTCAAAAAAGGCGCAGATATTGTTGTGATAGACAGAGGATGATAAAAGGGTCCTGTATTTTCTAGCGTCTCCAGCCATGCTGCGCTATTTCCCACTTACCATGGCTGTACTCCAATTGTTTTATAGATTCGAGGTAGTTTAGCTTTTTTGAGCAAGCTCTCCTACTACGGGGAGCAAAGGAAATTTATTGCAATTTTCGCATTTTGACCGTCATAGGTCATACTATCAACATAAATTATAAAAAAGGTGCAATTCGAGGTGAACCTATCCCTTTAAAGATGTATGACACGTGGTTCCTGAAGAGCATACACGATAACTCTATTCGCATCGATTATATGCAAATTTATCTACATACCGGAATATGGGCATTCACGATACCGAATGGAACATGATTTGCACATAATATATGGGAATGCGTTGTCCAGAATATTTCAAAACCACGTGCCATTCCACTTTAAAATTAAGAAAACTAATAAATTTGATTTCTCTGCTAATACTGTCGCTCAACCTCGTGTGTATCTATTCTATATCAACATAAATTTTGATGCCGGTGGTTTTATATTGTTTTTTTTTATTACCTTTCATTTCCATCGTGTTTTTATTGATTTATCTTGGCATTTTTTTTATTTTTATTTTGTGCTATTTCAGTGTATTTTTATTATCATATTGAGTGTGGAGATCTAGTAGAGAATAATTGTTCTGTATGTAAAATTCTTAGTTTTCGCTTTATTACCAGCAATACTAACAATAAGTGTGCAATACAGTGAATTATGTGTCGTTCTTCGTTTATTTCTGAGCCTTTTGTATGTTTTTTTAATACATAAGAGAAGAGAATTAAAGAAAATTCATTGTATAATTAGTTCACTTTATCATCACTGAAAAAAATGTCTATTCGTTTAAAGCCGTAAGATAGCCAGTTTCCAAACCTAAGACGGAGGTTGTATTCCGATTTATTGTATGTAAATTAATTTTTAGTCTGATTATATTAATTTGCATACAACATATGGGAATACAATTGTCAGAATACGTTTCAGAAACCGGCTGTTATAGCATTCGAATCAGGAAAAAGATAAAGAGAGATACATAACATGTTTTCGATGACAAAATTTACTTATTTTTATAAACACCCGCAAGGTAATATACCCGAATGCCGTAAATTAGCTTGAAAAGAATTTTTCCACAAAAAAAATTATTCGCAGAAAAGGTAACGGCATGTTATATAATGGCAAAAAAAGGAGGTCTCATCTTTTGAGTAAGAATACAACAGTATTCACAAAAAGTAAGAAGAATAGAAAACTGTTATGAGTTCAATGCTAATTCTAATTCTAAAGACAAGCATACTATGAGCCACGTACCAACAGTTAAAACATTTATAGGGCTCTTTTTAGTTTAGCTATAAAATGGCGTTCAGTTGGCACATTTTTTTCGGTAAAATCCACAAAAAGTTCAGCATTGCTTCAGTCGAGCGCTGTACTATAGCAAGGGCGCAACGTAAAGGAGTCCTCACTCAGTAACGTTAACCAGCTTATTAGACATACAATTATGGGACCGAATATTTACGTTCACTGGTATCTGCTTTAAAGCGTAATACCGGCCGGTTTTTGAAACACATCGTACACAGCTGAATCTTTATGTATTTATGCAAAGATGCTCGAATTTAGCTAGATTTTTTATTATAATTTGTTAGTTTGCATAAGCTGCATAAACTGCATAAGAATGCTGATGTGCACGATGCGTTTCAAAAACCGGCCAGTATTTCGCTTTAATAAGCAGGCGGCGTCAGGGTAATTACTTATGTAATCCATAAAGACTTTCGTCAAATTCGCCATTTTCCATTGCGTAGTGTATAGTTGGAATGAAGATCAGAAGCACAGAGGTTATCGTCGAAGTGGCCACTAGGAATATCCAGAAAAGGAGCCGATCAATTACCTGTAAAAATGTATTAATTGAGAAATTGGTATAGAAGCAGTATTTATGGAGGGGTACCCTGGTAAAGCGCCGCGTCGCGCAGCGCTCCTAACATAATTAATCAATATAAGGAATTATAAAAGTAGAGAGTGTAAAAATAAAACAAAATAAAAAGGTTCTGACATGATACCCCGTTTCGACCCTAAGGTGCAATTGGAGGCGTCATGCGTGACAAGTGCAACTGAGTAGTTTACACACCCCTGCCATCCCAAATTAGGTCATCCCACATAAAAAAAATATTCTTATTGGCAGTACCTGCGCGACTTGTCGCCATTCGTTCGCCAGCACTTGCCCGTCGTCCTCAAGTTGCTGACGTTTAATGAGAATCTAAAAAGTTTACGGTAATATTAGGAAAACGAAAATCGAAAAAGCCCCCTTTGAAAAAAACGAGTCTTGACTCTTTTCTCTGTGAATTTCCTCGGTTTATTTGCAAATTTTAAGTTCCACAAGAATTTCCTCCCATGTTAGTGTCCGATTGTTCATGTAGTTAAGTTAAAATAACCTCTTTTCGCGCTTTTATTTTTACTGAACGTGTTGTTTCACTCTCTCTATATATAGGTCAGGAGGATTTTACGAACGCGTTCCTCCATCTCCGTGCCATGAATTTTCCAACTTTCAACGTTTTTCTTACAGATAACTCACTTGTAACGCCTTGAGCAATTTCACGTTCAATTCTTCTTCGTTGTTGTTTTTCTTTCGTGTGACACCATTTTGATCGACGTTTATGTATTCCTGAATGATTAAAGTGGATATACTGTATATGCAAAGGCACCATGTCCCGGATACATCCAAACTCGGGCTCTCGACAACACGCGCCAGTGATGCGCGAAGAGTGCAAAATTCCCTTTCTGAGGCACATTTCTGGCACGCGTGACGCACAGCAACCGCTCCGTTCCAAAATTTGCGTCAGTTGGAAGTTGGAAGTGCATTTTTCACACTACCTGTAGCACATATGTCACCTACACAAACTTTGACCAGCGGCCAACTTTTCTAGACCCGAAGCAAGAAAACTACTTTGAATAAATCGTTTACCTTGCCATTATCATTCGTTCCCTGTGAATTTTCACGATGTCCCCCATTCAAGTTACCATTGGGTATTGATGTCTTTGCATATTTGTGGAGTATGTAGTTTTCAGGGGAAACG
The DNA here is from genome assembly GCA_036852015.1 of Pelodera strongyloides. Classification (NCBI taxonomy): domain Eukaryota; kingdom Metazoa; phylum Nematoda; class Chromadorea; order Rhabditida; family Rhabditidae; genus Pelodera; species Pelodera strongyloides. The sequence goes on from JAANDG010000260.1 coordinate 167,448, forward strand.
ACGTCCGACACTACCTAAACTTTCAGTGTTCTCTGAATCATATTTCAAACATTGCACTACAAACTACAGAATACCAACTGTAAAGTATAAACTATAACAATAAACAACAAAGTACAAACCTCATTTTTCATATCATTGATTGCTAAGCGTACAGACATGCGCCGCATCAGTCCAGATCGTCCAGAGGAGGATAACGTACTTTTGTTTACGTCACCGTAACCTGGGAAGAGCGGATTTTAGAATAGAGCATAAGTAAGGAGGAATTCGGGAGTAGTAGATACTGATAAAACGCCTCGTACGGCACTAATGCAGCAGCTGGATTTTTTACGGACGCTTGGCGCCCCAGCCCCTCCTAGACGTGAAGCACACTACTGGCTGGATCTCTTTTCGCTCTCCGCTTTGGATAAGACTTGTGAGCAACAATCAAAGAGCTCGGCATCTCTCAACAGCTAAAATTTGTACATGGTGTACGCCCATGTACCAATTGACGACGGTATTCAAGGTATTCAAGGTAAAGTGTACGCCCAGTGCTATTCCTTCGTACTGTATTGTCAGCAACGGGACCAAACCCTCGATGAACTGGAATCTGATCTGCTACTTACCCGCATGTGGCAGCTTCATCCTTAGAAAACGACGTAACTTATCCAAAACAATAACTCTTGTCCAATATGGAACCGGATCGTGGAAGGGTCCTCGATGATGGAAGTTTAGCACCTAAAATAAAGTTAAATTCAATGAATACCGTCCTTAAAGTGGTATGACATGTGGTTTGTGAAACTCTCACTTGGAAATGCACTGCGTCCCCTTGAATCATAATGAAGTGTTTTAAAAAACTACAGACAAGGTGACATCAAAGCAACCACGTGCTATACCGCTTTAAGGTCAAGCTTTATAAAAAATAAAATCACGATGAATTCTTACCAGTACTGTCATCACCACAGACACACTCGTCATACCCATGACTACTGTAAGATAGACACCAATTAGAGGCATCGAATCGGAAGTTTCCGGCATTTTCTCGGCTATCGCCAACACGAACACCTAAACATTTTGCTTGTACTTTCAAAAATAATACTTACAGTAGTTATAATATCACATTCGTAATGTTACCAATACACTGCAAACCCAAACACAAACAGCAACCACACACATTATTTGAGCTCTTCGTGTTATGAATTTGGAAAAATAAGAAAACTTACGGAAAATGCGAGCAAGACTGTAATTCCGAGTGCGATTTTCTCACCAGAATCCGGTGGAAGCCAGAACACTGAAAAGTTCTTGTATTGTAGTTTAAAAAGGTATTGAAGTGTAGTTTATAGTAATAAGCCTACGCTAACTAGTAGAATGGTAGACACGAGAAAAATTCTTCGTCAAGCCTGAGCCTAATTGTAGGTATCAATATTGAACTAGTCTCAGTAATTTGCCATCAAACTTGATATATCAAGAAACTTAAGAACCCACCTAGTAGTGTAAGGATTGACATCATCAGACACGGAAATACAACATTGTACATATAGTAAAGGGTCTGAAAAGAAAAGCAATTTAAAAGTTACGATGGGACAAGGCCTGGGACAAAGCCTAGAACAAAGTCTAGATTAGTAAGACTCATACTCAATGGTTTCTCTCCCTGAGTTCGTTTTGCTATTCTTTGGTGCTGTTACCTTAATTGTCTCCATCACTTAGTATATTTAATGAAAAGCGAGTAAAAACTCGAATTTGTAGTGAGTGCGACCCTTTAAACCCAAGCCTCAAGCCTCAGGGTGAGCCAACACCTAACACAACTCTAGGCCCAAACTGGGGCCTAAATCTAAGCCTGATCGTAGAAACCTCACCCTCAATGAACATCTTTATAGTTTCAGCTTAAGCCCAATTATCAATATAAGCATAGCTCCAGCCGGTAGTCAAATCCTTAAGTTAATGCCCACCTTTCTTCTGATATGAATGAAAAAAGTGATGTCCGGATAAGGTTCAGGACAACAAGTATACTTCACCACACGACGTTTCTGAAAAGTTTGGCTAAAGGATAAGTATGAGTGTAGTTCGAAAACGTAAAATTTTGATCCAACCAGTCACGCAATCCGTAATCAATCCACGTGTACATATCTCGTGCGAATCACGCGCATCATTCGTAAAATGTCATCCAAGGGATTTTTTTCTTTCTCCTTACCCTTTAAAATATTTGAAATAAGGAAATGCCTACCTGATACACAGAAACTAGATCAAATTCTCCAGACGTAACATAATTGGACAAGTCCACATTCTCACTTCTATTAGTAATGTCGACTTGAAAACCTAAAAATGATAAAACTTGAAAAAAAAATAAAGAATACGAAAAAAACGCATTGCACTTATTTTGGTATTCTTTGGGAATTTATAAGCACAGAACTTTTTTGCATTACTCTAAAAATTTTATTTTTTTCTACGTTTGAAGTATCATAGATTTTCTCGTTATTAAAAATTTATGAAGATGTTTGCACCACGGAAATTGATTTTTGAAATCAATGTTTCGGCAAACTTCAATAAGCGCAGTATGTTTCGTCAACGGTATCGACTATCGAGTCTATTTTGATACATGTACATGTTCATAAGCCATAAACTTCAGACAAAAACAAACAAAAGACTACCATGATAAGTCCATGATCCAAACTTTAGACTGCATCGCTGGGAGTCGAAAGGGAAGTAGGTGACCTGGAATACCCGGGAATTTTCACGCACAGTTTATTTACGAATTGCATTGTCATGTATTACATGCAAATTACGGTGTATTCCCTGCCGGAAATGCCGAGAAGAGCACATACAACACGTCTATTACCGCTTTAATATTTCTCATGTCTCAAATTCTACTCACATCTATCTTACACGTGGACCGTAGTTGGGTGGGAGGAGGCCAGAAAACGGTTCCTGTGTAAAGGACCATGGCACGGGAACGCATGAAGCCCGCTGTGTAGTCGTCCGCACTGGAACGGGGACGCACAGAGATAAAGATAAAGAGAAAGAGAGAGAGAGAGAGGAGAAGAGTTAGATACAGTGCGTCGCATAAGTATTAGAGACCCCAAATTTAAGAGGCTACGATAAGAAAGCCAAACGATACGGGAAATAAATAAGACAGATAGAAAAATCACTGGGATGCTGGAGTTGGCCAGAAGGTATTCCACGCTAGAAGAGAAGGCGTTGTACCAACAATCCCCAAAGGAGAAGGTTAGGGAGAATAGCGATTATCTTGCGATTGATCTAACGGTACTACTCACGAATGGTGGTGCCAGTTTGGCTTATAACTGTAGCTTCTATTGGTGATTTCCAAATCCAAACGAGGCTAGAGAGCGGGTAAATAAATAGAGAGTTAAGGAGACGAAAGAGAGTGGTTCCAAACTGAGTTGAAACTCAGTCACTCAGCACTATAAGAACAACACCCACAGTTATTGTACAACACAGGATATCCGGGAGCCATATCAGATCACAAGGAATTCTGATCGATTCGATTCCACCAAAATCCTCTGGATCCCATCGGAGAAGTTCATCGTTCCACTCCTAAAAAGAGGGAGAGTTAAGAGAGAGGTCGAAAATTAGAGAAAGGAAAGGAGATGAATCAGAGAGAGGGAGGAGGTCAGAAGAGAAAGAGAAAGGTTAGAGAGAGAGGAGAGAGAGAGAGAGGAAAGAGAGAGAGAAAGAGATAGAGATAGAGAGACAAGCGGAAGGTGGGAGTTAGAGCGATAGAGAAAGGTAGTATAGGTAGCAACGAGAGAATAGAGGAAGATTTGAGGACGGAAGCAAAATATTAGGAAATAGCAAAATCTAACCTGATCCAGCCATACATTAATCGTGAGGACTTGATTCCGCTCATCCTGTAAAAGAATACAAAAAAATCATTATCTTCACGACCCAAAAAAAACACACACCACCGGACTCCCTCTCAGCAGGACGATATGGTAGACTTACGTCCTCCACATTATAACGTGCGCCCACAGAACATAAACTTACCATATCAAAAATGTTGGTCATAGTCATTCCAAGCCTCACTGTGACCGTTTGGCTCGCATTCCTAACAGGTCGCACGGCCTTTTCGTAATTATTGAGAATGTGGTAGAGCAAACTGGAAATTGAGTCATTTATAAAATGTCCCAAAAAATTTAAAGTGGTATGGCACGTGGTTTTGAAACTTATGCTGTACAATTGCCATGTGCAAATTGTGGACCGTTCTCCATGCTGTCTAGGAAATGACTAAAAGGACACAACACATAAGACACGGAGATTCAGTTGTCGAGCGTACGTTTCAAAACAACGTGGCATAACACTTTAAACCATGTTCCATCATAATTCCCTAATGTTCTGTTCCTATAACTTTTTCTATAAGCCTCCCTCTAAAAGTCTAGAGTGACTCAATAGAAGAAACAACACAGGCCAAGCGCTCAAAAGTTTGACGAAAAAACTTTCAACCTCGAAAACACCTCTTTCTTTACGAGAGAATTCAGCGCTAAAATCAAATTTCCTCATTTTTTGTTCGAGGAAAAAAACAGGTGCTTCTTTGCATTCCTTTGCAACAAGTGCGCTTGATTTACTTTCACAAAGGCGTTATATTCGAGCAAAGAACATCGGTTTTCTCAAAATGATGTGAACGAAGCAAAACAGCAAATGTGCAAAAATATACCGAGCATTAGAAATAATATAGGGGAAACGTATATTTCAAATGGGTGGAAACATACAGTAATCCATAAGTTTGATAATTGTTTCTTACTACATGGCTTGCCACTTGTCACATGCCGACCTCAACTTTGGTACGCTACCAAGTACAACGAAAACATGTGCGCATCGCAAGCACACTCACTATACTATACAAGGTTCTAAAGCCCATTTATGTACTCACACATACCGTTGCTCATCCGTGTATCCTGATTTGTGTGTCAGATTTCTCGCCAATATTCCAGAAATGAATGGTGGAATAAGAAGAATAGAATAGAAAAGTGAATTCATTGCTGATTTAGAAGGGATTCATTCCTGCAAAAGGTTTATTTTATGTTGCGGCTTTCACTGAAACTTCGAGAAACGTCGCGCAGAGAAAGTCTGTGATTTGGGAAATTGAGAAATTCTGAAAAAAGAAAAGTGAATTCACTGTCATGTTAGAAAGGGTTCAAACCTGCAAACAATGTCTAGCTTAGGTTTTCGCTTTTAGTAAGCTCTGCAAAAAAGGCGGTTCCGGCGGTAAACTTGCCTAGGGTGCGCAAAAGTATACAATTCCAATGGGCGCACCTCAGGTGCCCTTTTTCAAGGGGGTGCGATATGTGAGCCAGAAGGGCGCCAGATGTGCGCCAGTCGTGTGCAGACTCGTATTGTTCGTCTTTTATGCGTGACAACGGCGCAAAGCTTTCGTACAAACCACATTATAAACACTAGATTTAGTAACCGTTGTAAAGTAAATATTGTTGAGATACTCTGGGAGAAGATATAGATACTAGGTAGATCTACGAACATTTAGTAAAGTAAAGTAAACAGTGTTGTTTACAATATAAAAACAGAAATACTAATTTGTATGGAATAGTTTGAAGAGTATTGCGCGGTCCACACGTTCTAGGTAAGAAATTCAAGCCATAGATCTCTTTGTTGAATAAATAGGTCCGTTCATCAGAATCATCCGTTCATATGCAAAACAACCCCCGCAAAACGCAAAAGCCACAAAGGCTAGGATTTCATTAATTCTGAGGAACCTCCATGCGTCCTTATTCATTCTATTTTTCGCCTTTTTTTTGAGGAAAATATGTTTACAATAAACCTGCGTATCTCACTTACGGTTGTTTTCCTATGTGTGTGTGTGTTTACAGATAAATCATCCGGAAGCTTTTTAATGACTACAAAAAAAAGTAAAGCTGAGCTTTACCGTATATAGTAAACACTTATTTTCCGTCCACATGGAAAAGACCAATCATAATATTTTTTTCATAAATAAGGAAAAACAACTTTTTTTCCGAGAACTTATTTTGTGGATTTAACACGGATCGAGAAAGGAAAGTGAACGTTGCATTTGGCTAATTGCAAGGCCTAATTACCGATGCGAATAATTGTAACGGTGTTCGCGGCCAATTAAACCGCTGCACAAATATTGTGAGATGAAAGTTGAAAAGAAAAAGCAAAGTCCATTCCTTATAAGGTTTGCATATGCAATTCCCTTCTAACTTCTTTCTCGCCCTCTTTCTCTTCTCCTCTCTCTCTCTCATTCTCTCTATATCTCTATCCCTATCCCTATAGCTCTTTCGCTAGCACATCCCTCTAACAGAGCATTTTCTGTTCTGATCTACCGCTGAAGAAGATTGAACTTTCGTCAAGATTGAATAGAAAAAAGCAAAAAGAAAGGCCGTAGGGGCCCCTTTTCCCTACAGGTCCACACACTCATTTGGGGACAATAACGGGATTGTTTAATTTAAAAAATTACTATTGTGTTGAAACCCAAGTAGTGATACCACCAACCCAGACCACCAGGGCGCGAGAAAATTGTGCGCGAATTCTCCGCGGCCTTGTCGCCAAAGCGTCGCCGCGAGCGCGCCGCTATCTCCAGAGCATGTGTTCTGTCATCACTGATTCCAGAAGGGGAACTTCTGTGACATCTCTAAAGAGACGTTGCGTAATGATCAAAAAACGTCCAATTGCCTGGCAACAACGCTTTTTACGTAAGGAAGAGCATCTGGGTAGGGAATTTTAAGTACGTAAACACGTAAACTTAGAACTTTAATCTTTAAAAACAACATTTCCCCGCCATGTAAGTGTGTCTCAAGAGGATACTTGTGGTCGACATGAGAGACTGATGAAAGGTGAAGCAGAATTAATCGTTGGAAAGTTCGTTGCTACTTATTTTAAGTATATAGACATCTTTTCGAGAAATTTTATGTACATGCTTCATAATAAACTTGAAAAAAAATAAAAGAAATAATTTTTACGCCTCAGAGCGTGCACCTTATGCCTTTCTTCAAGGGTTGCTAGGATACAATGATCGAACAATGCAATACCGTCGAACATATATGATTATGGGATTTCAGCTTTCAACTACGTATTAAGGAACCATTTTGGCTAATTGCACGACAATTGCTTACGAATCACACCCGCAAACGTCTAGTGTGAAGAGTGTAAGAGTCAGCGATAATATTTGCTTTGGGAACAGAGTTCAGGCGTGTTATAGTCAGCGTCAGCGTTTGCTTTAGGAGCAAAGATCACGAGTGTTAGAGTCAGCGTTAGCATTTGCTTTGGGAACAGATTTCAAGTTAGAGTCAGCGTTAACGTTTGCTTTAGGAGCAGAGTTCGAATCAAAGTTAGCGTTCGTTAGCGTTAGCCGCAGTATCATATTCTTAGCCGCAGTAAACATGTCTAAACACAAACCAACAACCATAGAAAATCTTAGCAAGCAAGAAAATACTCTTTCTCAAACTACTTTTCGTTTCCAGCCTATGTTTGCAGCATATAAATCCTCTAGCAAATCCTTGGTGGGAACTTGGAAAGGATTAGTTAAAGTTAAAGTCAAAACGGCACGTACAAAGATCATAAAATCGGTTCAAAGGTTGCATGAAACACAAACGCTCATATTTGAGCTAGTGAGGTTCATCCTTGGTTAAAGCGACATAACACGTGGTGTTGGAGAAATTCATGCTGGACGATGAACAACTTCATTTCCATGTATTCCATGCAAACGTCGGTGCCCGCCTGAAAATTGTGCGAATTTGCACATAATACTTGGGAATACAGATGTCCCACACAAGTTTCAAACCACGCAACTTTTAGCTTAAAAAAAGCAAATACAATGTATGGAGTTCATTTGTTTATAATGAAAAAAGAATATCATCCCAAACAAAAACAAACAGTAGGAAACCCATCTTGACAAATAGCCTAAATTTACCCAGTGTGTTTACAAAAACGGCATTTTAACATTGTTTATGCCTGTGAATGGACGAAAATGTAAATGTTTAAAAGAAGGAAGGAAAAAAGAACAAAATAATAAACCATAAACGGACGAAACTACTTTGAAAATAACATTCCGTATATGAGATGGCTTATACTTGCAGAGGGAAACAAACTCCAAAATATGAACGCTCACTAAAATTCAATGATGTTGAGCGCTGACGTTTTAACCATAGTTGATTTTGCATAGGATACTTGGAGTTTTTAAAGGTTGTTATTCTGATGAAACTCGGGTGGTGCGCGGTGAGGACCTCGGGAACATGTTTCGCGGCGAATGACTGGCGCCACACTCGCCGTTTTCTTGATCACAGTAAGAAAACATATTCTCCCGCCCCAGAAGATTTAAACATGCGGTGAGAACCTCGAGAGCATGTTGCGCGGCGAATGACTGGCACCACGGCAAGAGGTTTCACTCGCATTGTATTGAGCACCGTAAAATAACATGTTGTTGTTCTCCCGCCGCAGCAGATTCAAAACACCTCATGTTGTAGGAAAAGGACCATTATGCCCCCGCATGTGCAAGGCTACTAATACTAATATACAAATGAACAAAACCAATCAAACATCAACATTTTTTGCAGAGATAAACAACTCGGCAGCTCCAATTTTACAAGCTTTTCCAGTTCCAATCTTTATGGGACATTATCTGCCATGTCATTCATTACGTTCAATGGAGCGTTAAGCACTGCACTTAGGTCCCGGAGATCTTAAGCTTAAGCCTCAGTCAGCTGGTCTAACTTCAGCTATGCAAGGGGATTTCAAAAGGTGGGAGAGGGTTCCTTTTGGGTCCTAAAAACTAAACCAAGGGTCCCAAGTCCCAAGCCCAAGCCGCCCGAAAATCTTGCGGGAATTGCGTTAAAGAAGAGCACATGTTTTTTGTGTTTGAAGGTGAACGTTGCGTGTGAACTGGAAGAAAAAAGCGGCGCTTCAAGGGCGCGAATCTTTCATTATTTATACACATTTGAAGAGTGTTTGGATTCTGACGTGAAAGTTGAAAGACTAAGAACCAGGCCGTAGATTACTCTTACACTTACAGAGGTCCCAAACATTGACATCTACTCGCTCAGACACATAAAAACGGAATTATAATAGGGGTATGCCGGTTAGAACCGAGTCTCTAACGAAGAAGCACGAAGAAGAAAAAGAGAAGTTTGAAGAGGGTAAACTTGTCAAGGGGTAAAACTATAAAGGACTGTTTGCTGCGTTACTGGGTAGCTGAAAATCATCTCCTACAAAGCAGTTGCCCGCTCTTGAAATGCACATTTCATACATTATATGCAAATTTCTTCCAGCCCAGAAGGGCTTGATTCAGGGCAAAAACCACGCAATGTTTAAAAGTTGAACTGAAAAGCAAAGTGTTTCCCCGAAAGAATTCCCCTCAACAAATAACAATTAGGGAAGAATTAGCCCGGGGAAAAGCATGTTGACTTACTTGAGGGAGACCGCGGAAGCAAACTCGATTATTAGCTCAAAAAAGGGGACTTCTTCCTAAATCTATAAAGGTGACCGATGGACATTGCCTGCCAACAACCACCATCAGCTTTACATGAACGAACTACCGCGAAACAGCAGCGAAGTCGCCGCGAGAAAGGGAGTCCGCCAGTCCGAGGCGGCGGACACAATTCCATCTCATAAGAAGTGCCAAAAGATGCAATTCCTGAATGAATATTTAGCGCACGCCGCGACACTCAAAAGTGTGCCACTGCAGCGCCGTGTGCTCGCCATGCGCTTTTCCCCCAAATTAGGTGAGCTGCTCAGAGAAGTTCAAAGAGTGTTGATAGAGTAAACGTAAACACTAACTAGCTTTAGCATAGTGGAATAAATATATCCGTAAGTCTGAGGACGTAACTACTGTGCTATCATAAAAGAAGGACACTTCAAAACAAAAGTAAACATTATAACTAGTTATTCCCCTACCATAATAAGCATAAGGGAAATATAACCTCTACTCCTCATAAGAGGAAGAACACCCCCAGTATCCCAAGCAACAGAAAAAAAGTGTCCAACAAAGAGCCAATGCGGCCAGTTTTGCATACATTATAGGTCGAGGAGGAGCAGGATTACTCCCCTTTGAACGAAGTTGAAGAAAGAAAAAGGTCAGACAGAAGTTTCCAGGGGGGGGGGGGATAAAATTGAGCAAAACAACAACGCGAAGTTTAGCGTCGCCGCCGCGTCAAGCAAGCTCAACAGACGCTGGCGCGCTAGTCGCACATAACGGGTCCCCATCAAAAGGTTCCCTGTTTTTTTTTGCCGCAACCTTTTCCGCCATACGTTCGCGGCGCAACCGTATAGCTTAAGGTTGAAATAAGGGACTACCTCCTTCAGGTTAACTGACGCGTCCAATAAGGGACACTGCATAGACTGTAACAGTTCGTCTAATACACTGTAAGTACTGTTCTAAAAAAGTGATATTCGGTAAAATCTGAAACCCCATCCACTGCTTAATCTCTGAACACTCAATTAAACCCCATTTAGCCGCTCCATTGTTCATTAATAAGATTTGTAATTTACTTACTACAGGAAAAACGCATGCACACACGACTGAGACTGACTACCGCCTTCCAAAAAAAAACAGCTTTGCAACCGGGCATCATTTATTATACAAATTTAACTCGTAAAAACACACCTATAACGAAATCCACACACCTAAACTGACCTAGAAAGAAAACATCGGCACATAAACGAAGCTTAAAAAAAACATTATCAAACCTACAACAATAACTATTACGATAAAAAATAACACAGATAAGTGGAAAATATCTACAAAAAACTACTAAAACTAAATACAATACACATTTACAAAGAAAAGGACTAAATAGACAATTCACAAAACTTATACTCTGTGAGAACCAACACTGCCACAAACAAAATAAAAGAAGGTTGGCCTCTGCAAGCTCTAGAAAAAATACTAAATTAACAAGCAAAGCTAATAATCTAAACATTAAAACGAGCAATTAATCTAAAAAGAAGTTTGATGATTAACCAGAAGATTCAAAGGCTTAATAACTAACGTGCCTGGCATTCAAGGATTGAAAGTACCCTAATATCCAACAATAAGGTACCTTACTAATGCACCCTAACTAAGGTATCGGGTGCTGGGTATTCTAGGACTAAAGGTTATCCTCCCACATCATCTACTCTAATTCAACAAGGACCAGTCCCTCATCTACAGTATCTCCCTCCTTGACGCTCAGGGTCTTCACCTAAATTTACAAATAATTAGTCTATTCAAAACAAACCCGCAAAAATACAGCACGTGTATCCATATTCCTTTCCCATACATAAATGACCACTTACGTCAATCATCATGTTTCAAACAACTTCTTATCACACACAACACAAAAGCGACACTATTTGCGAGCTCAACTTTCAATGAACAGCTAACAAAGCAACGCGTTTACAATGATTCCCCCGACATGTAACAACCTACACCTCCGGTTAGTCAAACTCTCCCCCGCTAGCATTCATAGCATAGTCAGCATCATTAACAGTTTTTCGTTGCATCCCAGAAATACTAAAATCTAAGCTGAAAATTATTAAATTATACAATTCCCCACCTTTCCACTCTTTCCAGCATGGAGTGAGTTCTGCATCTTCATCGCTTCCATAACAACCAACTCCTGGCCCTCACTCACCATGTCGCCAACCTTCACGTTCACCTGTAACACATTTTGTTTACTTCAAAATTTGAAAACTTCTTCGATTTCAGCATAATTAGAGAAATTAATGCCGTGCTCCACGGTAATGGAATTAAAATATTGCGAACTTGTTTTCAATCGATTATAATAGGTAATATGATAGTAATATATGTTGACTACATCTATGCAATATTGCATTTAGGAGACTGAAAACAAGTTCCCAATATTTTTTAAGTTCCCGGAAATTCTACAATTATGAAAAAAATCGATTCTCAGAAACGTTTACCTTCTTAATAGCTCCGGGCATGGGGGAAATGACCACAGTGGACAGGTCGACCTTTGCCTTCTCCTTCATATACTGAAGGTATTGTTGAGCCTGCTCGGGCATTACATTCACCTAAATCGATTAATGAAGAATACGAAACTCTCAGACATTATTAATTATTATTCTACTAACAACCTTCATCCATTCGCGTACTACTAAATCTTACGAAGTCCTGTAATGTCAGATTCAATCACTTTTGGAAAAATCAGCGCACTTATCGCCCAGCTTACTTACCTGAGAACAGAGGTAAGGTACAATCTTTTTTGTATTATAACCGATCCTAAACTACAACAAACAACCCTCCACACAAAGGTGGCTTAGATCACAAGTAACTTTCAAAGCTCAAACCCCCGATCTGTTCTAAAGATAATCAACGAACCTTGAAAGGTGTGCCCTTGTATAGCACAGTGATCTCTCCCGCTCTCTTGTTCAGTATCTGGGTGGTCAGCTCCTCTCCTCCCACCTTCAGGTGGATGGTGGGCTGTGCAAGGTTCATCTTACCATTCACCTTCACCTTGTTGTTGCCGATGATCGCCTGTAATGAAGAAAATATGTTTTTCGTAACAGTCATGAGGCTTAGGAGAAACTACCCATAATAGAAATTATGTTGTATTCGTATTCTTATGTCGAGTTCGTGTAGATCTAACACTGCAGAAGATACACTATAATACACTAGTACATGTACACGTACAAGAAAGGCCTACATAAAACTCGGCTCAATCAAAATTCTCTTACTTATCCCCACCTGTAGCCATTTATACAGGAACCTTCCGTATTTTTGTGTTGTCCAGTATTTCGTTTTATGTTTTTTTTATGTATTTGTTCACGCTGTATTATTTCGCTTTTATTCTTTTTAGAATAAAGTATTCAATACAATATATATAAGACTTGTCAATACGCGTTCCGATTCACATATATTGTTCTCACTGAAAAACGTATGATATGATGCATAAAGCATAGATTGAAAGTGCAAGACTTACGCGAGCCTTCTCCTCATTTCCGTGTTTGAAGTAAACCTTCACTGGAACCGGTTCCTTCTTCTCACCGTTTTGTGAGGGTAGTTCGGCCTTAAATAGATAAAATAAACTACCGTATACCGTTTTATAGTTCTTCTTATCACACAGTTACAGTTTCAGAATTTGGAGCCACACGCTCCTCCCTAACGCGAAATACTGGCCGGTTTTTGAAACGCATAAAGTACGCCAGCACTCTTATGCAGCATATGCAAATGAACATAAATTAGAATGAAAAATCGAGCTAAATTCGAGAAAATTAGCATAAATACGTAAGAATTCAGAATGCGTTTCAAAAGTCGGCCGGTATTTCTCTTTAAATTTTCGCGCTTCTTTTAACTACATTATTAAATGAAACGAAAAGAAAATGATTAAAAACTCACCACAAACTTATACTCGCTGCTGAACGGGTTCTCCTTCATATTCTTTCCGCGAGTGTCGTTCAGGAATTGTCTAGAACGCGCCAATTTGCGGGCATTCAATGCGGCAGCCATTCCAAGGACCTAAAAATAAGGCTACAATATAATTAGTATATAAAACAGGGATTTGAAGGTGCAAAGAAGTGAGATTCAGGTCCTACTGTGTTACTGTTACAATAAAGATTTCTATATAGTATATTGAACGAGATTTTTTTTTTGTGTTGTCAAATACTATGCACGCACCGCAACCTCCTTGTTTCATTATCTGCGCTACAAAAAAACACCAACCCGTACCAATTCCCCTCCGCGATGAATAAAAAATGCCAGAAAAGAGGAAAGGTTCCCACCATGTGCTTTTCCTTTCCACTGAGCTGAGCTCCCTGGAATCCGTCGGGGTAGACCTCAGGCAGATACTTGGTGGTGATGTTACCCTCACGGAAGCGCTTCTCCTAAAATAGGTTTCGAATGTTTCTGCTAACATTTCCACATTCCCATCCCTAACGGTATTCCCATCGGTACCACCCATACTAGTATACTGTCTTATAGTACTACTACTCAACTACTCTTATATTGCAGTCAAGTAAAAGTAAAAGCTAGTAATGTTAAGATAAAGATAAGAAAAGGAGTGTAATGAGAATCGTGCATGTAACAACTAACCTCTACAATATCTCTGAGGAGTGGGATGTTGTGCGTAACTCCGCGGATCACGTAGTTGTCCAACGAGTCGCGCATACGATCCAAAGCCTCTTTTCGATCCTAAAAGTATTTCATTTAAAGACTTAGAATCGGTTAATGCTTCTTACTTACAGCGATTTTCCTTCCCAATGCCATGCGCAATCGGTTCATGGGATCAACATCGATGACCGATTCATGGTGGATTTACCAATATACCGATTTATCTGGCTCTGGCTAGCGCTATTTTCAACCGTGTTCATAATCCATAAAAAAACAGCGACAACTACTGCACACGAGCACCACCAAATCAAGTACTCATCTAAATATCGAGCATATCGAAAATCGAAATTCGAAAGTGAAACTAAAGCATATCGAAAGTGAAACGAAATAATAACTCGCCTTTCCATGAGTGACCAGCTTGCAGATGAGTGGATCATAATAGATGGAGATCTCGGATCCCTCACGAATACCAGAGTCACAACGGACACCGGCGCCCTGTGGCTCGACGTACCTAAAGTTCTGTTTGCTGATTACAATTAGATTACGAATTACGATATAAATTACGATGATGTTGAAAAGAAGCAGTGCCCGAGTCAGGCTTAGAAAGCAAGTTCATAAAGAAATGCTTGCACATCTACATGACGTACATTTAGAAAGCAGATTCTTCATGTAACTAGGACCAAACAGCTAGCTATAACCACCTAGAGGCAGCACAAAATTGACTGCACAGACCGTACTCTAGTTGGAGTGCATTATAGAGCTAATTAGACAATCACCAACTTGTGTAGTCTTCCGACGGAAGGTAGACCGAATCCCTTGTACGGGTCCTCAGCATAAACACGGCTTTCAAATGCCCATCCGTTGATCGGCACCTAAATACAAACTCATAAAGTCTAAAGGTTCAAAAGACATTTCGGCTTCATCAGTAATCAGTAAAGGTCTATGGTACACCACGCTCACGATGGGCTTTAAGATATTGAAGAGGAAAATCACGACTCCACTACTCTTTACTCTGTGTGGCGCGTTTTAATAGTGGTTCTTGATATTTCTTACTAATATTACTACATTGCTCATATGCAGTTTCAATGAACCTTTATGTGCCTCATTAACAGGCACATACAATACCTGTTCCCCTCAACCGCAATTCCAAGTTTCAAGCAATTTCAATATCCGATCAATAACTCACCTGGTTCTGTGTGATGTTCACCTTGTGTCCATATGCAACACGAATCATCTGCTGTACAATGTCGATACCTGTGATACACTCGGTGATTGGGTGCTCCACCTGAACATATAACATTTAAACATATCCAGAGCACAATCAAAGATGTACTGTACCAGAAGGTGACAAACTAAAACTAGAGACTGCCCGAGCAAACTTCTCATTTCTCATTTGTCGTCCAATTACATTTAAAAAAAAATTACACCAAATATAAGCGACCGATTACGATGATTGTTCAGTAACATAATGAAGGAATCAAAGATAAGGATAAAAAAAATGAAAACAGCTGCGATCCAACATCCAACAACCAATCACAAAATACGAAATAATAATAATAATGTATTGTTTAAAAATATTCAGAAACCCCTCTAGACACGGAAAAATAATTCAAACCTGAAGCCGGGTGTTCATCTCCAAGAAGTAAAAGTTTCTCTTCGAATCAACCAGGAATTCCACGGTTCCAGCACTGTCGTATCCGACAGCTTGAGCCAATTGGATAGCTGGAAACAAATTAGTAGAGAAGGGAAATGACACATAATATTAATAATAATAATAATAATAATAAACTATGTGCTACACTGGCCATATTTCTATTTTTTGTTCAATCTAACAACGTCATGTTTCATACCAAGAATAAACGAACCTAGATGTCAACTAATACGATCGAGAAATTATGCAAGGAAGGTTCTTACAATTAGTTGCGGGACTTGATAAGATGAACACTCAGACAGACCTGAACATAAACACCAGATCCCACTCAGTATAAATATATCTTCTATTATTCACTTACATTGTTCTCCCATCTTGGCTCGCATTTCCGGCGTGACAAACGATGATGGGGCCTCTTCAATCACCTCAAATACCAAATATACAAACGTAAAAAAGTAGCACACTCACATAGTATTCCGGACTTATCCCGGAGAGTAACTACTACAAGACAAAACAAAGGTCAAGCCAATGCAAACGTCTTACTAATGTACGCAAAGTGTGAATACAATGTTTCATAAACAAGCAAAGCTCGTTTACTATCTGAACAGGTTACCGAATAGATAGAAACATACCTTCTGATTTCTTCTTTGAATCGAGCATTCCCTTTCGTTCAACCACAGAGAGTTTCCGTGCTTATCGCAAAGTACCTATATTAAGAAAATGTGTTAAAGAAAATAATACAAACTGACAAAGATCAATAGACCAAAATAGACCTTCGCCTGGGAAGGATATGGAAACGATAATTTATTCATCAAACTGAAAAAGAAAAGTATTTGGTTTTTCAGTATAGAATACTGGCATAAAGTCATAGGACGGAAAGGGATATCTATCATCTCAATCATCACCTAATTGTCTAATTTCTAGTTTACTTAAAGCGATATAACAGCCGAGCCGGTTTTTGAATCGTTCGTTGTTCGTTGAACAATGTGTTGGATGCAAATGAATATGATTATACAGAAAAATCGCACAGTTATTTGCACCCCTCAATGAGGGGGCCCCTCAGTGGGAATACAACGCCCAGCATACCTTTCAAAACCCAACTATTATTTCGCTTTAATCATAAACCTTCACCTGCATCTCAATATGTCTCGGGTTATCGATAAACTTCTCCACGAGCATTCGGTCATCGCCAAAGGAAGACTTGGCCTCTTGTTGTGAGAGTCTACAAGAAAGGAAGTGAAGAGAATGTCAAATCTCATTGCTAATCAAATCGGTCATCTCTTTCCGTTTGTATGTTCGTTTTTTAACTTTCATCCTCGGATGCACACCTTTTGGTGTATTTAATAAATAAATAAAAATAAAGAGTTGAAGAGAAATGGCGCGAAACAAAAAGAAAAGAAAAGGAGAAGAACCACCAAAAAGGGCTACTAGCCCCAATTCTACAAGAAAGTAAATGCACTGCACGAGTGTCCACACACACAAGTTACATCAGTGAACTGACAATTAGATCTATTCTGTGCACATTTTGAACCACTTGGAAAAAAAGAAATAACAATGTTTCATACAACTAATAAAGTCAGCGAGTGCAAGAAGCTAAAGTAGCACTCCGTACACGTACTCAAAATTCAAAACGAATCTTCGACTCACAAGCCACAATTTCCGCAATAATTATTTTGATAATTATCTACCTGAATCCCTCTCTCGCCTCCTTATCATTCCAAGCAATTCGCATTCCCTTACCACCTCCACCAGCCGATGCCTTGATCATCACGGGGTACCTGAACAAAGCACGTATTAAGAAAACAAATATTTCAGGAACGGGATGTGCGCGGAGTTCAGATGCTCAGATCTCTTGTGCAGACGGGTCTAGGCTTAAAACTAAATACCAGACGGTTTTTGGAACGCATCTCAAATATCTGCATTCTTATGCAGTTATGCTAAAAGGGGTCTATTGGGGTCTGCTTTTATTCAAATTTATGCTCATCTGCATATGAAACATAGAAAAGCAGGGGTACTCGGTGCGTTTCAAAAACCGGCCGGTATTTCGCTTTAACAGAATACAAATTAGCACCACCGCAAATAAAACTTCTTAACTAGGAGATTCTAACTAGTAAAAATATTTTGTAGTAGTAGTAGAATGGTGTAACGTGTAACCTATTTTACATTTCAGGTGGAGGTGAACACGATCCGATCCTGATAAAAAAAAACTTGATATTCATTCTCTGATCTCTGAAACAAAAAAAGCGACTCCACCTAATAGAATTCCCAAATGTTTACAGCATGGCAACTCATACATACTAAGAATTGAACAAAAACCAAGTTGTAAAAAAACTAAAAAA
This sequence comes from Pelodera strongyloides, assembly GCA_036852015.1. Taxonomy (NCBI): domain Eukaryota; kingdom Metazoa; phylum Nematoda; class Chromadorea; order Rhabditida; family Rhabditidae; genus Pelodera; species Pelodera strongyloides. The sequence continues at coordinate 185,443 of JAANDG010000260.1, forward strand.
GAAAAAACAAGACCAACCCAATATCGTTAGAGACCTTGATGCACATGTCCTCGTCCGCGATTTCTCCATCATAACCGGGGATCATGTTCACCTGAATTGGAAAATTGGAAAAAAGATGGTTACTACGTTACTAGTTTACTTTCTATCGAAACGCCTACTGGGACTAACAAGAAGACTTGAATAAAAACATCACAAAAATGTTATGAATTTTCGAAAATGTTAGAAAATACAAAGCACACAAATTAAAAATTTCAAATACCTATCAGTATCACTATAGCAAACTGTACTAGATCTAGATCTAAAACTATTCTGATAACGTCACCATCCAAACAAGGATAAGTATAAATGGGGTAAATTCTGAAAAAAGAACCGCCGAGTGACATTTGACAGTTGTAACTTGTAACCACTTCACTGCCACCCCATAGTACCACGCGTTATACGAATATACCTCAGGACAAATTAGCCGCTTCCGTTGAGCAATACATTTGAGCAATAACAAAGCTACTCAATGATATAACATGAAACATCATAACCATCGTGGTAGTTTCGGTGCGGAGGAAAAAAAAATAAAAAAACCAGGAAGTGAACTAATTGAAACCAAAAAAACAAGCAGGCGGACCCTTGTGTTCAGGCACGGGACCCGCACGTTCAGTTCTTGCGAAGACGGGTCTAACCTAACCTTTTTAACAATCAAAATAAACACAACAAAAGTTACCTTGGCAGCCATTGCAATCTTCTTCGAATGAATCTTATCTCCCATGTCGAGGATGGCCTTCGAGTTCGGGCCAATGAACTTCACCCCGAAATTCTCGAGCTCGGCCGCAAATTTGGTGTTCTCCGAGAGGAAGCCATAGCCAGGATGCACCTAGATTAGACAAGTTTATTTATTTGTCTATATATCTCTATAAGGAAACTGAGGCCTATTCACAACACACAGGAGCCTCTTAGGCTCACGAGCTCTCTGAATCTTTTCCGCTCTCGCACTCTCCACACACTCTTTAGCTCCATGCCTCCCTGCGTGTTCGTGAATGCGGCGCAGACAGATGAAGCAATAACTAAATAACTTCGCCATAAGAAGTAGCAACACAAAACTCACGCTTGAGCTCCCGTGCTCCTCACAGCGTCCAGAATCCTGTCCGATCTCAAGTAGGAATCAGAAGTGGCCGCCGTTCCCACGCAAACAGCCTCATCAGCCAACTAAATCAAACCAGCATTACAGAAATTCACGATCGCGGCCCTGTGAAGCTTAAATATCAGTCTTCTAGTGTTAATCTTTAAATGGCAGTTACCGTGGCGAGGACACTCTGATGAACAAATACATAAAACGAATATAACAACAATAACTATAACAATTCAATCCAGGATATCATCCCTCTCAAAATAAATGTTTCATGATTTCCTTATGTTCATAGAATAAAACAAAAGCTGAGCTCGAGAACAACTGTCAAAGTCGCAGTTCGTTCACAGGTTGAAAAAAGACCATAATATAACACTAAAAAGCCCTATCACCATATCCACAGTGCATATATTAAGCAAACTAGCCTTACCTTTCACAACTTTCAGAAAAAAAAGAAAATAAAAGTTAAACCCGCGCCCACCTTCACATGAAGTGAGTTGCTGTCGACATCGGAGTGTACAGCCACAGTTTGGATTCCCATTGCACGCGCGGTCTTGATCACACGACACGCAATCTCTCCACGGTTGGCGATCAGGATCTACAGTAATTATAAGGTATAACGAAACTAATTGGCTACAGGCCTCCAGCAACTTGTTTAATACAGACTTTACAATTTACAGACTCTTAAATGAAAATGACTCAATGGATAGATTAATATAGACTCTAAGACCCTAGACTGCACAGCCCACAGCACAATTTCCCTTGGGTACAACAGTTGATAAGGTGATTAGGTGATATGCCGAGATGCACTCTATCGTTATCTTCAAAGTAGTCGTAGTCGAGCCTGCTCTCTTTGTTAGCTCCCAATAATTAAAGTATCGAATTTGCTAACTCAGCAAACGTTGAACAGTAAGAGTAAGCAATTGTAGGAGGCACAGACTCACGAAGCCAGCGTGACCCACTACATAAAAATACACCTAATTTAACAAAATAAACCGTTATCGATAAAAATAAAAACCAACCTTGTCAAACTTGCCTCCGGGGGTCAATGGGATCTGTTATGTAAATCTCGCGAGATTCCCTCAGGTCCACGGTTCTGAATGTTTTTGTTCCTTAAGATCAATTAAGGAGATAGGATATATTATTTGAAATCCATATAGTCGATCGCCCCCGTCTTACTCTTTACGTATTATTGATATATACAATTTTACCTCTTTTTCATTAATCATAGGTTTCTTTAATTAATTCATTGGCTAACAGTAAGACAAACCAACTTCTGAGTCGATGACAACTGCCGCAGATGTGTTGAATTGTTCAGGCAGACCCGACGAAGTGCTGTCGACAAAAGACGCATCCTAAACAAAAGAAAAATATTTCTAAGAACAAATGAAACGTAACAAGTAACCAATGAAAAATTAATAAACAAACAGGTAGGTAGGAAAACGGCATATCAAAATGAAGAGAACGACATATAAATGGCAAAAAAATACTTTAGATAGGCTCGTGGTGGAACCATTTAGCTCGTCATAGATAGTTCCGGTCATACAGTTAAAATTTTACTTTGAGAGAAAAAATAGTACATACGGGAGCGAAGAGTTATACAGACACATTTGACAATGAAAAACATCATAAGCTACTTGCACCGCGCTAAAAGAAACCGTACAAATGTATACACTTACAAGTGATGTAAGCAAAGAGTACCGATAATTGATAAATTAATTAAAAATGAAACAGGGTTTAATACGATTTGCTAACGATCCAACTTTGAGATATGATAAAAAGAGTATTGCAAATGATCCACAAAAAGGCTGACGCTTTGCATTCTTAAATAAAAACTCTTAATTTTTACTTGAATAGTTTGGTTTAACAAGGACATTTTGAGCACGGAGGGGAGAAGAAGGGATAATATAATATAAATATTATTTTAATCAGCATCCTCCACGAAGAGCCAACACCAAGTGCAGGACGGATCCACCACAGATCTAAATTTAAAGGTAGAGTACAGACATTGTGCTAAGTTAAGTGGTAGTGGTAAACTCGCAAACTAAAGTATAAGGATATAATATAAGGACCGCTAGCACTTATATTATATATTAACACCCCCCCAGGGCACTTTTAGTTTATCATAAACTCATCATACCTTGTAGTCCACAGCCGTTTTATCATCGTTCATCTGCTTGCCGGCAAAAATCAATCGTTGTTGAGGAGGAGGGATACCTTCCTTCTCTTCTACCTGAAACAGTGAAATATTATCGATAATTCAATGCTTGCATGACTTGAGAATATGACAAGACACAGAGCAAACGACGGAGTGGAGTACAACACGATACCCTGCCGCCGGTCCAATTTGTATCGCAGGACCTCTACATCCGTCAAAGAGATAATCCCTTATAAGCAACATGGGATCCATAAGATGAAGCCTTAAATCCATAAACGAGAAAACAAACCTTCTCCTTGATACGCTCCACTTTGTCATTAGGCTCAATGTCCAATTCAATTTCCTTTCCAGTAAGCGTTTTGACTTTAATCAGCATCCTAAATGTATTTGTTAGTGCGGTAGATTCTTCAAGCTACTTCCAAACAACCGAACTATGAAATCTGAACATAGTTAGCTAAACGAACAGATAATTTGTTAGAATAAGAGTAAAACAAAGGAGGAACACATCGAACTTCCCCATGCCCATTGCGCGCGCGCGCGATTCTTTTTCGCATGCACTAGAACAATTTAGATACGCAACGCACAGAACGCAGAAAAGCGGTTACGGTATACCGAAAATGGAGGGGCCGGATACTGTAAACTAAAATGCGCCCGAGAGTTTGGCTATTTTGAGTTTATCGGGTCCCTTGTGTACCAAAGAACGTTCGTGTTTCCGTCGAAAGTACCGAATTTTGGAAAACGTGAATAAATATAAGAAAATATAAATAAATATTTTCTTGTTTATCAAAATACGGAAATTTTAAGCAAACTTGAGACTTACGGTATATCAGCGAACGTCGATAAAATTACTAGTAAATAACGAATAGTGACCAAGCAACTTCGCACCAACTTTTTATGGTACCAATAAACCCACTTTCTGAGATAAGCTCCACGTTGTCTTTGCTTTCCTTTGTTAATAGCGCTAACATAGTTTTGGTTTATTTACGATTACAATACCGTTATAATTTTATTATCAGAGACGCCTCCGGCTACGCCGCCTGAGGCGTTTTTCCATATACTTATGAAACGTCTGTAACGTAGATGAAAAA